>CM077129.1:22957500-23557500 GCA_039645545.1 Dendrolimus houi | reverse complement strand
ACTTTTGGCTTTTATTAAATTGCTTATGTATACTTTTATGATTTTAAATAACTCTAAATAAATATTATTTTCTTTCTTTCTTTCTTTCTATATTTAGGAACAAAACTAATCATCAACTGTCAACATTAAAAGCTGATATACGTGGGACACTCAGAAAGGTTTGCGAAAATAAAAATAAAAAATCTATAGGTAAAGAGTTTTTTTTATTAAATCTTGCCAAAGTACTCTCCACCAGTTTCTAAACAAAGTTTCATCGCGAATTACTAAGAATTTATTTAGTTAATTAAGTGACAAAATAATAATAAATTTTCTACATCTCGAAGTCGGTGCCAAGTAAACCATAAAAATTACAATATTTTGCAACATTCTGTTGTAACAGTGTATATGGTAATTTTTATGTTTTGTCTCTTAATAAACTAAATAAATTCTTAGTCAAAAATCTTTATTAAGTTATTTTATACTTTTTAGTTTTTGAGGTGGGTTTTTTTAAACCAAGTTTTTTTTTATTTGTTACTTTTTAGTGTCTAGAGCTATGGGTAGGCCTAATAAAGGTGCCGCGCGCCTTAAAATAATATAGGTCCTAAGAAACAGGAACGGAAAATTTTCATAAAAAAATGTTCATAAAATGAAAACTGCTGGGCCAAACTATGTTAAATTTTTAGGAAACCAAATGGCAACTATTCCGCATCAAACTAAAAAAGAATCACGTAAATCGGATCATAAATCTCAGCGCAATCGGGGTACATACATAAAAAAAAAACAATCAAATTGAGACCTTTTTGAAGTCGGTTAAAACCTAAGTCAATATAGTGTAGACAACTGACAGACAGACAGCAATACATAAAGAAAAGTCGCAGCCAATCTGATTTGAAGTACCTAATACGCAATAAATAACTTGGGGGCAACTTGACAACGTATTTGTTATTGCATTACAGTGATGGCTGTCTAAATCGCAATTGCAGCACAATTTTTTTCATAATCCGTTTATTGCACGAAAACGACGTCATTTATTGGAATAAAAGTATCCCAAGTTACGCCCTGGGCTATAAGCTAGCTCTATGTCGGGTTCATTTAAATCGGTTTAGTAATTTTCACCTGATGACAGACAGACAAAAATTCTAAAATTGCATATCCGGAATCTTCTAGGCGGATTTTTTTCACATTTTTAAACGCATTGTACAAACTCTAACCATTTACAGATTTATTATTAATATTCCTAATATATGTAGCTAGACTACATTCTAAAAAGAATTGTTATTAACAACTTCTATAAACTGTTATCAGACTAGCCAAATCGATGATTGACCAATTTTACAGTCATACCATACACTTTTGTATTAATTTAAAACAATAAATAACATTTTCTCCTTGTGTACTAACATTGTTGTGGTTATTGTGTAGTTTATGTAGTTATAAATATAATGCCATTATTATTCTTGCGGACAGAGAGCACCCCCCTGACCCGCCCCCCGGAGCACACCTACTCTCCGCGCCCCGCATACCGCCGACGCCAATAGCTGGCGCAATTAGCAACTAGGCGTCAGACGGGATGCGCGATATAGGGCCGGCCTTGGAGGCAAAATCAAACACTCTTGCTCATTCATTCGTAATTCTTCACAATTTACAATTCTCAACGACGATTCTCTTGCATAATTTGTACTTATTCTATGCATATTTCGATTCAATGTAAAAAGTTCAATAATAATAATCATATAGTCCATTACATCGAGTTTAATTTCCAAACAAGAAGCAACTGCCACCAATAATTATTATGCTATTATATTGTATATATATATGAGTATAAACATATATATGTTGGCTCAGCGCTCACAATTACACAATTATAATCTGAAATATTATAATCAAAGTTTATTACACTAGAATTATTACAAGTACAATATTAAATACAGCAAAGTAATACACAGAAATATTAGGACAACTCCAAGAGTTGCATCCACGCTTGTCAGGTGTCGAGCAGCAATTTGCCCTCAAAGAATATCTATATCTTTATTTTTTGTTGCACTATTATTATACTGCCTCATCAAACGGTTGCAAGTGGCATGAAAACTCAGTTTAGTTTTGGTAGACGCCGTATGAGAGGGTAGAAATTTCTTGATTCTAGGAAGTCTAGAGGGCACACGTGTATTAAATCATTCTAATAAGGGTGGACAGTCAATGTTACCCTTTATAACTTTAAAAAGAAAGATTTGGTCAAGTAGTATCCTTCGTTGTTGAAGGCTATGAAATTTGTAGTGTTTAAGCCGAGATGTGTGAGATGGTAAAAGTTTTGCCTTGTGCTCGCTCTAGCGTAAATGCCAGAGGAATCGCTTTTGTACAGATTCAATTCTTTTAATACGAACATCGTAAAAAGGAGACCATATCTGACTGTTGTATTCGAGACCTGATCGTATTAGGGTTTTAAAAAGTAACAATTTGGTTTTATGGTTTAAAAAAGCTTTACTATTTCTTACTAAAAAAACCTAGTAATTTAAAAGCCTTAGTAACCGCTACGTCAATGTGTGTGTGTGAAACCGGAGTTTATTGTCTAAGTATACGCCAAGGTCTCTGACACCTAGTTCTTTTAAGTCTGTTAAATTCGCACAACACTACCGGAGATGTGTGGTAGAAATGAAAGAACATTATCAAAATACATATGATTGAAATAAACAGCATCTATATTTGCTATTAGGCATGTACGTTGTTAGTCATGGTAGCTTAGTGGTTACCGCATTTGTGTGTCTGAATCTCAAATAAAGTTCGAATCTTGGTCGGAAAACCACCATCTTGCAGGCACTTTCTTGACCTAAACCATTACCACATACTAACAGTGATGGTAAAACCTCGTGATGGAACCCGCGGTAGTAGAGGTAATTGATGTGACATACCTACTAAGCTACCTTGAACAAGCCTGGCTTGTGTATTGCACGTTCAGCAGCTCCAGCCCAGCAGTGGGACATTTATAGGCTGTTATTATTGTTAGGTTTCAAAGTAAATCGGTTTGTAAAAAGCAAAAATGGTCAAATTTTTTGGAATATATAGGTACACAGGAAGATTTTATATCTCCGGAAATATCAGTGGGAAAGAAGAAACAAGAAAGAAAGAAAAAACGTTTATTTGGTCTTCACATAGCGAGATACATGGCGATGAATTGTGCGATGTAGGTATATACCAAAAAAAAGTGTCGCGATGGTACCAAATAGGTGCAGTTCAGCATGTGCCAGGTAACAGGTGCCTGACGCTGGTTGGTGCTGACGATATACACATAATACATATAATTACTATAAACCTAATAAAAATTAGTACTGAGCAAATTATAAACAAATATTGAGGGGACACTGATAAAATATTACATACTATAACAGTGTTGTGAGGCAGAAGACAAAATCATAATATATAAGATGTTTTCTAGCTTCCGTTGCTCATGTAAGAAGGTAGTTTTTTAAGTGCTTGCGAAAAGTGATAATTGAGTGGGAAAATTAAAATAATAAATTACAAAGTGTAAAAAACCAAAAACCTCGTAATGGCACATAGATTATTCACGGATGACATCAATATGAATACAATTATGCACGTTAAGTGCGAGCGTCCCTTCAATTTATTGGTCGTCCTCTGCTAGACTGTCGGGCGCCTTTTCGCAGATGAAGGCGGCAGGAACGTGGCACCAGCCGTCGTTGAAGCGGCCATTTCTTGTTATAGTGCCGCACGATTGGCCCAAGTCACCCGAAGTCAAGTTGTTCGGCTGCTCATCAGCCCAACGTATTACTCCGGCGTCTACTAAATCATCCACGGAATGTCCTGGAACAGAACTTCAGTTACATTGTACAGTTTACACAGTTGCTCAGTGGTGGTAATAGTGGATGCTGGTAGGAGTTTGTTTTTGCTTGGTGAAGAAATACACTGTTCGGAATACAGGTATCGAAAGCCGCTTTTCGATTGTTACGCGATAAATACGAGGGCACTTTTTTATCGCGTCGAAAGCGGGTATGCCTCGGATTGGCTTGAAGACGCACGGCGTGGTTGCTCTCGCGTGAAATAATTTAATATTTAATTATTTATTGAAACTTTAGATATTCGCAAGTGTGTGGAACACTATAATAGTGACTTCAACTTAATATACTGAGTGGGTAAGTGTTTGTGACGAAATAGGACGAGGCGCGGGTGTATTTGGACAGACATTTTATCCATCCCCCGTAGTGTTTCCCTTGTCGTCGTAGATTAGTAGGATATTTTATATATTTCCTCTCAAGGGGCACCCCTCTCTTAAAATACTGACAGATTAGTGTTCCCCCTTGTTCCTATTCCCACCATCGCCGGCTGGAGTATCAGGTAAGCATCTGGGAGCTAAGTATCAAAAATTACCTTGTGCATACATCTTGTTGCTTTCAGGTATTTATTCTTGAAAAAGTAGTACTGGACACCCGTCCAGATTGAATTTAAGAAATTTCCCCATGTCTGTCATAAATTTTGTGTAGTGAAGGACTTCGTATATTCGTTATTTTTTTAAACGGCTTTCTAGAAAAGGAGGAGGCTCTTAATTCATAACGTAAATATTATTTGTCTATTAATTTGATTAGAGAATCAAAAACCATTATATTTATTATATTTTATGACATTTTTAACAAGATTAGGGAAATAAAATACGGCTTCAATTTCCCCACTGCTGAAATTTTCGTCACCAAAAATTTCCCCAAGAAATTATTATTAATTAGCAACTTGTGGATATATGTAGGACCACGCCCACAAACTAGCTTCCTAAGTAGGACGCAGCGTCAAGAAATACTCCGCCTTGGACCTATTAAGAACTAAGGATATATGCCCGCGACTTCGTCCACGCTTGACTTGAAATTCCCGCGGGACTCCCGGGACACAAAATATCACGTTTTATTACATTAAGTTTGCTATCAGTTAGTAAAATGACAATTGAATTCATTTTTTTTATCTGGCCATTATAAATCATACCCAGAAAAATTCCAGCAAGACTCCCAGGATAAAATGTAGCGGAGAGTTTAGCCTGAAAAATTAACCGATTTCGATGCGGTTCTGTGGATCCTGTCGATCAGCGAAATTGGTCGCGTAGTTTTTACGTGAATCTCAAACAAACAGACGAACCGAATATAGTCTATTCCAGTTGTTTTTTTTAATTGTTTCAATGTACAGACACGGCATGTTTAGAATTGTATAATATTATAGATAAATAGAGTAACAAAGCGGGCAAGTACACGTCTACTGTTTACAGCATTTACCTTCGTAAAAGGTTTCTGTATTGCGAAGCTGGCAAGCAGGCACACAGCCCACCTGATGGAAAGTGGTCACCGTCGCGTTAGACGTTTGCAACACCAAATCCGACGCCAACGTGTTGCCAGTTTTTAGGATGCGATAAAGAACATAGAACAGGGGAATGAAATAGTGTGATCAGACAGCAGAAGTAGGTTTTTTTTAAAGCTAGAGTACAGCAGACAGGCAGACGGCCCGCCTGATGGAAAGCGGTTACCGTCGCCCATGGACGTTTACAACACCAGAGATGTCAACAACGTGCTGCCGTCCTCGAGAAAATTTTAGGACACCCTTTTTGAAAAACCCCATATTGTAGCCCTGTGGGAAAACCACCGCTTGGAGCTCATTCCAAATCCCCACGGTGTGCAAGAGAAACGTTCTAGAGAACCGTTGCGTACAAGAGCGAAGCAGCTCAAGGAATTAGGGATGAACGTCCAGACGACAGCGTGTAGTGGTGTAGGGAGTGCCCCGTATAGGGTGGAGGAGCGAGATGGAATGCTTCTCCGTCTTAAAGGAAAATCTTCCAGCGAGGGTAGTATCGTTTCTCACAGACAGAAAGAAATTTGTATGTATTGTTTGTACATTTCGAGAAACGTTTGCGACCTCAATTATTGCACAGCGCCATCTATTGGCTTATAAGTGTTCCACTACAGTGTTAAAAAGAAGATATATAGGAGATAGGATATTAGAAGCTATATGGGAGAGGTAAGTGGGCGACCAGAACTCTCACTCATTGAACGAAATACGACTGGCTCAAGGGCTAATAGTTTCACGCCTGTATTGTATAAGAGCGTGGTATCACGTCGTTCAAGCCGGCCTTAAGGGCTGCAATCAAGATTTCGATTCCAGCATGACCCTACCACGAGAGAGTTATTTGTAACTCTCCTTCAATTATATTTGATTTAATGAGCAAAGTGAAGACTTACCATGAATAGTAGTCCACACGCCCTCATCGCCCCAGTCATGGATCCCGACAAGAGCCTCGTCCTTGTAAGTTGAATTGCCATAAATCTTGTTTTGGGGGTATTTTGATAATATTTCTTTGAGCACCTGGGTCCATGATGGCCAGATGGGCCCCCTCAGCTTCACAGGTCATGTACGCCCGGTTCCAGGTCTGCATATGGTTGTGGAACTTGTAGCATTTGCCAGTCCTACTTTCGTATGTATAACCTATAAAATAATTCAAGATCATTATTTATTTATCTATTATACATACTGTTACGAATTTGTGGGATGTAAATTCGAAAATGTCGTTGTAATTATCATAAAGTTTATTAGAGGTACACACACGTAATTCACGGTTCTTATAAGTATAGCCGAATACAACAAAACCAAACCTTAAAGTAGAAAATCGTAATCACATAAATCGCGCAATTTCCGTTATAAAATACTCCCTCCGAAAGTACACTAAGTAACGCTTCGATCGCAGTCGAAAGACGACTGACTTCTTCTTCGACTGACCGACTATATCCATTTGTAAATTAAACACGGTCTCCTAGTAACATGCTCACCATTCCTTTGAATTCTTAATTTATAAGCTTAATGGCTTCCATGAATTTGCAAAGAGATTAGCGCGATCACTCAAATTCGAAGGGGTAATAAGACACCTGCAACGGATTAGTATTGGCTCGCAACAATACAAAAAATGTGATAAAAATCGTCTAGCAAAAAAAAAACTGATTTAAGAGTAGTACAGTAGTAGTATCTGAACAGGAACAGAGAAAAAATACAATTTCTTGCTGCCGGTCGGCTTATCGTAAGAGGTGACAGGCAGTAGGCCTGAGGTAGTAGGCATTTGCTCGCCTGGGTGGCTACCACCCCTGGTCTAGAGTATGCCGCCATGACAACCTTGAATTGATCCGGTATTAATGGCCAAGTTCTAGTCTCCCTTTAGAGAGCGGCAGCACATTGGTAGCACCTTTGGTGTTGCAAATGTTCATAGGCGATGGTAACTGCTTTCCATCAGGCGAGCCGTCTGCCGGTCTGCTGAACTCATGCAATAAAAAAAGAGCAACTAAAATGCAAAGAATAAATATTTTCTACAAAATCTTAAAGATGCGAAGTAAAACATAATAACTATTATATTTTACAAATTTGTTTTTTTATGTTTTACTTAGTACCGAGTGCAACATTTTGTGAAAAATGTTTATTTTAAACTAGGATATGCCCGCTAACTAATAACTAGTGAAAACTGTACCGGAATAAGCTAATTTTTACGCTCCCGAACAGCTACCAACCGCTCCCGGTAAAATTCCCGCGGGATTTCCGCTATAAAAAATCACACATTTTATTACATTAAAGTTGCCAATCAGTAAAAAAATCACATTGGAATTAGATTTTTTTTTAATCTGGCCATTTTAAATCATTCATAGAAAAAATCCCGGGACAAAAAGTAGCGCTGAGTTTAAGTTTAAGAATTAGCTGTCCGGTCAGCGAAGTCCGCGCATCGAAATCGACCCAGTAGTTTTTACGTGAATCCTGAATGAATAAACAGACAAGAAATCTAAAAAATTGCATCGTATTCTCCGTCGTTTATGTAGTCTATTCCAGTTGTTTTTTTTTAAATAGCTTTAATGTATAGACACGGCATGTTTAGAATTTTATAATATTATAGGTATTGTTACAAGTTGAGTCACCTGCATACCTATTGCCACATACCGACAAAGAAATGCTGCGCATCTTGTTTATTGCCCCTCCCGTATTCGGAGTTCTTTTTATTACTTCGTATTTAAAATTTGCAATTAGACAATAGCCTATTGTTATTGTTTTCGACTTTGTTGGCCATTCGCAGGAATAGATAACCAGGTGTGCAGATTACTATTTCTCGGAAACTAAGTGCGCGCGGCCGATTTTTTTGTACTGCATAGTTAGTATAAAACAATGCCCGGATGGAGAGGTGGGGCAGTCAAGCGACGACTACGATACAAGTACGACGTTTGTAGTACTCTCGATTAGCGATATAGACGGACTTTGCGCGTATCGAATTGCATTGAATCGTGCAATGTGAACTGGTTGCATCCAGTTTTATTTGTATTTGTTTTATACGTGTCGGTACAGTTCTAATAAATTCTATAGTAGTTCCAACGGCATTTTTAATTCGAGTCCTGTAGCTCGTAACAGTATCTATGTGCTATGTGTTAGTTCCTATAGATTCATTGGATAATCTACTGATGCAGTCTCGGTTAAAGAATTCCTAACGATACTCAGAATTTTAAGAATGCTTCCACTTAGACATTTCCTACCAAATCACAAGAAAAAATATTTTTTAACATTTATTTGTAAACTCCTTGTATACTGCAAAAGTGATTGTCTCGTGGGCCTTTGATAGGACTTTCAAATTCAAAATCAAATTTAAAAATTTTATTAAAAATAAGTTCGACTGGAGAACACTTTTTGAAGGTCATATATATAAGTTAAAATTTAATTTTACTTCCTAGTCTATGTACACCGCTTCGCAACGTGTTATTGCTGTTAAGGAGAAGAAGCGGCAAGAAACTCCCCAGCAACACGTCTAGCTAAATATTGTTTTTCTTTAAGTTTCTTATTCTATTTTCATCTCAAGTTCTTTTTTTTTTAAATAAGTTTTATACAGAAGTATGTTACAGAATGACTTTTGAAGAATTAATGGAGTTGTAGCAAGCAATGCATATTCAATAAGACAGTTACACAATTAAAGGATAGAAAAATATTATTCTAGTTATAAATATAAAGACATGACGTACAACATTTTTTTGCTGCATCATATCTCCGTATATTCCTTACAAGTATGGCAAGATAAAAACGTTATACTCGTACAAAATACAGTATAAGAGGTCGGAGCGAGCTGCTATATAAATGAAGTTTTGTCATTTAAGTATTCTTCAATAGTGTAGTATCCCTTATTTAGCAAGATACTTTTTAATTTGGTTTTTGATTTAGTGAAAGGCGTTCCCCATTTTATTATCGAAAAATGGCGGGCTTTCAGGTTTTCAATATAAAGTAAATTGTTTCACTTACAGCTATCGACAGTTCCACAAGCTACGTTGACTGAAACAGATGTAAGGAAACATTTCGTCGCAGCAGACGTCGGCGAAGGTGCCGTTGGGCATCATGATGATGCACTGCTCCTTGTCCTCGTGGTTGTCCGGCTCGCCGGGGGCCCAGCTTATCGGCATCCTGAGGATAGGAACACCTACAACCAAGACAGTGTTTAATTAAATTAATCATAAAACATATAATACAGTTAAGACAACATAAGAATCGCATAAGACACAAGTCGTGATAGCGTAATGGCTAGCGCACGCGTCCCAAACTCAAAGGGCGCGGGTTCGATCCTGGCCGGAACGCATACACCACTTGGGCAGTTTTCTGATCTAATGTGCATATTGTTACAATTACCACTTGCTAACAACGGTGAAGGAATACATCGAGATAACCGATGTGTTAAACCTGCCAAGCCGCCTTAGACGAGCGTGGCGGGTACACTGTCCGTTCCGCCCTATAATGGGAGGCCCGAGCCCAGCAGTGGTACATTTATGGGCTGAAATTATCATTATATTAATACGTGAAGCGAAAACTTTGTACCCCTTTTTACAAAAATTGCGCGGACGGAGGAGTATGAAATTTCGCAGACTTATAGTTTATATAGAGAAGGAGTGCAAAATGCTAATATATTTTTAAATTATGCATAAAAATACATTAAATCAATAAAAAAAAACATTACACACACTACCATGTATTTGACACACACACGCATATATACTGGCGAAATCTGTGATTATAGAAGTATGGTCTTAGACAACAGAACCTTAATAATGTTCAAACTTATTATTTAAATTAATTATGGTCGAATTTCGACCAGTGGGCGAACACAAGTATTTATTATTGTATAAGAAACATATTAAGAAATTAAATATCTAATAAAAATCACCAGCTTTTCGCGGCATAATAATAGGAGCAGTGATAAATACGACCATAAGGAAAAAAGTTTACTAAACGATAAGAAAATTAACTAGTAACTACTAAATGGGTAACTGTAAGTTATCAGACTGGTTTTATAGTTATTGTAATTGGTGGAGTGACCTTCGAGATGGCACTGCAGCCTGGCCTGGTGCCACGTGGCGGGGATGCTGTTCTGCTTCAGCCACCCCTCGATCTCTGGGCAGTACACGTAGTCATTGTACTTCTTGCAATCTGAAATAATATTGATAAAGTAAATACAACCAATGCTGCTGAACTGCGAATAAAAGTCGCGAAAGTCCAGTAAAATATTAGAAACTTTGTTGTCATATACTCGTAGGAAATAGTGAACCAGACGCTTTACCTATAATCGCCGTGAAGCACAAAGTTATTAAGATTATTATTTGAAAACTCATTTTAGGACACCTAAAATGTGATTCGATTGCAGCAGGACTACAAATAGCAAGAAGTTTCATGTAATTCGCTTGTTTAAAAAGAATTCTTTATCAACTTTGGCGTTTTCCTTTATCCTGATTGTTATAGTGCGCATGTACACTTTCTAAAACGTGATTAAGCTATATTTTCGTAAATTGCTAGAACTATCCAAGATTAAATAACATTTCATCTGTTTCATCTTATTGGGATCTCCCTAGCTCCCTACTGAATTCTATGATGATTTATCTATACCTAAGTGTTTGTAGATAATGTTGTATAAACTAGATGGCGCCACTGGAAAGTTACATCGCGGTATGGTTTGCATTCTATATGTGCATAACACGGGTGCATTTAATTTGAAGGTTGTTGGCACTCACTGCAATAAAATATTCTTTGAGATCTATATGTTTATAATTTTATTATATCGTATAGAAAATCCCCTCTCTCCCAGGACTGATTATACATTTTTTGGTCCTTGCTTGAGTCGGATACGGATTAAATCAAAGAGCGTTTTTGATAAGTCCTGGGTGGATAAGGACTTGGTTCCGGGGGTACGGTGAAGAGCCGTTTGGAACCTACTAGCAAGAGGGAAGTTCAGTACCAGGCGGGGTACTGATCAGTAGACCGTCCGATAACTGCAGGAGGGCAGTGGTCGGAGGGAGGAGCAGGGTTGTGACCAGGAGGGTCCAACCAATCAGGTAGCAGCAGGGGTGCGGCAAAGGCGTGACGTCAACATCAAGCGGCCAAGTGCGTGGTCGTGGTGACATCATTGAGCGGCTAAGTGCGTGTAAGTTGTGACGTCATTAAGTGGCTAAGTGCGTGTGCGTCGTGACGTCATCCAGTAGTGAAGTGCGAGTGTCATCCATGGAATAAACTGTAAGTACTTTGATATTATTAGTGGTAAAAGTTAGTCAATTTTGAACGTTAAATTCATTCGTTAATGGACTTGAAATAATTTTATCGATTTGTCACTTGTAAAATTTTAGAGTTAATTTTAGGACTTAGAATAGTTTTAAGAATTTGGTTCAGACGGGGAACCTATGCCCAATTTTTTTTTTGATGTCGTGTTATTTCAAACACTTAGAAAATTTTTGAAGAAAATTTACTTGTAGTTTGGGACTTAGAAAATTTTTAAGAATTTGTATCATTGAAACTTTAAATTTAAATTGAACTGTTATTGTAAATTTGGAGTTAGTTTATTTTGCTTTTATTATGATGGAGTCTAAGATACATTTACAATGCGATTTGCAAAAACGAATTGAGAAAAGTTTTCTGAATTTCAAAAGTCTTCTAAAGAAAGATTAACTAAAGATTATATGGAAAGTAGATTGGAATCGTTAGAAGCAATGTGGGCTCAATATTTGAGTAATCATTCAAACATTGTTAGTAGTAGTGATGTTAAATTATTACAAGCTACAAAATATGTAACTGATGATTTGTTTTATGTTACCGAGGAGTGTTATGTAGAGTATAAATGTGTATTGAAGTCTAAGTTATCTGCTTTTTCAACAAATGTAACACAAACATCGCAACATGCTAATTGCTCTAACCATAATAATTTGAAATTACCTAAAATAACTATTCCACAGTTTTCTGGTGATTATAGTCAATGGTCTACATTTCGGGATTTGTTTGTATCTCTTGTGCATAAGTCAGAGATTGACAAAGCACAAAAGATGCAATATTTGAAAGGGCTTCTGTCAGGAGAGGCAGAGCAATTAGTAAGGCACATTAATATATCTTCCGATAACTATGATAGATGTTGGTCAATGCTTGAGGAGAGGTATAATAATAAGAGGTTTCTTACATATTCTGTTTTAAAAAGATTGTTTAATCAGAAAATAATTTCGTCAGAATCACCAACACTGTTAAAAGAAATGATAGATACAACTACAGAATGTCTTGGTTCTTTAGCTAATTTAGGAGTTGATGTATCTACTTGGGACGTTATAGTAATTTATATGCTTACATTAAAGATGGATTCTGAGTCCAGAAAACAATGGGAATTACAGATAGCTAGCAACTCTTCACAAGATTTACCAACTATGACGCAATTTAAGGAATTTATAACCAGTAGATATCGCGCGTTAGAATTCCTGGACTCAGGAGCCAAATTTAACAATCGATCTTATACTCATAAACCTAAGACATTTCATGTAGCAAATGTGGTGTGTAAATTTTGTAGCGATAATCATCGTTTAGCTAACTGTAAACAGTTTGCCAACGCAGAGGTACAGGCTCGTCGTGGTTTCGTTGAGAAAAACAGAATATGTTTTAATTGTTTGGGTGATAAACATTCAGCCAAGTTTTGTTTGTCAAAGATATCGTGCAGGGTGTGTAATCGCAAACATCATTCGTTGCTTCATCCTAATGGTTCCGGGAATGCAGGTTCATTGTTAGGTGGTGCAGGTACAGGTTCATCAACGAGTGAAGTTGGCGCGATATCATTAGTTAAGAGTGGAGCAAGTACTTCCGCTCCTGTTGTGTGCTTTTCATCAGGCGGGATGGAAGCACGTAGTCAAGTGCTGCTCGCAACAGCACTCGTACGAGCTGAAAATAACAAGGGGATCAATATACTATCAGGGCTTTGCTTGATCAAGGTGCACAAGCATCATTTATTACGGAAGCAACAGCTCAGTACTTGGGTCTTAAGAAGTCCCCAGTAAAAGGATATATATCAGGTTTAGAAGGAAATCAGAGTGTTTCAGCTAAAGGTAGGACAACTTTAACCTTTAGCTCGATTTATGACGCAAAGGTAAAATTATCAGTAGATGTTTATATACTAAAGTCTATAACTACTCTTCTACCTAGCAAGAAAATAGTAACTTCTGAGTGGGTATGCGACTTACCGTTAGCTGATCCACAGTATAACACACCTAACAAAATTGATATTTTGTTAGGTGCTGAAATATATAGTAAAGTTATTCAAGACGGTGTTAGAAAAGGACCTGAAAACAACTTGGTGGCTCAAAATACTTCGTTGGGCTGGATATTATCAGGTAGAGTTACAGCTTTACATCAACCAACAGCGAATGTAGTAGTTATGCATTCCTGTGTCGAGGTTAACGATATGTTAAAAAAGTTTTGGGAACTGGAAGCTGAACCTCAGTTAAATAAAGGTGGTATACTCACCGATGAAGAGAAGCGATGTGAGGAGTTCTTCAGTTACACGACTACCAGAGATACGACTGGTCGATATGTGGTTAGGTTGCCATTCAAGAACGAAGAACTGGATCTGAAAATAAAGAATAGTAAGAAAATAGCGGGAAATAGATTAAAATTTGTAATAAATAAATTAGAAAAGAATTCGGATATGAAAGCAAAATATTCACAAGTTATGGAAGAATATTTATCACTGGGACATTTGGAAAGGTACCGGAAGAGGAAGTAAATAATTCAAAAGCAGTATACTTACCTCACTTTGCAGTAGTAAGGTTTGACAAAGATACAACTCAGGTCAGAATAGTCTTCGATGCTTCCTGCAAAGGTGAAGATGGAATTTCGCTTAATGATCTTCTGATGATCGGTCCAAGATTGCAGCCAGAGTTGCGACATCTCTTAATGAAATGGAGGTTATACCGGATTTGTTTATCGGCAGATATCATAAAGATGTATAGGCAGATAAAAGTAGCACAGCAAAACATAGATTTCAAAGAATTCTTTGGAAGGAAAATGCTGAAAGTAAAGTAACAGATTATCGATTGTTGCGGGTTACATTCGGTACTGCGTCGGCTCCATATCTGGCTGTAAAAGCATTACAGCAAGTTGCTATCGATGAAGGGGTGAAGTATCCGATGGCAGCGGGAAGAGTCGTTCAAGACTTTTACATGGATGACTTGCTGACTGGTTGTGATACAGTTGAGCAAGGAATAATAATTTATAATGAGATGAATGAATTACTACAGAAAGGAGGATTTAAGCTACAGAAATGGTCGAGCAACAGTAAACAGCTATTAGATAGAATTCAAGAAAGCAGAGATGGGATAGGTATGAATGAAGAACTAAAACTCAAAGTAGATGATATAATGAAGTTGTTAGGACTTACCTGGAACAGGATTATGGATACCTTTCAATATACGGTGTTGCTACCGCAGGTTCAGGAACCTATAACAAAAAGAATAATTTTGTCAGACGTAGCACGTTTATTTGATCCGCTTGGTTGGGTTGCACCTGCAGTAATACTCGCAAAACGATGATACAAAAGCTGTGGTTATCGGGTGTAGCATGGGATGAAGCAGTTCAAGCAATATTTTAAATGAATGGCTTACCTATCGCAGGGAACTTACTCTCCTTTCCACGTTGCAAATACCTCGCTGGCTTAACACTAGTGCAAATAATGTCCTTGTTGAACTCCATGGATTCAGCGATGCCTCCAAATTGGCATACGCTGCGGCTGTCTATATCAGAGTTGTTGGTGAGAATGGAGATGTTCATGTTTCGCTTGTAACAGCCAAAACGAAAGTAGCGCCAATTAAACAAATTTCTATTCCGCGACTGGAGCTTTGTGGAGCGGTTCTCGTTACGAAACTTTTAATTGAAGTGGCAGAAACGCTTAATATCTCAAAAAGATGCATCCAGGCATGGACCGATTCTACGGTGGTGCTTGCATGGTTGAACAGCCATCCAAGTCGTTGGCAGACGTTCATAGCAAATCGAGTGTCTGAAATTTTGACGACATTAGAAGCCCATCAGTGGTCTCATGTGCAATCGAAATCGAATCCTGCTGATTGCGCATCGAGAGGTCTTAAACCCTCAGAATTATTGGGTAGTAAATTATGGTTTGAAGGTCCTGAGTTTTTGCATGAAAGGGACATCAAGTACAGTAAAGTAAAAGATTTAGATACAGAATTAGAAGAAATTAAAGTTAATTTGGTTGCTAGCAATGATGACATAATTTGGAATAAATATTCGACTTTAAATAAACTTATCAGAGTGGTTGCATATATGAGACGTGTATTATCATGGAGAAAGAATACGAGCATAAAGAAAGGATTTTTAAAAGCGGAAGAATTACGAGAAGCAATGGATGTATGTGTGAGGAAATGTCAAAGGAAAATTTCGCTGAAGAGATAAATTTTTAATGATTAATAAATTGGGGAAATTGAAGGGGCAGATGAAATCGTTGACTCCTTTTATAGATGGAAATGACAATTTACGAGTTGGAGGAAGGTTGGACAAAGCACCACTCAGTGAAGGTCAGAAACATCCTCTACTACTTCCGAAGAAATCTAATCTCACAGATTTGGTGATAGCTGATGCACATTCAAAAACACTACATGGCGGACCGCAGTTGATGTTGGCGTACCTAAGGTCCAGATATTGTATACTGGGGCGAAAGATTTAGTGAAACGTCATATGCGTACCTGTGTAAAATGTATCAGATATTCAGCCAAAACTACAACGCCATTGATGGGACAGTTACCGTCGTCTAGGGTAACACCAACACGCCCATTTAGTAATAGTGGCGTGGATTTTGCGGGTCCAATTAATGTGCGAATTTCAAAGGGACGGGGTCAACATGCCTACAAAGGTTACATTTGCTTGTTTGTGTGCATGGCTACGAAAGCCATACATATTGAAGTAGTTAGCGATTTGACGACACAAGGGTTTTTAGCTGCCTTTAAAAGATTTGTGTCTCGTAGGGGTTATTGCTCCAATTTATGGAGTGATAACGGAACAAATTTCGTAGGAGCGTCTCGGGAGCTAGATAAATTGTTCTACGCGGCAAAATCGGGGTTGCATAAAGAGTTAGCAGAAACTTTAGCATCAAACGGAACTACGTGGCATTTTATCCCGCCACATTCACCAAATTTCGGAGGGTTATGGGAGGCCGGTGTGAAGTCGGTCAAGTTTCATTTGCGTCGAGTAATTGGTGATACAACCCTGACGTACGAGGAGCTGGCAACAGTTCTGACTCAAATTGAAGCGTGCCTAAATTCTAGACCACTTTCACGTATTGAGAGTGATTCAGATGGGTTTGAGGTTCTCACTCCCGGTCACTTCCTCGTTGGGGAGCCTTTACTTGCAGTTCCAGAGCACAATTTTGAATCACAAAACATAACTAGCCTCCGTAGATGGCAGTTAACTCAGCGGATGATGCAAAATTTTTGGCGACGTTGGTCGCAGGAATATTTAACCACATTTTTGCATCGATACAAATGGGCTTCGCAATCTCCGGAACCAAACATAGGGGATTTAGTATTAATTAAAGAGGAGGATTTGCCTCCTTCACGATGGTTGTTGGGACGGATTATTACCAAGCATCCGGGCAGTGACGGTATAACACGAGTTGTATCACTGCGTACCAAGGCATCTGTCATAAAAAGACCTACTTCTAAACTTTGTATTTTACCTTATTCTAATGTTTAATTTTCAAATTATTGTTTTTATTTTTGAGTTCTATGGTTTTTTTTTTGTATCTTTCTTTATGTGTGATAAAGAACAAATTTGTCAATTTGTTCTTAGGGTGCGGAATGTTTGTAGATAATGTTGTATAAACTAGATGGCGCCACTGGAAAGTTACATCGCGGTATGGTTTGCATTCTATATGTGCATAACACGGGTGCATTTAATTTGAAGGTTGTTGGCACTCACTGCAATAAAATATTCTTTGAGATCTATATGTTTATAATTTTATTATATCGTATAGAAAATCCCCTCTCTCCCAGGACTGATTATACACTAAGTATATCTAAGACAGTCGAGAGAAATCAATATGTACTGTTAATACTTCTTATTGTACTATTGAAGAAAATTTGAAATAATTGCGGGTAGCTGTGATAGTGAACGCGGGTGTCCGAAGGTATCAAAGCGAGGGTTTGTAATCAAAACACCCAAAAGATCGTACATTATTTATAACATTAACATTACAAGTATCATCATGCAAAAAATGCGAACCATACCGCGATGCAATTCGACGGTGGCGACATCTAGTCTCACGAAGATAAAACTGGCACTAAAGAAATGTAATTAGAAAATGAACAGCGGGCGTGGCGACGAACTTTCATTAACACCACGAGTTATATATATATATATATATATATATATATATATATATATATATATATATATATATATATATATATATATATATATATGGCCGCGATATATACTAAGCTTCTGAATAGTAAAAAAAAGTAAGTTAAAAAACCCCCCGATTTTGAAACATTCTTCATTGGTGCTCTGCCCCTATTGGTCTTAGCGTGATGATATATAACTTATAGCCTTCCTCGATAAATGGTCTATCTAACACTGAAAGAATTTTTCAAATCATACCCGTAGTTCCTGAGGTTAGCGCGTTCAAAGAAACAAACAAACTGTTCAGTTTTATATGTTACTATAATATATACTAGTAGTGCTAGGGTAGCAAATTATTGAGGGACAATCATGACTTATAATTAACTAGAGTTTGAAAAACCCTAAGTAGTATAATTTAGCTAGGTGTTTTACATATATGTTATAGTCAAACATCGAAGCTCTAGCCCTCCCATGTTTAACTAGTCAGACCTCAGGTCTGACATAAAGTCTTAGTCAAAGTCCAAATAAATGACATTTTTCTGCCTTTGACTAACGAATTTTTGTCTAATCTAGGAGAGACTAATTTATACAGTCATCAAACATGTAACAAGTGCAGTACGAATCGACGATTGACCGAGTTTGCCTTAGTTGCGTCTAGGATCGACTAGGCAAAGCCCGAAACAGATTATTTTATGTTCGACGATTGACTAAAAAATTAAGTACTTCTAGGTTTGACTAAAATACTTTAGTCAAAGGTCGAAATTGGAATTTCTTTCGGATGTTATCGAAAGACCTTGATCGAACCTAGAATAAACCAGTAATTCCGGAAAGAGACTGCATATCGACCTTTGACTGTAACATATATATATATATATATATATATATATATATATATATATATATATATATATATATATATAAACCCTTCAATACTTTAGGTTCCTGTTTAATTTACTACAATTACAAAGAAACTAAGTCAATATAGATAGATAGATAACACTTTATTGTACACCATTACAGAAAACTTTATAGTCTAAAAATATTCAAAATGTGCACAATGGGCGGTCTTATCGCTAAGAAGCGATCTCTTCCAGACAACCCGTGACAGGAATAAAACAGATTATACTGGTCAAAGGTGGTACACATAAATATTAGAGGATAAGCAGTTACTTACATATGTTTTATTAATTTATAAACATATAAGTATGTAAAATATTATATAAATAAAATTATACTTAATAGACATATATAAATACACTTACTGATATTACATGCATAAATATATACATATATATACACATATATATATATATATATATATATATATATATATATATATATATATATATATATAAACCTTCAATACTTTAGGTTCCTGTTTAATTTACTACAATTACAAAGAAACTAAGTCAATATAGATAGATAGATAACACTTTATTGTACACCATTACAGAAAACTTTATAGTCTAAAAATATTCAAAATGTGCACAATGGGCGGTCTTATCGCTAAGAAGCGATCTCTTCCAGACAACCCGTGACAGGAATAAAACAGATTATACTGGTCAAAGGTGGTACACATAAATATTAGAGGATAAGCAGTTACTTACATATGTTTTATTAATTTATAAACATATAAGTATGTAAAATATTATATAAATAAAATTATACTTAATAGACATATATAAATACACTTACTGATATTACATGCATAAATATATACATATATATACACATATATATATATATATATATATATATATATATATATATATATACAGAAATATACGTAAAAATATCAAACATCACTATGTTGCAGGTAGTGCTTTTTTGTCATGTTATATGTAACAGGTAGCTCATTCCAGAGTCGAAGAGCCTGTACAGTAAAACAATTATTGTAAAAAGATGTATATAATGTTTGGGAGTATAAAGTCTAAGATTCGTAGAAGGTCGTAAATGTGAGAAGAAGAGATGAATTCAAAGCGTTCTTTGAGATGATACGGGGTTGTGGGGATAAACAACACACTGTCAAGGAGTGAAAGAATATGAGTATTCCGGCGAAAACGAATTGGCAACCACTTGAGTTTTTTACGAAACTCAGAGACGTGGCCATATTTGCGTAACCCAAATATGAACCGTTACAAAGATTTTAGAGGCGCTCAAGTTTATTAAGTTGCTCTTGAGTCAAATCAATATAGCTGGCGTCAGCATAATCGAGAATGGGGAGAAGTAAGGACCCTGCAAGTTTAACTTTGGTGTAGACAACTGCACAGCAAAACATAAAGAAAAGTCTCAGCCAACCTGACAACGTATTTGTTATTTAATTACAGCAATGCTTGTCGATATCGCAATTGCAGCGTCATCTATTTTGCTGAACCGTCTATCCCACGGAAGTGACGTAATTTATCGGGATAAAAAGTATCCAAAGTCACGCCCCGGGATCTAAGCTAGCTCTTTGTCCAGTTTCATTTAAATCCGTTCAGTAGTTTTCACGTGATGCTCTAACAGACAGACAGACAGAAATTCTAAGCATTGCATTTTCGTAATCTCCTGGTCCGAATTATCCCCCTGACTTTTCACATTATTAAACGCTATGTACAAACTCGAAGCATTTATACATTTATTGTACTATAGATTACCTTTATCGTAATTCTGTCAATTCTGATGTCTGCAAGAGATCGCTATTTAGCAATAAGACCGCCCTCTACACACGATTGGAATAATAATAGTTTATAAGTTTTCTGCAATGGTCTAAAGAGTTGTGTATCATAGGTAACTCACCTTCCCTTGTATTTTAACAATCGTAGTATAATTTCAGCCCGTTATGTCCCACTGCTGGGCTCGGGCCTCCCATTATAAGGGGAATATATAGTATACCCGCCACGCTTGTCCAAGGCGGCTTGGCAGGTTTGACTCATCGGTCATCTCGCAGGTTGCATCACGATGTTTTCCTTCACCGTTATTAGCACGTCGTAATTGTAACAATATGCACATTAGGTCAGAAAAGTGCCTAAGTGGTGCATGGGTTCCGGCCAGGATCGAACCCGCGCCCTTTGGGACGCCTGCGCTAGCGATTACGCTACCACGACTTTTACAACAACCATAGTGTATGGATTATATAGTAATGTGATGTTGTTTGTTTTGAACTGACTTCCAAAAAGAGGTTTTTATATCGACTGTATGTATTGTTACGACCTAGACGCCGACAAAGATCAATTCACACCTGCATACCTGTAGAGACACATTTTATTACCTTTCGGTATTTGGACTTCTTTTGTTTACTATGTGTTTTTGTGATTAGAAAACAGCCCATTGTGTATTGTAATCTTTTATGGCAGTCATTAACCAGGTGTGTCGGATTTAAAGAACAAACAGATACTAGGAAATTCTAAAAATAAAATACTGTGCAGTATAAAGTAATGCATCGATTGAGGGACGAGGCCGTCAAGCGATAACCACGAGCGAAGCAAGACTTGTGTACATTCGGTAATCTATTTAGTGACGGACTTTGCGCGTGTTATTGAATTACGATCTTCTGCATTACGTTTGGACTTGTTGCGTTCAGTTATATTTGTACCTCTGTTATATGTGTTTGTATAGTTCTAATAAAGTCTATAATAATTCTAACGGCATTTTAATTCGAGTCCTGCAACTCATAACAGTATGTTACGTGATTTATCCGTCAACTGTGGACCGATTTCCATTTTTTTCTTTACTCGAAAGAATATACTCCTGAGGTGGTCCCATTATTACCAAGTTAGGATCTGATGAGTGGATCCCAGAGAAATCGAGGACTACACTCTTTATAAGGCAAATTTTATACACATGTCAGTAGTATATTACAATTTCTGAAGGGCTTAAAATCATTATATTAATACGCGAAGCAAAAAATAAATATTTTTACAACATCTTGAAGACGGTCAAGTAAAACATAAAAGAACAACAACAAATTTACAAAATATAGTGATTTTTATGTTTTACTTGGCACCAACTTCAAGATGTTGTAGATAGAAATGGGTTTTTTTTATTAATTTTTTGGTTTTTAGTGTGAAGTCAGTTTGGTTGTTTTAAAAAATATAATATTTTCTAGTTTTTAATTTTGCGTTGCATTCATACTATAATATCGGTAGGTATTCCAGTGTTGTCAAACTGACAAATAACAATTCTGTTTTGCAAGAAAGAGACGCAAATTTAAACTTGTTGTTTGTATTAAAAGTTATTTTAATATTGGTGATTAAATTCTCTTGCCACGACTGGAAGTCAATGGTATAGCTGAGATAACGTTATCAGTACACGTGTGGCCGAAACAAACAGGAAAATGTAGTTATATTCCATATTAGGATTATAGGTATGAGATTGCGCTTGCAAAAATAAAAAGCAAAATATAAATATTTAACCGACTTTTTTCTATAATATCTTGAAGTCGGTGGACGTGATCTTCCGTGATCATGGCTACTGAAAAGTGGCCGATACGTCGGAATAATTACCGCGCATGAAACCGTTAAAACGTAGTTTTGTTATGTATACTAGTCGCGAAAACTTAAGAAAATATTATCTTAAAGTCGGTGCCAAGTAAAACATAAAAAATTATAATACTCGTACATGCCGTCAAAGATAAGCGCATAGCTGCCTGTCGTAAGCGCAGTTCATTGTCTTCCAACGATTTAGGAATTCTTTTGTGTTTTGAATTTGCAATTAAGAAAAACATGCTATTGTTTTTCTACTTGTTTTATGACCATCATTAGCGTCGAACTAATACTTATTGCTATTGTTTTCGACTTTGTGGCCGTTCGCAGGTGTGCAAATTACTATATCTCGGAATTTCAGTGCGCGCGACTAATTTTTTTGTACTGTATAGTGAGTATAAGACAATGCCCGAATGGAGGGGTGGGCAATCAAGCGACGACTACGAGACGAGTAAGACGTTGGGTAGTACTCTCGATTAGCGATATAGACGACGGACTTTACGCGTGTCGAATTGCATTGAATCGTGCAGTGTGAACTGGTTGCATCCAGTTTTATTTGTATTTGTTTTATACGTGTTTGTACAGTTCTAATAAATTCTATAATAGCTCCAACGGCATTTTTAATTCGAGTCCTGTAGCTCGTGACAATACTATATTTTTCAAATGTGTTTTTGTTCTTTTGTATTCTACTTGGCACCGACTCTAAGATGTTGTAGAAAGAGGCCGGTTACAAATATATATACATACATATATAAATACATACAAACTATTTGTTACGTTTCATAAACTTACTTTGTTACTTAGGAACACGCACTGTTATTAATTGATTTACATAAAATGAAAACCACGTTATTATACATATTCTTTTAATCTTTTCTAATTTTACAATATTTGGTTTTTAGTTTGAAGTCGGTTTTGTTGTTGTTAAAAAAATTACTAATGTAACACGGAGCTGGTCAGACCGAGGCTTTATCATACCAGATAGCGCCCTGTACAGACACAGGCCACAGTTTCAGTTGTCTGTATGTAGAGAGCACTGAATCCCCTGTCCATAAGCGATGGAAGGGAGGTAGACCCAGGAAGCTGACTTAAACACGAGGACGCTTAATCTAGGTCAGAGGGGAGGATGTAACACGGAGGTTTTACGGTTTAGCAGCAACCTTCACGAAAGTCTAATGATATAATGGTCACGTTATTTAAGACAGACTTCGCTTATGTATGCGAATTAATTATAATTGTCTGATAATTAAATAAATCCAAATTTAATTAGTTAATTGTTGTTGGTGGTGGTTACATGTTAATTGATAGGGAGAGAGGTATGCGCATGATCTCCCTCCCTGAAATACCGCTGCAGGGGCCCTCTAGCATCTAGGGAGCAGTGGAGTCTTCACCCCTGTTGACGAAGTGAGTTTGCCTCTCGGCACTCTCAAGCGCTTTTGCGCTAGGATCGGCGTGGGCGTAACTACGTTCTAAGTCTCATGCTTTTCCTATCATAAGCGCGGGGCACAAGGGAGGAGGGTGGTTTTAGTGGGGTATTAGCCCCTGGGCATTTGTCTATTGGTTCGAGTCTCCGCACAAGCCCCTTCGGTTACTGTTTGATGTGCCCTCAGTGGAATGCCTCCATGAGCGACAACGGTCTAATCCCTAGCAAAGGACCTGGTATGTGCGAAATGCATTTCCCCGGCCTGAAAAAAAAAATGGCTACATCTTAACCGTGGTAGCTTAAAATATTTTAACTACTATACTAATTAAAAATAGATGTTACAATAACTTCTAGAATTACTTGTATGTAATAGAAGGCTTACGTTCAAAGAGTAACGATACAAGTAATTTTAACTACTGTTTAAACAATAATTAATACTGTGTTTGACTTTTTATAGGTTTTCTTCAGCCAATCGCAAGCCACTGATAGACGGGGTCCTGTACCGGGATATATGTGCCATATATCCCGGTCTAGTCTTCCTCACCCGCCCCTGCCGGCGACTTTACGCAGGTCATCGTTTCACCGAGCTGTAGGGCATGCTACACTCTCTTCACCAAGATGCGGTCTCCACAAGACACGTTTGCTCCATCCGCCGTTGGTCCTGCGACAGACGTGACCTCATCATTGCCACTTCAACTTACTATTGTTGAATCTTGCTATATATTAAAATATTAGTAATCGTACTTTAGGTTACGCATACCTCTGTCGCCATTATCATCTCATTTCCTTCCTGGGGTTGTCTGGAAGAGATCGCTTTTTAGCGATAAGACCGTCCTTTGTACATAATAAGATATAATTTTGATTTTAGTCTTTAAGTTGATTTTTGTATTGGTGTACAGTAAAGTGTTATCTACCTAATTTACTTACCTTGGTCCTCTTATGGATATACTCATATCTGATTCTATCCATAAGAGAAACACCCAAAACAGCTAGCTCTATAGTCCGCTGTAAATTTGTGGACCAGTCCCACCTTCCGTGTTTACGTTTCGGTACTGTATGTCATTCTTTGATTGCTTCTAGAACTTCGTCTTCAAGCGTCATAATTTCGTAAGCTTATACAATACTAGCTTCTGCCCGCGACTTCATCCTCGTGGAATAATTTTAAAAAAAGTAGTTCCTGAGGTTAGTGCGTTCAAGAAAACAAACAAACTCGTCAGCTTTGTATATTAGTATAAGATAAAACTCTCTCACCGACACCACACCCTGTCAAAATTTCCACTTCTATTATGTTACGTTGCAGAGAAGTTACTTTCGGTCTGTTATAAGCTGTTTAAGTAATTAAAGATTTTTTAAATATCCCACAGGAACTCTTTAATTTTTCGGGATTAAAAGTATCCTATATGTTGACCACGGATATAAGCTACCACCATACAAAATTTCATTTAAATCGGCCCCGTCGTTTCGGAGATTAGCCGGTACAAACAGACAGACAAACAGAGTAACAAAAAATTTGAAAAAAATCTAAATTAGTTCTATTTCACTTCTTACATCCTCCTGACGCGGTTTTTAGCATTTTTTTCACTGTACAGAAATTTGACCTCTACAATTTTATTATATGTATAGATTTACGAGAATGCGACTTGATTTGACTACCTGATTTTCACAGAATAAAATGGTTTCTTATATTAAGACTACTATATCCCTGTCTCGTCGATATTTGCATTTATATCAATAATAAAAAGATTTTTGAGACTGTCGTAAAATTTTTATTTATTAAGTTAGGAGGTCTGGTTAGTTAACTGACAACATGCAATCAGTAAATGATATGACAATCTTTTTTCAATTGTTTGATTTACTTTATATAAGTGGCATGATTGGGCACGTTGAATACTTAATAGGCTTCTTCGAGTGCCGTGTCAATTCATTCGTTATCATCCGTTCGCTCGAGACTGTCAGGAGCCTTTTCGCAAATGAAGGCTTGAGCCATGTGACACCAACCGTCGTTGAAGCTGCCATCTCTTCTAACGCAGCCACAAGATTCGCCCAAGCCATTATATGTTATATTTTTCGGTTGCCCTGGGGTCCACCTTAATACTCCAGTATCTATTAAACGATCTACAGGTTGTCCTGGAACAAAAATTTCAGTCATGTGTTAGTGATTGACATCGGCCAAACATGTGACAGGTCACATGCATTGTAGATGAACAGATGAAAAGAAGGTGCTTTATTTGGATATAGTTTCTACAGTTTACGAAAGTGAGCGAGCCTTGCTTGTGGGAAACGAGTATTTGTCAGAGGCATGAAACCAAAAGCGGGCGAGATTTAGGGTGATCTCTTCGTCAGACACGCACACTAGCACAAGGTGCATGTACACGTTCATCCAGGAGTAAAGCCTGTTGCCTTCCTGGATCGCACGAACTATATTGTTACAACTTTGCCAAAATTCCACGAAGCACGCCGACAAAGTATATGCACATTTGCCTGCCATAAACCTGGGTTATTACCTTCCCGCGTTTGTACTTCTTTTGTTTACTTAGAAAAACAGTCTATTGTGTATTGTACAAATTTATGGCTGTTAAACAGGTGTGCAGATTATGTTTTTCTGGGAACTGCTCCGACGCTTGCCAGGTAGACATATGATATCGGTGTATTATAAAACAAGGCCCGAACGGAGGGGTGAGGCAGTCAAGCGAGGATTACGATACGAGCAAGACGTACATTCGATAAGCGATATAGTGACGGACTTTAAGCGCGCAATTACATTTGGACCTATTGCGTCCAGTTATATTTGTACTTGTATTAAACGTGTTTGTATAATGCTAATAAATTCGATAGTAATTCCAACGGCATTTTAATTCGAGTCTCGCGCTCGTAACAATATCTATGATATTTGGATATATAACCTGTTCTTGTGTGGTGCAAAAATAAATATTTACACATAACTCAGAAAAATAATTGTTTTAGTTATTATTCTGAGGACTGTCGAATTAAAAAAAAATATATAAAAATTGGAAATACGCATTATTCCAAAAACTAATAAAAGGATATTGTTAAAAGCCGATTGTCTTTGACAGTGTTTTGTATTAACCTCTATCCCCTTGGAATTTTTCAAAATGTTATTATTCACAATTCAAAAATGATACATTTAATCAGTTTTTGGACTGTAGGTCATAAAATTCTGAAGCAATAAATAATAAGTAACTCTCTTCGAACTTGCAACTTGGTACTTGTAGGATAGGCAAACAACGGTGTTTATATTTCGGTTTGAAGGTCAATGTTAACACTTACCATGAATAGTAGTCCACACTCCCACATCGCCCCAGTCATGAATTCCGACAAAAAAGTCATCTTTGTAAATGGACACGCCATAAATTTTGTTTTGGGGGTATCTGGAAATTATTTCTCTGAGGACTTGGGTCTCGATCGGGGTGTCTGTGATGGCCAGATAGCCCCCTTCACCTGCACAGGTCATGAACGCCCGGTCCCAAGTCTGCATATGGTTGTGGAATTTGTAGCAGCTGCCAGTCCTAGATTCGTATGTATAACCTATAAAATCATCCAGCATCGTTAATTAAGGCAAACAATGTTTTATCTTTTATTGTATAACTAAAACTTACTACACGTTCAAAGAAGAAAGGCAGACCTAAGCCTAAGGCCCATATTTCTTCTTTTTCTACTTCATCTCGCACGGTTTCCGGCATCCTTTATTTCGAGAGCATTGGTACGCATTTCATTTTCACAACGTCATGCCAACATTTCTTAGATTTACCCCTTTTACCCAGACCTGGCAGAGGTGGCATGGCTAGACATTTGTTCTTACCCTAACCAGAAGTTCTCCCCTCCAGCGAAGACAATTCTAGTGATGAAGACCGCCGTAGTCTTCCATGTGATTCAACACGTCTACTGAAGCATATTAATTTCCGTGACCTGCAATATTTGCTTATGTTCCTAAAGGCCACGCTACATTGGGATATAAATGCTACACAGGTCTGGTCTAATGATGGATTTATTTACCTTTTAAATTAACCTATATTTTGGGGTCGTAAATACAATTATCATCAGACGCCACTTGGCCCCAAGCTGCTGAGATATGGTCATTGAGTTCATAGCCGATGTCTCCGGATGCGCTAAGTACAGATCCTGACTAATTAAAATGATCCATGCCCTTAACCGTATCTATGCCTAAGCGCACGTATGTGGAATTTGGACTGCTATTTTCAAGCGTTATCTGAAGTATTTTTAGTTCCTGAAATTCTGATATTACGGCGTTGCGATGGAACACCGAGGTATTTAGTTGGTAGGTCCGAGCATGCTATTGGGAGGTGCTAGTTGTCCATGACAAATTACACCTTAAGAAAATTACATGTCCTACCTGCATTCGCCATCGCGATATCGTCAGTATAAATGGGCAGTCATAGGAGTGGTACATGCGTGTCACTGATCTTTTTCTGCGTATATTACTGATGAATGAAAGTTCTGACAGAAAATTCACATTTTGTTATCGACAGTTGGTACTCTTCTTAATTTTTAATATAAAGTAAATGATTTAACTGACCAGGATCTGTAGTTCCACAAACATTGAACACGTCGGATTTGGACTTCTTGTAGCAGAAATAAGGGAACAAATCATCGCAGCAGACGTCGGCAAAGCTGCCGTTGGGCAGCATGAGTATACATTGCTCCTTGTTGGCAAAGTTATCCGGCTCGCCGGGGGCCCATTTTATTGGCATCCTTAGGAGTGGAACACCTACAAGTAAAAGTACATAGTAGGTATAGGTAATAATTAAATCTCTACTATATGGAACAACGTCCGCTCTTAACAATATTTACCTTCAATGGAGAAATAGTCGCCTTTAGAGAATAGCGAATGTACCCCAGTCCAGGTAGCCAACTGAGCTTTGCTTTTTAAAGTGTTTAAAAATTTTACATCTATTGGTGAAGCTAGTTCTGCCCCTGTCAACAATACAGATAAGGTGACATAATAAACATATTAAAAAATTAAGCATGTACAAAACTTACTTTGTGTTTTGAATTTGTAACATGCTATTGTTTTTCTACTTGTTTTATAACCATCATTAGCGTCGAACTAATCCCTATTGTTATTGTTTTCGACTTTCTGGACGTTCGCAGGTGTGGAAATTAATATTTCTTAGAAACTCAGTGTGCGCCTCTAATTTCTTTGTACTGTGTAGCTAGTATAAGACGATGCCCGAATGGAGGGGCGGGCAGTCAAGCGACGACTACGAAGCGAGTAAGACGTTTTCTAGTACTCTCGATTGGCGATATTGAATCGTGCAGTGTGAACTGGTTGCATCCAGTTTTATTTGTATTTGTTTTATACGTGTTTGTACAGTTCTAATAAATTCTATAGTAATTCGGTAATAGGCTCGTTGGGTCTGGTATTCCTTACATTTTACCCTGCCCTCCTATACTAAACTGTATCACACTACAAAGCATTTAGTAAGAGTGTCCAGCTACTGACTGTTGACATTTTAGTATAAGAAAGTTAACTAGTGACTAGTAAGTGGAAGTAGGTAGCATACCCGACCGGCATTATAGCTTGTAAATGGCAGACTGACCTTCGACATGGCAACGCAGCCTGGCCTCTTGCCATGTTGCGGGGATGTTATTCTGCTTCAGCCACCCCTCGATCTCTGAGTGGTACACGTAGTCATATCTGAATTTTCTGCAATCTGGAAAATGAGTCACCAAAATAGAGAAATTCTGTAAAAAAATATTCTCACTAATTTGCGAAGAACTTGCCAGGTGGTAGGATGGCTACCACCTTTGTTCTAGGGTATGCTGCCAAAACAACATTGAGATGTGTGTATCAGTGGCCAGGTTCCAGTCTCCTTTAAGAGAGCAGCAGCGCATTTGTAGCGCCTTTGGTGTTGCAAGTGTCCATAGGCGATGTTAACCGCTTTCCATCAGGTGGGCCTGTCTGCTAAACTCATGCAATGAAAAGAAGAAGAACATATTAATTGCGCAAACACTAATATAAATATAATTACTTCTAAACGTTAGTTGTTAGTAAATGAAGCATACCTATATTCGCAGTACAATAAAAAGTAATTAAGATGAATATTCTGAGAAACATTTTGTAATATACAAAACGTCAAAAAGCTTCGATCTTGGAGACCCAAATGGCAATGTTTCGTTGTAAGTACATGTAAATTTATAAAATCATTTATTATATATTTATTATCGGTTCAGAGATTCTGTAATGTCATCTTTATCTCGTGGTTCAAAGGTAAAGATAACCAAAAATATACTAATTTAAAAATCGATTATGGGATTGTTTTTTTTCCTCGTGTAAGCATTAAAGATATGATGCTGGGGAGTTTGTTTCGCCTCGCCTTTAACAATAACTAAAATTGCATTGGAAGCGGTGTTAAACTAATGACTTGCAATAAATAATCTGTAAGATGTTATGGTGGTGCACCAGGCCACATTTGTACATTTGTTTAGATAACTATAGTTAACAAAAGAAAGCCAATGACAGGTTCTCACGAATAAGCTGTTGGTTAAAAGTAACATGTAGACGTAAAAAAGGCACCGCTTGGCTCCTGAAATACTGATTACAAATGGGTCGATGTCATAGTATTTACTTACATTATTTAAATAATTACTTGCTCATGATCATATCATATCATTCTCCATAGTAACAAACCGAAGGCGGCCTGCGGCGAGTACGGTCCTGTGCAACATATAAGGGCGCCCGCGGCAGGCTGGAGCAGACGCAGCAAGATCACCATCGAGAGCACACGCTACTCAGCATTCGCGAAATCCAAAGCGGCACTCTGCCCGTTGAGGTTCTTAAAATCAAAAACATTCTCTATTTTACACTGTATCTCTTGGGTAACGTTATGTTGGTCCCGAACACTTATGTGTTTAAAAAAAAAACACTTTTGGTTGTCATAGGTGACTTGGAGTCTCAATATACGGGACCTCAAAGGTCTACCGGACCGATATGGTCCGCAGGAGTAGAGCTGTGGCTAATAACCAAGAGAACTCTGTGAATTTGGAAAAAGATTTGGTATTTATAGGCAATTACTGCTGATCGACATTTTGGAAATCTATGTCAATGACTTGTTGGACTCAGCAATAAGTGCTTACTGAATAGGGTTGTAACAGTTAGAAGCAGTGAATATTAAAATAAATACTGCATTAATCCACTCATATGATTGAACCTGGTACTGTTGAATAAGAAGACGCTCGTTACAACCACGATACAGCTAAGTATATCATCACGCTGACAGACATACGTGTGGGTGTGATCAGAGGTTCCTTACTTACATGATAGCTCTGGTCACCCCTACAATCTAATTCTGAAATTATAAAATTCTCGTAGACTTGGGATCAGTAAAATATTGTTACAATTTGGGCCACCTGCATATTTGTAAACAAAGTACATTTATTACCTGTCGGCGTTCGAGGTAATAAGATAGTAGTTCATTTATGATTGTCTTCTTTTGTTTACATATTTATTGGTTATTGTGGAGAGCAGCCTATTGTATTCGTTTATGGCCGTTTGCAGGCATAATTAGGCAGGTGTACAGATTACGATTTCTAAGAAATTCGATCTACGCGGGCGGGCAGCCATATTGTATCGGTACAGTATATAGCAATGGTCCAATGGAGAGATCGACAGTCAAGCGATAACCACAAGCGTGGCAAGACGTGTGTACATTCGATAATCTATATAGTGACGGACTTTGCGCGTGTTATTTAATCGTGCATTGCGTTTATACTGGTTGTGTTCAGTTATATTTGTACCTGTGTTATACGTGTTTGTATAATTCCAAATAAACTCTATAGTAATTCTAAGGGTATTTTAATTCGAGTCCTGTAACTCGTAACAATATTGTACGTCATTTAATTATGAATTGTACCAATTGATAAATCACTCCATTCTCAGTGAAGAAGGAACCAACTGACGCAAAATTACACAAAAATCCAAAGAAACTTACTTGCAATTCCGTACTATATGTTTACCATCCCCAGATCAGCCATGTGGTACCATCTAAAGCCGAATTGTAGCTGTAACCGCTACTGTAACCAAAATCCATAATGTGCATGTAACTCGCAGCCATGCCGAGAGCGGAACGCACTTCCCTGTTAGATTTTAAATTAGATGTTATAAATAAATATACACACATATTTATTATGACCTTACTTATCGTAATCGTTTCTTAAATTTCAAGAAACTGCTCAGCAACTGATTAGTGAAAATTATACCCATAAACTTCTCTTAAGGATAAGAGGTGGTAAAGTAACTACTACTACTAATAACCGTCAAAAATAACTAACATCGAGAAGTAGTTTAAGAGACTGCTAAGAGGCAAGATGGTGATTTTTATTTGAAACAGCTGATTGTCACCGAGTACGGGAATACACGGGGACCAGAAAATACACGTTTATAAGTGGAAAATAAGATATTCATTGATTAAGGGCTTATGAGTCTCTTACTTAAGAGATGGCTAATCGTTTCTCAACGAGATTATTATAAGTAAGTTATTGTGTGTTTAATACATATATTGGCAAATCGTTTTATTCATTTCACAACTTTAAAAGACATTTCATGAATACTTTACTTCAAGTTAAATACTTATATTAAAATTAGTAAAACAAGAGAGGTCTTAATTACATATTTTTTTTATAGAACATGAAAACTATCTACGCTAACATTAACATAATGTTACAAGTTGGGCCACCTGGATACCTATTGTCACATACCGACAAAGAAATGCTGCGCACCTTGTTTATTGACCCTCCCGCATTCGGAGTTCTTTTTATTACTTCGTATTTAAAATTTGCAATTAGACCATAGCCTATTGTTATTGTTTTTGACTTTGTTGGCCGTTCGCAGGAATAGATAACCAGGTGTGTAAATTACTATTTCTCGGAAACTCAGTGCGCGCGGCCGATTTTTTTGTACTGTATAGTTAGTATAAAACAATGCCCTGGAATGGAGGGGTGGAGCAGTCAAGTAACGACTACGATACGAGTAAGACATTTGTAGTACTCTCGATTAGCGATATAGACGACGGACTACACGTGTCGAATTGCACTGAATCGTGCAGTGTGAACTGGTTGCATCCAGTTTTATTTGTATTTGTTTTATACGTGTTTGTACAGTTCTAATAAATTCTATAATAGTTCCAACGGCATGTTTAATTCGAGTCATGTAGCTCGTAACAATATACTCTTTTCGAGTAGTAGCAGTCACAGCAATTACTACTTGGTATCAACAGAGCTTCGCTCTCTTCGGCAGATATTAGGCGATTTCGGCCCCTTTTATATTGTCAAAAGAACAACACCGTGTTCACATTTTAGCAATCGTATAATCTAAAACTTATTATAAAGGTTAACAAATTGAAGCGCCACCTACCGGATCCAATTGTAAATCTAAACCATCCCAGGGCCCACTTGAACACAGACAAAAAAAATAATCTAAAGCTCCCCCGTTTAGGAGGTATTCGGTGATATATACACGAAGAACAGGCGAACGAATTTTTAAGCCAATTCCGCCTAAGAGTCGAAACCCCCGCGACAACCTATAACTCCCCTCTTTCCCCCATTAACAACAACGGTGCTAGCTGCTAACTCCCCTATCTCTAGAATGAAAAATACAATTTTGAGGATTTTTGTCTGTCCATTAATGTGTCACGTGAGAATCACTGGGACGTAATTTAAATCTAACTCAACTCAACTATAAGGCTTCCAAGCGTTTATTTTCCTTTTGGCGTTTGCACGTCTATCAAGTTACATGTTTCTTGACAGCGAAACCCACATTAAACAAATGACATAATTGTCGTACTTTATTGTTTTCGGTGACGTAATAGTGATATTCAGTGAGTTATGTAACGCACAGACTATTAAACCATCAGCACTATGTATAAATAAATCGACAGTAATCGACTTGATAAAACAAAATGTTCGACTTAAAAAAAATTACAGCGCTATTATTATATGCGCCGTTTTATTTTGCTTGTTTAATATCTATATATATATAATTCTTCTGTACGTGTGTTGACAGTGAACTCCTCCTAAACGGCTCGACCGATTTTGATGATATTTGTTTTGTGTGTTTAAATGGGTCCCCGGGTGGTTTAGATTCACAATTGGAACCGATAGGTGGCGCTGAGATTGGGCTCTAGAATCCTCCTAATCATCTGGACTGATTTTGTTTTTGTGTCACGAAACTAAGTCTTTTAGGAATTCAGAAAATATTGCGGTACGAAGCGAAATGTGAGTATATTTATTACATGATATAGTGTTTTTAGCAAAAATATACGAATAACTTAAATTGATTGTAACTTATTTATAAATGAAGTCGATTTTTGCAATAAATAAAATAGAATAGAATAAACATTTATTGTATAAACTGTCACAATCATACAATTATAAAGGTGTTGGAGATTTTTGTTGGGACGACAGTTTGTCCTTTCGAACGTACAATACAGGCGATTGTAATGGTGCCTGGCCATAATTACACTATTTAAACAAATTATTAAATTAATATAAAACTTTATCTTTCTACAAGCATAAAACAATGTCACATTACTATAAATTATATTTTATCGTCATTTAATCAATTTCAAAATAATACTGTTATTATGTTATCATTATATACATTATGTAAGTCGTCATTAATTATAATATAGTTATTTATGTCCTAGATATTCGTTTACTGTATATAATATGCTTTTTGTGTTAAAAATGTCTTAACCTTACATTTAAATATATTAACAGTTGTTATATTTAAAAGCTCATCTGGTAGATGCTTGTACAGTTTTGATGCCATACAAAATATACTTTTATTTAAATAAGCCATCTTGTTTAGCGGACAACGTATTTCTGTTGTTTTGTCTTTAGCTTACAGGGCGTGTATTACTGTATTACTTCAGATTTAGAAAGGCAAGGGACTGTAAGGATGCCCAATTTTATAGAGTATGGCTTACAAATATCAGTTTGCTTTAGTCCACACATAGCCCTTACGCATCTCTTTTCCGACTTAAATACAATTTCTTTATTGGTAGAATTCCCCCAGAAAACTATCCCATAGAGAAGAATGGATGATACATTTCCGTGATATGCAGTCATTAGGGTGTAGGGATATTACATAAATACTGACTGACTGACTGACTGACATATTAACCATAAATGTAAATTATAATCAACTTAAAACTAAATTATTAAACACACGTTTAAAATAAATTACAAATAAAATATATCATACAAGCATCGCCGAGTGAACGCGTAGTTATTAGATTGCTTAGTAGCACGGACCGTCGCATGCGCCGATTGCGCCGACGTCATAATCTTTTACTTCGTTTCGTTGTTGGTTGGTCGTAGCATCTCGTAAATAACACACGTGCCGCTCGCTCATACCTTTTAGTATATTATCAAACGTTATTGTAGTAAACAAATATAATACTTAAAGTGAGAATAAACGGTTAGTTACAAACCCTAGCATTCTTCCGCTATCCACAATAAAACCTACTTACTACAAGGGTAAACATATGTGCCACTTTAGCAAGCATATAGAGGGCATGCGAGCATTTATTTATTTTTGAACTAAGGGACTCAATATATAATTTCCAATCCAATTTATTGTCTATGTTTAAGCCAAGAAATTTTGTGCATTCCACTTCATCCACTTTATGTCCTAAATAATTTACTGAAATGTCATGTATCTTTGTTAAACGATTTTTAAATATCATAAAATTAGTTTTTGTCAAATTAATTGTTAGATTATTTATTGTCAACCATTAAACTACAACATAGCTTAGTGTATCATTAAGGTAATTTTCAATAATAGATTTAGTGGTACCTTGAAATAGAATTGTGCTATCATCAGCATAAAGAATTGTTTTATGGTTAGTAATTAAGGGTAGATCGTTGATATATAAAATAAACAATAAAGGCCCCAATACATTGCCTTGTGGTACACCTACAGAAACATTTTTAGGCTTTGATATGTATTTAATTTCCTTTTTTGGGTTAGGACATATCTTAGTAATTACTGTAGATTGTTTGTGGTTACTCAAATATGACGATACAAGATCCAAAAAAAATCCTCTGATACCATAAATATATAGTTTCTGTAATAGTATGCTATGTTTAACGCAATCAAAAGCTTTAGATAAATCTGTAAAAAGAGCACCACCTATCATGTTATTATCTATATTTTTCATGACAATCGAGTCGGTAACGCATTAGGACATTACTAATTCATCCATCACCGAGCTGTCAAAAGTGAAATAAATACTTGGAAAGGGTATAGCTATCCAGGCCTTATTGACAAGTGGCGTTAAGACTGAACAAATCAAACATATTAATATTTTTATTAATATGGAAGCTCATATTGCAAATTTCAATAAAGCACATTGTATGTTTATTGAAGAAAATGTTCTTTTTTTGAAATAATGTCTGCAATTACATTTATGCATCGATTTTACCAATGTCGTGTTTAGAAAAGCCAGGTGATATATATAATACATAACAACACTATACACTGTAAATATAACAAATAGAGAAACTATATTTACAAATGTTCATTTCTTTGTTACATATAAGTATGAAGAGCTAACACCAATTATATTTCCGCAAAATTCAAAGATAAATATGAATAGAATCGTTACGCTAAGTACCATGTCGAGCATTTGCCACTATTTTATCGTAAGCGACATTTGGACCTAAATATGTTTTTCGTTGCAAGGGTATTTTAAAGTATTATTTAATGTTTATAGTGAATTACCGGTATTTTCGAAAACGTTACTGCAATACCGGTACAACGTTGTACCGTTATTTAAGCAACATGAATTATGCACGTAAAAAATAAAGTTAATAATCGAATGGTTAACGTTGCACTTACCGGTATATTTTACGTTACCGGAACAATCAACAAACACAACTCTACAAGAATTTCATAATATTTAAACATTGATCGCGTGACTCCAATGCTGTTTAACGATCTTTGCGAGTAATCAAGAGCGACGATGGTAACAAAACATAGTTATAACGGTAAAATTATCTATAAAATGAGAGCGACGATGGTAACAAAACATAGTTATAACGGTAAAATTATCTATAAAATGAGCATTGAGAGTTAGTTCCCCACTAAAAGCGCGTTGTTTTACTATCTCCTTGATCCTGTTTAATCGACAACAAGTATTGCGATAGTAATTCGATAACTACGATTGGCGGTTAAAATTAAGTAAAACTATGCGATAGAGGAAATTTGTACGAAATTTAATTCGTTTAGCTCCAATAAAATATATCCGACTATTAAAGTGAACTTGAGCTACTGAGCTTCTGCGAGATAAATATAATGCGGATAAGAAGCCATCAGTAGTAAATTCACCTACAAGTTCGATAAGAACCGGGCATGATAAAACCAAAACGAGCAAAATAATCTTATGACGCAGATACTTAGAAAGAATTAGAAAATTTGAGATCAATATATAGATTTCAAAGCTTCGTTAACTTTGCATTCGCGAAAGTTTGATCTTTCAAGAAAATAGTAACGCGGTCGCAGACGAATGCATTATAAAATATATAAATAAAATGCGCACGACATTATGCGTTAAATTATTATAACCCATGGATGGTTTGATGACGTTATATTTATCTAGAATAAAAATCGTCTACAAACAATGTTTAGTTTTATAACTATACTTATTTTTTTACCGATATCTGGAATTAGCAACCCCAATATATAGATCTAAGCATGCCTCCGTAATGAAATTGCATATATATAATATATACTATGTTTGACCGGCGGCGCGGTGCGTACACTGCAGTTGCACTCTGAAGTACGCGGTAGAGGTGCAGGCACGTCAAGCCTTAGTAGCTAACGTGGACTAAGCTTGTTGTAGCCTAACGTACGTTTATCCTCATATTTGGATACAAGCGAATCTGTTGGGATAGGGAAAATGCAAATTTAATAGTAGCTTTAATTCATTCGTCATCATCCTCCTTTTCGAGACTGTCAGGAGCTTTTTCGCAGATGAAGGGGGCACGTGCGTGACACCAACCGTCGTTGAAGAGACCAAGTCTTGTAATAGTGGCACAAGATTGGCCCAATCCACTTAAAGTCGCGTTGTCCGGCTGCCCACCAGCCCAATTTATTACTCCAGTGGTCAATAGGCGATCTATAGGTTGTCCTGGAACATATATTGTCAATCACATATTAGAATCTGGTAGAGCCTCTTTCTCTTTTTCTTCCATACTCCTCTATTCTGAAATACGTCTTCACACAATCCATCCATCTCTTTTTTGGTCTATCTTTACATTTGTACCCATCAATATTGCAGTTTAAAATTCCTTTTGTCACGTGACTTTCATCCCTCCTCATTACATGCCCATACTACCTTAATCTTCTTGCTCTCAATTTTTGCAGTCACGGGTGCAAGTGTCGCTATACAGGTAACCAGTTGAATTCAGTTTGACGCTCATAGTTAATACTTACCATGAATAGTGGTCCACAGCCCAGGCTCACCCCAGTCATGAACTCCAACAAAAATATCGTCTTTGAATGGAGTCAGGCCATAGATCTTGCTTGTGGGGTATTTTGAAAATATATCCACGAGGACCTTGATCTCAGTTGTAGTGTCCATGATGACCAGATAGGCCCCTTCGGCTGCACAGGTCGTGTACGCCCGGTTCCAAGTCTCAACGTGGTCGTGGAACTTGTAGCAGCTACCAGTCCTAGGTTCGTAGGCATAGCCTATAAAACGTTCCAGTGTTGTTAATTTTCTTTCATGTATATATAAAATCAATTGCTTTTCGTTAGTCTCGCTAAAACTCAAAAACGGCTTGATCGATTTTGATGAAATTTTGTGTGTTTGCTTGAGTGGATCCCGAGATGGTTTCGATTCACGATTGGAACCGGTAGCTGAAGTTCTACATTTTTATTATTTTAAGTGAAAGACGCTGCCTGTCCGGCTTCCTAGTAATATAATAAATCTTTTGAAGGTGTTGATTTTGTACAATTAATAAAAAAATGGGAATATATCAGGGGCGCTAATTCAGACCAGCAGATTGCGAAAAAGTAACTTAGAATTTTTGTCTGTGTGTCTATTAGAGCATCACGTGAAAACTACTGAACTGATTTAAATGAAATTCGACGCAGAGCTGTATTATATCCCGGTTCAATAACGTCAGACTTCAGAAAGAAGGAGTCTCTCAATTTGAGTGTGTTTTTTATGTTTGCTATGCGATTTCTCATTCATTCATTTTTTCGAAGACATTCAAGTATTTGCGTAACTAAAAAGCAGAACAAAAAACACTTTTTACGGCTTAAAAATTAAATGTAAAGTAGTACGTTTTACTTCGCACCGACTTCAAGATGTAGAAAATATCTATTTTTTTACCAATAAATGACGTAATTTCCGTGGAATTGACGAAAGTAGCCAAGAAGGTAGCGCTGCAGTCACATTTTTTTTGATAGATCTTGTAATAATACTAGCTTCTGCCCGCGACTTCGTCCGCGTGGAATAGTTAAAAAAAAAGTAAGGTAGGGTGATGATATATATTAGTATAAGATATAATGCTAAAGAGTTTGTTTGTTTGATTGATTGAACGCGCTAATCTCAGGAACTACTGGTCTGACTTGAAAAATTCTTTCAGTGTTAGATAGCCCATTTATTGAGAAAGGCTATAGACTATATATCATCATGCTAAGAGCATTAGGAGCCGAGCACTAATGAAGAATGTTTCAAAATCGGGGTTTTTTTTAACTATTCAACGCGGACGAAGTCTCGGGCAGAAGCTAGCCATTCATAATTGTAATTGACTAACTTTTTTGTTTTATTTATAGTGATAAGTTTGATTATATAAACTAATTGCAGTTTTATGTAATATGTAATATAATTTGCTTGTAGAGCTCAGCCGTAACATCACTAAGAGGTTGGCTGTGAAACCAGCATTATGCATGAGCCTTTTAGGACACCACAATTGATTGTTATGCTACTATTTTGTCTCTTTGTATCTTGTGTTAAATGTCATGGCAACGCTGACGAAGTTTCGAAGGTACTGCTGCTAACAAATAAATTGCAATTGAATTTACCAGGATCAATTGTACCGCAAACGTTGACCACATGAGATGAAGATTTCTTCTTGAAGCAGAAGTAAGGGAAGATTTCGTCGCAGCACACGTCGGCGAAGGTGCCGTTGGGCATCATGATGATGCACTGCTCCTTGTCCTCATGGTTGTCCGGCTCGCCGGGGGCCCAGCTTATCGGCATCCTGAGGATGGGGAGACCTACATTCAAGATATTGGTTAATTAAGTTATTCTCGTAGATGGAACAAAATATTCGTCTAGGATAAAAATTACCTCCAATGGAGAAGTAGTCGCCCTTAGAGAACAACGAATGTACTCCAGTCCAAGTAGGGACGTGAGATCTGCTTTTTAGAGTCTTCAACATTTCATCATCTATTGGTGATGCCAGTTCTCCGCCTGTCAATAACAAAGATAAGACTGTAAGTAGGGGGCCATACATAAATTACGTCACATGTCAAGGGGGAGGAGGGGGCCGACGAAGTGTGGTGACATCGCGTGACAAGGGGTGGGTGGGGACCTAAATGTTCGTGACGTCACGTTTCAAAATCTATTATATTAAAGCTTTAAAACAGGTTAACAATGCGTAAATGCATTCTCCCACCATTAACAAAAATACCAAACTAACATTAGGATCTCCTTATACGGTGGACTGACCTTCTAGTTGGCATCGCAGCCTGGCCTGGCGCCATGTGGCGGGGATGACGTTCTGCTTCAGCCACCCCTCGATCTCTGGGTAATACACGTAGTCATATCTGTACTTCTTGCAATCTAGAAAAATATCACCAAAATAGAGGAACCATGAACGAGTATCATCACTATCTTCTTCTTCTTCTTCTGCGAGCGGGCGGTTTCCGCAACTTGACGAGAAAGCGCCTATTTTGTGTGCGAGGGTGGATGAGGGTTTACTCCATCCAGCCCAGCTCCTCCAGGAAGTCCACCAGTTTCTTGACGTTGCTGAAGACTTCTCGGAGGCTATCATCACTATTCTGCGCAGAACAAAATCTCGCAAGAAGCTAAGTGCATAGAAAATACATTGTATTAACTATTAGCGGCTCGGCAGACGTTTTCTTGCTTAGAAAAATCAAAAACTACGTCCCGATTGTAGATTTAAACTGTAGTGGAATACTTACATGCTAATAGATGGCGCTGTGCAATAACTGAGGTCGCAAACGTTTCCCGAAACGTACAAAATATATATACAAATTTTCAACAGTAACAGATAGACAGGATGGGACTAGGCCTGCGAGTAACAACACTAGCCTCGCTGGAAAAATCTTCCTTTAAGACAGAGGAGCATTCCATAGAGACCCACTTAAATAAACACCAAAAAATTCGTCAAAATTTTGGAGCCCGATTCCAGCGCCACCTACCGGGTCCAATTGTCATTCTAAACCATTCTCGAATCGACTTGAGCATACATAAAATTACATCAAAATCGTTCAGACGGTTTAGGAGTTTAGTGGCATAGACACTGACAGAAAAATTATGTATATACCTAACTTAAAGATATAGTAAATGAAGTTTTACCTATATTCAAGGTTAAGCACAAAGTTATTAAAATTAATATTTTAATACACATTTTGAGATAAACGTGAGACAGATTCTATTTCAGAAACTCAAATGTTAGCTTTGTTGTATTTTTATACTAAAGTGTAGAGCCATAAAATATTTTTTTATCACTTTTGGGAGTGATATAAATCGGATATAGAGATCCTGTTAGTCATGTCCTGTTCATGTCGTAACTCGTACACAAAATTATTCGAAACCAAATGTACGCTGATTCATAAAACATTTAAACTTTCCAAGTGATTAAGCCACTATGTGCGGGCTGAGTGGCAAAGTGTCCGGCGGAGCGACCGGCGGGGCGGGCAGCGGGTAATAGAGCATCCTTTCCCAAAGTGGGCGATAACGCCCCCCTGTGGGCGCTGCAGCCCTAAAGGGGGGCGGTAGGCGGTAAGAGACACAGAAAACAAATGGGGGCGTTGTGTAGAGGCTTGGGGAGCGATTTGTAATTTCATCTAGCTAGGAGGACTCTTAGGCACCGACTGAACTCTCGACTCTCGACTACAACTTGTGAACATCAACTAATATTAATTAAGAGATTGCTCAAACTCTGTCTGAATACTATAAAGTTGCGTTTCAATAATTATTCTCATTGGCAGGTGTAGCCCGTAAGAGTTAACTTGAGACCTCATTGCCGTTGTGTACTACCTACTGCGCTTAGGTCTCAAGTTAACTCTTGCGGGCTATAGTAAAAGACTCATTTATAATGAATGTTTAATCTCCGCTAATATAGCTCACAATAATCAATTAATTTAATTTGACGTTATAGTGGTTTTTAAGTAGGTGAAAAATGGGGGCGCTAAAAGAGAATTTATTCTCAAAGTGGGCAGTATACAAATAAGTTTGGGAACCACTGCAATAGAGCAACCAAAGTGGCCTGAGTGCCCGCTCGACGCACATCTCGGCTGGCACTACTAGCACTCGTTAACATTCAGATACATTTAAGGCCGGAGGAAAGGGTATCGCCAAGTAATCTTCTTTCGGCATATACAAACTTTTCCTTTATTAATCTAAATACTTCCTTTAAATTTGACGGCACCTTCCCCTTTCGCACGTCACGTTGATTCATTCATTGTCATATCATAAATTAAATTAAATCGCCTGGCATAATAAAATAATTAATATTGTTCCGCGCCCACACCATTTAAACAACAAATACTCTAAATTATATAAATCCCATTACTTCGCCGCATTTATTAACAAATAAATACATTATAAAAATAAACAAGTACAATAGTGACCAGTGAAGTGTACTGTAGAGAAGAAGAGCAGCGACATTTCATGCCCATTAAGTGCCCAGGTAAGTGCGTGTCCTTCTTTCCAATATAACCCTAAAGCAACATAAAATTACACCAAAACGTAACAATACTAGTGATAAGAAACGTGCTGTAACTAACATATTGCCAACTCCAATGTACCGTACTGGCCTGGCAAGACGGCAGCAATGCTATATGTCTGTGACACTATACAACAAGGTAAATAAACAAATCAATGTACATGAACTCACAAGTCGGGAAGTTAAAATTAAATTAAAAAATTGGCTACTTACCCTTGACTATGCGACCACCGAAGCACTGATTTAATATATTTATTTTAATAGAAACTGTACATTACATACATAATTACACACACACATACACAACACACACACACACACACACACACACACACACACACACACACACACACACACACACACACACACACACACACACACACACACACACACACACACACACACACACACACACACACACACACACACACACACACACACACACACACACACACACATACACACATACACACACACACAGTGCGCGCGGGCGCGCGCTCAGGCACATCTACGCGCTTACCCACTACACATAAAAACACTGTTACCGATTTATATTTGTTGTGCGTTTAAAACTATATACTACTGTGAGAGGGCACTGATTCCCGAAACACAGGCTTACGCCTAGCTCGAGAGTCAGGGACTTCCATAAGTTATTGTATTAGATTTTTTTTTGGCAATAAAGATTATTATTATTATTTCCAATACCCTACAAAATTGTCCCACTTCTTTTCCTGTAAAATTGACACAGTTCGCTTATCACAAATCCAGTAACCAACAAATTCGTACGTTCCTATGAGCGGCATGAGCGATGAGCGATGCGTCGTATACGACGCATCGCTCATCGCTCATGCCGCCCGCTGGAGCCGCCACTAGAGCCACACCCGCTAGCGTTGCCATGTGTTTGACGCGAACGCTGCACGCTCGTATAGAGCGGCACTCAGGCCATACGCTAAGCCACTAAAGCCCGATTTACATTTGAGATCGTTGAGTAACTAATTAATTTACATAGCTATTAAGATTATTCTGTTTTTTTTTAAATTATATTCATTCCATAGCTCTGTATTTTGTAATTACAATAACTAGTGGTCGCCCGCGGTCGAAATTCGACCATAATAATTACTGTCAAAGACTATACTTCTATAATCACAGATTTCGCCAAGGCAACAGTAAACAAAAGAGTATATATGCGTGTGTGCGGTTTTCTATCGGATACATTTTGGAGAGTGTGCATTAGAGCTTTTCAATCTTATCTCGCTGTCTCCCTTCCATCATCGGTCAACCAGACGCACTGGCATGCGGCACCGCTATATGGTGGACATACCACCTGTACGAATAAAGCGCTTTGAGTCCACCTTCGTTATGCGCACCACAAAGGAGTGGAACTCAATGCCAGAGTCTGTTGTTCCCGAAACTTACAACCTGGGTGTCTTCAAGTCTCGTGTAGGTACCTTCTCGGTAATCGTGCTCGATCTTAGACCATATCTCCGCTCAAATCGAGCGAGATAATGGTCAAACGCGAACCTATACAGTAATAAAAAAAGTATTTGTGAAATATGTGGTAGTGTGTGTAATGTTTTTTTAATGATTTATGTATTTTTTACGCATAATTAAAAAAAAATAGCATTTGTAGCTTCTTCTCTATATAAACTATAAGTGTGCGAAATCTCATACTCCTCCGTCCGCGCAGTTTTCGTAAAAAGGGATACAAAGTTTTTGCTTCTCGTATTAATATATAGATGTTTCTTATTTTTGCAACGGGTCTCATGTACGTGTGACTTAGGAGGTGGGCACTGAACACCAGTGCTGTGTCGGACTACGTTTCGGCACAGCAATATACTGAGTGCCAACCTCATTCTTTCTTTTTTCTTTTCTTTCTTTCTGTCTTTCTTTCTTCAAATAATACTTAACGATATACAAACATACTAACTAACGCATAAAGTAGAAAGTAACTTTCAAAATTTTGTGTAATGTTATTTGTTAATATTATTATTTCCCCCTTTCCGCGCTTCTTGGCCTCGCTCTGCTTCAATGGGCAGCCTAAAGGTTGGCAACGCGTTGCCTACACCCCTGGTGTTGCAAACGTCTATAACTGACGGTAGCAACTTTCAATTAGTTGGGCCGTCTGTCTGTCTGCCAACTTCATAATAATAGAAATAAAAGAGGAGGTCGAGGCGCACAAACTTAATCGAGACATAGCGAAACGCCTGGGAGACGTCTCACACGACCAAAAGACTGGTCTACACCTCAGACAACGCTATAGCGTTGCCCTTCAGCGAGGCAACGTGGCCAGTCTTTTGGGCACGTTTCCAACTGACAGCAGTCTGCGACTAGTTTTAATAGTTTAATTTTAAGTTGTATATATAATTAAAAAAACGAACATAACCAAATATTTTTTTGGTATCACCTTCGCAATTCACTACCAAACCCATCGTCGTTTAGGCAACGCGAACGAAGTTTCTCTGGCACATGTCAGTATGTAAATAACGTAAGAATGTATTGTATAACATGTGTCTACATCCCTATTATTACATTTGATATCTGCAAAAAGGGTATTTCATATTTAAAAATGTCAATGTGTTGATGTAATATTTTATGTTATCTTACTTTTCCCACGCATTTGCGGTATCACGCAAATTTGATTTAAAAAAAACCAGAAATTCTGATATAACAACTAGTATTAATTCGAGTTTTAATGTTTTAAAGAGTATGACGTCAGTATGAGTCTCTAATGGAACGTAGCCAGACTCACAACGACCACGTTCATGACCGCGATTTTTCCCGTTCCACTTGCTTGCCGGCGTTAGAATCGTAAACCCAAGTGGAACGGTTCTTCGACCCACGTCTTGACATGGGTCATTGGTGACGTCTCCACCATGACCACAACGACCGCGGTCGTCTTGTGGAACGGCTAACGGAGCATTTTGGGCTTTGTGAGCTGCTAACGGAACGCGCTGATTGTAGTTAATCATTGTAAAGGCAATTAAAAATGATTTTGAGTATAATTTTATTTATTTTAAATTTTATTTCAACAGTTGGATTATTTCGACATTTTAATATTGTATAAACCTTAGACTTCATCCCCTTTGACTTGAAATTCCCGCAGGATTCACACCTTTTATTACATAAAGTTAGCTATCGATAAGTGAAAAAATCACATTTGAAGTTGATTTTCTATTTATTCTGGCCACTTTAAATAACTCCCAATAAAATTCTCGCGGGATTCCCAGGATAACAAGTAGCGTAGATTTTACTTCTATGATTTCTCTGTCGACTAGTGAAAACCGCATCGAAATCAGAACAGTGATTTTTACGAGAATCCCGAATAAACAGACAAGAAATCTAAAAAAACCGTGCAAATTGCACCGTGTTCTCCATCGTTTGCATTGTGTATTCCAGTTGTTTTTATTTTACAGATCATTATTATACATAAATTATAAGCTAGTACAATAAATAAATTTATATTTAATCTAATACAATATAAGAAAACTTTTTTGTATTGTATTCTACTCATAGTCCCTCAAGACTACAAGTAGAATACTGAGCCCAGGTCACCGTCTTCTATGGCTAAGGTGCCCAGAAGGCTGGCTACGTTCCTCCCTGGATCGCCATACTGATCCGTTGCCCGAGGTATGCACCAGCCTTCTGATCACCTGAAGAGTCAAGGAGTCGTTTTGATAATATAATAATATACACCACCACATCATATGAAAATAACAATATATCAAGTAATATGTTTAGTTAATATCAATATGTTTTTATTATATTTCAATATTAATGTAATGTATATATATATATATATATATATATATATATATATATATATATATATATATAGAGAGAGAGAGAGAGAGAGAGAGAGAGAGATAACACTTTATTGCACACCAAAATATAGAATTACAAAAACGGACCATATATACAATATTTTCTAGGCAATATAACAGGCGGCCTTATCGCTCAAAGCGATCTCTTCCAGGCAACTTAAATGAAACAAAAAATTTAAATCAGGCGATATAGGTGGTGCAGGAAAAAGGCAATAGATACATAAATACTCAAACTAGTTTAAGAAATGAATATACAAATACATACATATATACATAGTCATATATATACAATAATACATAAGTTATTATAATAATAATGTATTAGCATGATTATATTCTGTTATTCAGATATAGCTATTTCTGGACAAATAGTGTTTTCTGAGCAAATTTCTAAATATTGGTCATGATTTGCCCTCTCTGACAGTAAGAGGCAGCATATTCCAAAGTTTGACAGCCTGCACCGTAAAAGAATTATCATAACAGGATGCAGGCGTCATAAGTTTTCGGTACGTATTATGGTGCAAAGTGTAAGTGTATACTTATTTTGACTTATGTATATATTTATTGCATTTTTAAACTTTAGTTCGCTCGTTAGCTTACAAATGAACTCATAAAACCCTGTTATTAGACCTACATTATAAGTAATTTTTGTTGTTGTTTTGTTTTGATATGCGCTGTTGGTTTTTTTTCTATAAATAAATAAAAATAAATAAATTTTGGTAGAGGCTCATAGCCTCAAGACCCCACAGTCCAAGCGTTTTTTAAATAGCTTCAGTGTCATTCACAAAAAATTGCATCAAGATCGGTCCAATCTTTTAGGAGGAGTTCAGTGACATACAAACGAACAGAAGAATTTTACATATCAAAAGAGATAATAAGGAATATCAATGTTTCACTTCAAATATTATTGTTACGAGTTTAGCGGGACTCGAATTAAAATGCCGTTAGAATTACTATAGAGTTTATTAAAACTATACAAACATGTATATCACAGGTACAAACATAACCGAACACAACAAATACAAACGTAATGCAAAAGGTCGTAATTCAATAAAACGCGCAAAGTCCGTCACTATTAGATTCCCGATTGTAGTACACATGTTTTATATTGCACAAATGCAGCTATGGACCGGCAAAGTGGACCCAATTTCCTAGAATTTGATTGTAATTCGTAATCCGCGACACCTGGCTAAGAACAATAGGCTGTGCTCTACAATACGTAAACAATATAAGACGATCATAAAAGGATTACATTTAGTTCAAATTCCGACAAGTAATAAAATGTGCGTTTATAGATCTGTACGTGGCATTTGTCTTTGGTTTTTGACCTTCAAGAAAGTTGATCATTAACATACATAAATTAATTTACTTCCTAATCTATGTATCACATCAATCCATTCTTAATTATCCCATTGCCTTATAAATCTATAGTGTAAATAAGAAGTTTTGCAATTCGCTTGTAATATTTGATAATTCAAATATGCCTCTCAAGATGTAGAAAATGAAGGGGGAAGCTTATCTGGAGGAAACCGGAGCCCCCCGCCTATACAATCTGATGCATATAGAACGGCACTTATCGCTGCCAATGGGTATTCCTTTAGCAGTAAGAAATTTGAGGGAATTTTTGAAGATAACTTCCATGGACTCATTTGTATGCATAATGTATTATGAGGAATATTTATTATAATATAAAATTGTAAAAACGCCGTGTCTGTACATTTAAGCTATTAAAAAAACAACTAGAATAGACTATATAAGCGACGGACTATATACGAGGATGCAATTTCATAAATTTCTTGTCTGTTTGTTCGAGATTCACGTAAAAACTACTGGGCCGATTTTGACGCAATTTTCGCATGGACTTAAGATCGGTTTTCACGGGAATTCCTGGCATTTATGTATTTTCGTACCATAAAGTCCATTGTCTTGCTGGAAATAACTTGTGATTTTAAATGTTGGCAAAATAGCTGTAATCTTTGTTACCCATCCAACGTGGACGAAGTGGCGGGCGAATACTAGTTGTTCTATATTTTCATAGTCGTAGCTTTGTCCGATTTACGGGAAATTCTATCTCTTTTAAGATAATAGTATCTTATTTTCATTTCTGATCTTGAAATTTCATGTAAACTACTTTTTTTCATTACGAATCTGGGACAGGCGGTTCCAGTAAACAATTTTAGATATATACAGTTAGACGGATATGTATACACACTTGCAAATAAATACAGTTAGATAAATATGTTTACTACTCATACCTATGTATAAATATAACAATATAATAGTCAGAGTAGCAAAAACTAATCAATTTTATATTAAATAAACTTGTATGTACTATTATGTCTAAGTACAGTCTACTCTCGATAATTTGACACACGTTAATTTGAATTTCTCGTAAATATGAAAAAAAATCCGGTCCCTTGAAAAATACTCGATAAGTTGAAAAAAATCAATGTTAATTGGTCCCTTCGGTAATTTGAAGTTGAAGGAATATTATCTTGCTCGCAAACATGATATAATTTGAAGTCCGGGCTTTCCCACTCTCTATAATTTGAAGCGTTTATCATACAAATACCTGTCGTTTGTTTACATACATGTACAGACCTGTCAATTGTTTACATAAATGAGATATGAGTAAGTTCGCGTTCCAGTCTTCTTTCAAACGTTAAAGAGTCATGTTAATGTTTGATTTGTGCTATTAAAATGAATCCAAGAAAGAACAAATGTCTTTCCATAAGTTCCATAAGTAAACGCTTGACAATTTGAAATTTATCTCTGGTCCCTTGAGTTTCAAATTATCGAGAGTTGACTGTATTTCCAAAAAAATATATCATTATATCTTATATGTGTCTATAAATATTATTTATATTTTTATATAAATAATGTCTTATGATAGACATTATTTATATAAAAATAATTGCATTATAAAAATAAATAATAAAAACTAACAAGTTACACAATGACACATCTACAAAACTTTGTTTCTTTTGGTTCGAAGGAACATGTAACTTGCACGTACAAAAAATAAATCAAAACTACCTGCAAGTTTAGTATTTGTGCTTTCTATATCGTTATAATTTAGATTTTATTTTCAATAACATAGTTTTATAACTTAAGTTCCGACAAAAACAAAATCCACCTGCATATCTGTAAAATCACATTTTATTACCTGTCGGCATTAGAACTAACTGTATTTTTTTTATGATCGTCTTCTGTTGTTTACTTATTTATTGGCAGAAGTTTCTAAAGAACAGTCCATGGTTTATTATACACGTTTATGGCCAATTGCGACCGATTCATTGGCCAGGTGTTTCGGATTATGTCGACTGCGATACGGGCACATTGCATTTGTGCAGTATAAAACGATGGCCTGATTGAGGGAGGGGGCAGTCGAGCGAGAACCACGATCAAGGCGTGACGTGTGTACAATCGGAGATCTAGTAGTGATGGACGTTGCGAGTTTTATTGAAGTACGACCTTTTCCATTACGTTTGGATTTGTTGTGTTCGGTTATATTTGTACCTGTGTTTGTATAGTTCTAATAAACTCTATAATAATTCCAACGGTATTTTGGTTCGAGTCCTCGCAACTCGTAACACTATGTATAAATATAGCAATATAATAAATATTATTATACATGAATACGCATTAGACATTACTTATATAAAAATAAATAAATTAAAACTAACAAGTTACACAATGACACCACGAAATCTAGATCCTTGTTTCTTTCGGTGCGAAAGAACTTGTAACTTGCATGTACAAAAAAATTAAATCAAAACTACCTGCAAGTTTAATATTTGTGCCTTCTATCTCGTTATAATTTACATTTTATTTTCAATAACATATAAATCTTCTCGTAGTAAAAATGAATTGTAAAAATTCTGATATGAGAAATAAAGTTCTTTAACCTGATACACTACTAAAGCCAAAGCCGATAGAGGGTATGTGGGCAGTGCACGCCCCCCACAGTGGCCACGTAACCTGATGGTAACACTAAAAGCTTTCGCCGCCTTTTGCTTGTTTTTGCGGCCGCCGACTACTCTCCTTGTTTGTAGGCTTCAAAACTGTTTTCCAAAATCCAGCCTTTGTTAAAACATAATAAGTAACGACTGGGAATATATACGTTCTTAGCTTTCCATGTTAGATGCATTTTAACAACTGTTTGGTCAATGTACAGCCAGTGATAAATTAAAGCTTATGGAATACAAACACAATGATTTGTAAGTCACTTAGGGCTGATTTCCACCAAACGGCTCGCATCGCATTATTACTTTTCGAAGAATTAATGAAGTTGTAGCAAACAGTGCATACTCAGTAAGACATAGACACAATAAAAAGAAACTTTTATAATACTGACATGACGTACTAAAATTGTATACTGCAACATATCTCGATAAATCCTTACATGCTTGGCAAGATAAAAAACGTTATACAAAATATAATTTTTAATTTTTTAAGAAAGGGATACTACACTATCGAAGGATACATCGGACCGGAAAGGATACCAGCGGTTGTGGTGACAGCCGATCGCGTCCGGCAGGATGTCGACGCATACCATCGGCTCCATCCCAACCCTTGCGAACATACCCGTTTCTGCTCCTAGTCAAATAGTGTCGTTCCTATCGTGTTGACGTGTTCTAATTTAGAGGACTACACGCGACGACAGCCGAACGGAGCCGAAAACGCATCGTACCCTACTTTCAGCTACGATCGCATGTCGCGGAAGACACCCACGGTCTAGCTGCTAGGCGCGACTTGATAATATAAACTTTAAATACTGTGTATATGATTTAATAATATATGCGATGACCACGTAACGTTCTCACGGACAGGGTCGACGTTATTACAAAACGAGTGGCCCGGCCGGCAGGAGACAGCCCCCCACAGGATAGACTAGGCGTGTTGCTGGGAAGTTTCTTTCGCCGTTTCTTCTCTCCCAGCCATAACACGCTGCGAAACGGCAGTAAGATAGTGTAGGCCGCCCCGAACCGCTGATCCCGGTCTGCAGTGATCCTTCCCCTCGGGCTTTATATTACCCGTCGCCTGCTCTAAATTATTAAATTGTGTCGCCCTCTAGTCGGCATCGTTAGATTCACCATGGCATTCTCATGGCATGGCACCATTCTCATGGCAACAGTCCAGCCGAGGTAAAGCCCCTCGGGAGCTCCGTCAATCGGTCTTCGGTCATTTCGTGAGCGTGAAGGTAAACATAAATCACGCCAAAAAATTGTATGTGTGTGTGCAGTTCACACGCAGTAGAAGTGGAACAAAATGTGACAAGGGGTGGGAGGGATTCTAAATTTGGTGATGTCACACTTCATATATTACAAGCTTCTGCCCGTGACTTCGTCCGCGTGTAGCCTATAGTAGCCTTCCTCGATAAATCGGCTATCTAACACTGAAAGAATGTTTCAAATCAGACCAGTCGATCCTGCGATTAGCGCGTTCAAGCAAACAAACAAACTCTTCAGCTTTATATATTAGTATAAGATATCGTTATAATATATTTAACCTTTAAAACATGTAATTTGCAACTCTATCTGTATGAGCTTAGTGCTTAAATTATTAAATATAATGTATTCTATCTCGTTCTCTCGCAGGCTTAGTTCTATAGATGTATGTGTTTATCACTTTTTAGTGTCGCTTTTTCGTTTCATCGAGTTTCAAATCACAACGATTCTAAAGAAGTTTCACTTCAAAAATTCGCACTAACCACCTGGAAATCGCTTGTGTCCATATTGTGAATAATAAAGAGAAACGCAGACGAAGTCGTTGGTGGTCGCTAGTCAATGATACTTAAAAACCAAGTAAACGTATAAAATATCAATTAACGAAGATACAGACACTCGTAAAACAAAATTCCAATCCGTTTTCTATTGAAAAGAAATTCAATTCGACAAGAATAGAGAACTGGTTTTCTAACAGACAAAGGGATGGAAGAAGTCAATTCTTTGCAAATCACGTTGTAAATTACAGGGTGCCGTGATGTTGCTCGAACGGTGCTGCCCCCTACTGGAGCGTTGCCAACGGGCTCAAACAGTTTAACGTCGTAATGTATGAGTATACGTAAGTCCTGGCTTTACTTGGAACCAATTCAATTATAATCCTAATCTAAGAGTTTTACTGAAGTAGACAATATTTTAGTTGTTATTGAATTAACTGATGTAAATGTGAGTTTGTTTAAACTTGCGAACCTGGCTAACAGGGAGACGGTCCATCTGATGGAAAGTGGTTCCGTCGCCTATAGACCTCTGCAACACCAGTGGCGAAGCCAAGGTACGGCAGCTCTTAGGATAGGATATAGCCTACGTGGTAGCGTAATTGGCTAATGTGCATATTGTTACAATTACCACGAGCTAACAATGGTGAAGGAAAATATCAAACCTGCCAAGCCGCCTTGGAGAAGCGTGGCGGATATACTGTCCGGTCCCCTATAGTGGGAGGCCCGAGCCCAGCAGTGGGACGTTTAGGGGCTGTTATTTGTTGTTGTTGCTGTTATATTATAGAATAGGATAAAGAGGATGGAATAGAGGGATGAGATAGAGGAAGGAGTGTGGGTGGGCCTCGGAACTCTTACTCATCGCATGAAACACGATTAGTATGTTAACCGTTTCACGCCGATATTCTGTAAGAGCGTACTATCACACCGAATGCAATTTCCCACGGCCAAACAGCCTGTAGTAAGAGGCGACAAAACAACCCACAGCCAGGTGGTAGGGTGTTTGTCCACCTTGATGGCTACTACCCCTGGTCTAGAGTATGCCGCGATAATAACCTTGAGTTGTGTTCCGGCAAGTGAGCAGCAGCACATTGGTAGTATCTCTGATGTTACAAACGTCCATAGGCGATGGTAGCCGCTTTCCATCAGGCTGTCTGCTTGTCTGCTGAACTCATGCAATAAAAAAGAGTTATAATCAAGAGAACGATTCTACCATGGCTCTACCACGTCTAGGATTCCTAGCATGCAGCCAGCGAGCGATATTTGTTCATAAATGTTTGGCAAGCAATAGTGCGTTTGATACACACAGTTGTTTCCATACAGTGGCTCTAACCACCATGATACTAAATAAAGTGCTTGGTGTATGGAGCAGTCCATTTATTGCAAGCACATCTCCATACATCAGGACTGCCGTTCTGTGAAACAATAGGACTATAACGAGTCCTTCCAGCTTTAATTCCGAAGATAGATTGGTCTAGAAATACGGAATAGGTTCAAAATGGGCCATTTGATATAAAGGGGAAGCTTTTGTGTAAGAACTAGCATTCTCCCGCGGCTTCGCTCGCGTGAGTAATCAGCAACACACATTGTATACCCCTAAGCTAAGCAAGTTACGCATGTGTTATGGGTAACATACAATGGGCAACTCTGGGGCCGATCTCAGACACCCAGACTATACAACAAGTAACGGAAAGATGTTGTGTGTGGTTATTTATAATACGTAAAATGTAGGTAGTCTTGATTAAACAGTTGCAAACGAACTAACGTTGTACGTAGCACGTGCAAGGAATTTATCGATCCCGGATTGTGATTTTATCTATCCCTCGGGAATACTACATTTTTCTGGATGAAAGGTAGTCTTTTTCTGTATCATTGATAACGTGTATGCAAAATTTGCATGAAAATCGATTGAGTAGATAAGGCGTGAAGCGTGAGAAACAAACAAATAAACAGTTATAGAGTTAGGATTCGTTGTTCGTTAGGTTCCTCTAATATAAAGTACGTCGGTAAGGTCGCGTTTTACGAAAGCCGACTAAATCTGAATTTTATAGATACCTACTAGTAGGCTAAGACGTTGTCCTGCCCTGAAAAGATAAAAATGTAGAACCTGTTTGTAACGCCACTTACCGGGCCCAAATGTAAATCTAAACTCTAAACCATACAGGGACCTACTCAAACACACAAAAGTTTATCAATATTCGGAACCAGACTTCACTGTCACCTACCAGACCTATTTGTGCATCTAAATCATCCAGGCACCCACTCAAATACAAACAAAAATGTCATCTAAACTCTAAACCATACAGGGACCTACTCAAACACACAAAAGTTTATTAATATTCGGAACCCGACTTCACTGTCGCCTACCAGACCTATTTGTGCATCTAAATCATCCAGGCACCCACTCAAATACAAACAAAAATGTCATCTAAACTCTAAACCATACAGGGACCTACTCAAACACACAAAAGTTTATTAATATTCGGAACCCGACTTCACTGTCGCCTACCAGACCTATTTGTGCATCTAAATCATCCAGGCACCCACTCAAATACAAACAAAAATGTCATCAAAATCCTAAACTTGATTTCAGTGCCTACCTACCTAGGACTTGCAATCCGGCCGGGTTGATCTGACCTGGTTAACTTAACTTTCCTCTTTCGTTCGACCATTAATAAAGTGTAAAAATAAAACGGTACATATACCAAATCAACTTTATTATGACTAATTTTAAAAAGCCAAAACAATTAAATTTTGTGTCAAAACAAATAAAATTACAAATTATCATAAAATTTATTTTAAATACAATCTCAAAAAAACACAGTGTCTTTATCTAACGTAATGTTAACTTGTGGTTCAGTCTTCTTAGATTTTAAAGACAGAAAAGAAAAGAAAAATTAAACATAACATAATAACAGTCTATCGAATCTATCTATCTAATGAATAGCACAACAATTATTCTTTATAATATTTGTACCCTTTAGTTTTTAAACAAACAATCATTTTTTAATTATAGAAACCGTCTTAGAAACAAATTGTGTTGAATGTGTTATCTGCCAATCGACACGCTGCGGCGCGGCCACTCGGTAGTTCAGCTTTAAACGACTCGCATTATACTATGTGATCTATGGACTCGCACACACAAGCATCACGCGTTTAAAGTACCTACCTACTTATTCATGCAATGCGCGATTATTCTGTATGTAATCACCGGAGCCGGTCACCGGATCCGTCATGTTTGTACCGGATCCGGTAAGTGCATGTTGATGACGGATCCGCTGGATTACTGGATCCGGTTTTCCGGATTGCAATCCCTAACCTACCGAATTCAATAGTGAATCTAAACGATCCAGAGTCCCATTTAAACACTCAAAAAATGTCATCAAAACCACATGTACTGGTGAGAACTTAGTGAAGAATAAATTAAATTCGAGATACGTGGTTAATCTTGCTGTATAATGCCTTGAAAAGTCACACGTAATGGAGTGAATACAGCTATATAGATGCATTTTAAACGATATTCACTTAATACAAAATAAAATTAACGCCTGCAGAAATATTATGGCAATTCTGTTGGCCCGTGTATCTTCACCAAAAATATCAGGCGTCGTAATCTTTATAACACGTACAAAAGGATTACATAATAGGTTGGGGAAAAAGTCTTTTCGCATATAGTATGTATGAACTTGTAATAAGTTCTCTTTGGCTATACCATTTGTATCTGGCTGGTTTTGGTATCATTAAAAAGTTTTAATTTTAAAGAAGACAATTCCAAATTCAAATTAGGGAAATGTGTGATTTTCTTATTGTTAAAATGTAAAAAAATGTGATGTTTATGGACCTAATACAGTATCTGTGAGAGTGGCGCAAATTTGGTTTAAGCGTTTTCAATCCGGAAATTTTGATATCAAAGATGCACGTCGCTCTGGTCGCCCTGTTACGAACAAAATTTATGACATTTTTGAAAAAGTGGAGCAAGATCGGCATATTAGTAGTTACGATGTAGTTGGAGAACTGGGAATTGACCACAAAACGATTTTGGCGCATTTGAAAAAAGCTGGGTACATATAAAAGCTCGATATTTGGGTGCCTCATGAGCTCACTGAAAGAAACCTAATGAACCGTGTACTCATTTGTGATTCTTTATTACGACGTAATGAAACCGAACCATTTTTGAAGAAGCTGATAACTGGTGATGAAAAGTGGATCACGTACGACAAGAATGTGCGAAAAATATCGTGGTCAAAGGCCGGTCAGGCTTCACAGACTGTGGCGAAACCCTTCTTTTTTTTATCCAGGGAAATCCGTTTGAGGACTAAGCCGCGACAAGGGCAGAACCTTGGGGGGATAGTTCGCGACCTAGTGTGGGATTCGCCAGATTAGGGGTGGGATTCGCCAGATTAGGGGTGGCACTAGCATGCCCAGTCAGAACTGGTGCCATGCTATTACCACTCCCCAGTTAGGGATACCCACTAAAACCCCTGGGTGTTCCGTCCTTCGCCTTATGCCAGGGCTACGGGTATATGACCTAGCCTCTCCGCAGCCCTGGCAGGTGTGAGCCTCACGAGGCTTCTTCCACTGCCGGGGGACTACTTTTACCCCCGGCATCTTCAAGATCTTTTGGCGTGGGGCGGACTGTAACTCGCCCCACGGGAGGAGAGGTGAGCGCGCGCGGAACACGCCGCGCCCCCATCTCGACGGCATGTGCAGGTGAGTGAGAACCTCTATACCCCAAGAGGCCCCACCCGCGCCGCCCGATTACGGTGGCCGAAGGTCCTGACTGGCCCTCCGCCGCTGACGCGTCCTCCTTTGGCGGGAGCGAACCAGTGATGTGCGCTCACGCTCCCGCTCCGCCTCCTCCTTCGCAAGCATAACGCGCTTGCAGAAGGAGGAGACGGCGTCCCATCCGGTACGGCTCCCGACCATGGTGCGCACCACGGCCAGGAGCGAGAGGTCTAATCCGGTAATGGCGATGAGGTCTCGGCGCTGCTCTGTCCAGGCAGGACATACCTGGAGGGTGTGCAGCGCCGTATCCTCGTCGTCGGTGTCGCAATGATGGCACCCTGACGTTGGCTCGCGGCCTAGGCGACACAGGTACCTTCCGAAGCAGCCGTGCCCCGAAAGGACCTATGTCAGCCGGAACGTCAGGGTGCCGTGTCTTCGTTTTGTCCAGTCCTGCAGGACGGGCCTCACCGCCTCTATGATGGCGAGGCCCGCGCTGGGTCTGTGGCGAAACCCGGATTAACTTGCAACAAGGTGATGCTGTATGTATGGTGGGATTGGAAGGGAATTATTCATTATAAGCTGTTACCGCTAGGCAGGACCATCGATTCTGAACTGTACCGCGAACAACTGATGAGATTAAAGCAAAAAGTTGAGAGAAAGCGGCCGGAATTAATCAACAGAAGGGGTGTGGTTTTTCACCATGATAACGCTAGATCTCACACATCTTTAGCCACTCAGCAAAAATTACAAGAGTTTGGCTGGGAGGAGTTAATGCATCCGTCGTATAGCCCTGACCTATTGCACCTTCAGATTTTCACCTGTTTCGGTCTCTGCAGAATTCCTTAGGCAGTGTCAGGTTAACATCACGAGAGGACTGCCAAAACCACTTGTCGCAGTTTTTTGATCAGAAGCCCCAAAATTTTTATAGCAATGGGATCACATCCCTACCTACAAGATGGCAAAAAGTATCCAACAAAATGGCACACACACTTTAGTCAAATGTAAATAAACTTTATAAAAAAACCTTTTGAATTTTTATATAAAATGCGAAGAAACTTTTTCCCCAACCTAATATATAAAAATATAGGTACATGTTATCTCATAATTGAACAAGTAACTAATACGATTTGTAAACGTCTTGTCGTGTTAATAAACTTGCAGACAGTTTCAGTGGAACAATGCGCCGCGAGTTGTTCTGGTCACGCTTCATCTGATTGCGAGATTAGAGTTGTTCCCGGGAAGTTCCCGGGAAGTTCTTGGGGCAATTAGGGCGAGTTTGTCGCCGGGATCTTGCCGGCAACTTTACGCGGAACAATTTTGCCATACTAACAAATCGATTCCATTTATTCTGTTAACTAGCTTCTGCCCGCGACTTCCTCCGCGTGGAATAGTTACTTTGGACTAACGCTAACTTTAACCCGCGGCTTTGTTTACGTAGAAGGTGAAAATATGATTAAATTTTAATGACTGCCCGCCGGCCTTGCACATCGGAAATGCGCGCGCAGTACTTAATCATTATTTTGCTGCGATGTTATTTTAAAACTGCGATATCTCCTAAGATATTCATTGAAATCGAATGATGTAAATGGCAATTTTGTTTTAAATTAAATTATTGTGATGAATAACGTATTTATTTGATAAGGATTAATATCATGTTTATAAAAATACCTTCGCAAATAATGCATTACTTTAGAATAAATTTCGTTAGCATAAAAAAGGTTACAGTGAGCCAACCTTAAAAGATAAACATATGCTTTCGCGGACTTTTTTAGAACTTTTAAAGGGGAACAATTCTGTCACACATGATTTTTGCGAAACTTTAACCGTTTACTTAGCGCACGCAGCAAAAGCTCTCAAAAAGAAAAAAACCTCGATTTTGAAACATTCTTCATTAGTACACCGCTCCTATTGGTCTTAGCGTGATGATATATAGCCTATAGCCTTCCTCGATAAATGGGATATCTAACACTTAAAGAATTTTTCAAATCAGACCAATAGTTCCTGAGATTAGCGCGTTCAAGCAAACAAACAAACTCTTCAGCTTTATAGTAGTAGTAGTAGTACCTAGTCTTGCCATAAATATTGTAACAAAGATTTTTTTTCCTATTGCAAATAACATTTATAAGTTTTAGAGTGTGTTAGTTTAATATATAAATATAAAACAATTTAAAATATAAAAAGCTTATTCGAAGTGGTTTCCATTGGATGCAGTACAGTCCTTTAAACGTCGAGGCCAGTTATAAATAGAAGCATGCACTCTTTGCATGGGAAAATTCTTCACTGCCAATCGTATATATTAGATTGTTTTAGGGACTCCAAATTATCGTGGCGTTTAGAGCAAGCCGTACTCTCTAAAACTGCGCATAAATCATAATCCAGCGGATTAAGATCGGGATTAGACGACGGCCAGTCTTCAGCTCTGATGAAGTCCGAAACGTTCGTTTCCAACCAAGACTGCGTGGACTGAGCTTTAAGACCCGGCGCCGAGTCTTGCTGGAAGGACTATTCTTGGTTATTGAACATGGTGTTGTTAAGGCGCTTAACTACCTTCTCAAGAATAGTATCTTGATACACTTGTGCCGATGTCTTGATACCTTTTTCACAAAAATATGGCTCAGTCACTCCTTCATGGCTAACACCCCACCAAACCATCACTGAAGACGGATAATGCCCACGTTGCACTCTGTCCACTAATTGAGAAGCTTCCTTAGAGCTTTGAGCATAAATACGGTCATTTTGTTTGTTAAAATGTTGCTCAATTGTAAAAAATTTCTCATCCGTAAACAAAATGTTTCTGTGACCTCCCTTTGCGTACCGCTTCAGTAGTTGTTTCAATTTTACCACCCTATTCTTTTTTAAATTAAGAGTCAAGAAATGACCAGTGCGTCTCTTATAGGCTGCAAGTCCTAAGTCATCTTTTAAAATACGCGACACGGTTCTAGATGATATCTTCATCTCCCGAGATAAAATCTTTTGCTTTCGCACAGGATTTCTTCGAATTCTTTCCCTTACTGCTTTGACCACCTTTTTCGTACGAACACTACGTGGGCGGCCAGATCTTTTTCTGTCACAAACAGAGGAGGTCTCATTGTACCTATTAATAGCCCGGTACACAAACATTTGACTAATACCAAGCATATAGAGAGTTTTAAAAATTGCATTTGGCTCCATACCTACTTTGTGTAATGCAATCACAGCGATTCGGTTCTCTTTATCGCCCCACTCCATTTTAATATCGCAAAATGTTGTACAGTGTATTGGCGCCAAAATGAGAAAACACAATGAACAATCATATAAAAATGACAGATTCCAAATTCAAATGCAATATTTTGTTTCTTTTTAATTGTAACAGTATTTATGGCCAGACTAAGTATATTAGTATATATATATTTTTGAAGATCTTCAGGTAAAAATAAAATACTGTTATGTGTTCGCAACAAGTCTTGAAGTAAAGTTATTTATATAATGGTCGAATTAGTAATACTGAAGTACCATCTTTTTAATTTCAAATAATGTCAGTTTAAATATTCTATTTCTTATAGTGCAATAATATCACACCTATAGTGCTGTGAATTCCGTGTTTCGTTTGTTGTGAGGTGTAATCAGTCATTTGGGTCGCTTACTTGCTTTCTCTGTTCTTTTAAAATACGAAGATATCGTGGTGCTGTTATTTTGCTGATGCTCAAGATTTATGGAGTTTCTGGGTTTACAAACACTATCATAGGTATGCCTTTGTATTGAGAACAATCATTCAGTAAAAGAAGATAATGACTCTTATTTTTAGGAAAAATAGCTATAGTGCAATGTTTACTTATAATAAACGCACTCGCGCAAATACACGTGCTGAGGTGAGGTGAGGTGAGGTGTGCGTGGAGGAAAACATGGGGGGCCGACGAGGATTGCGCGCTTGCCGTTCATTTGCGAAAGGCCGCCGTCGTGACTGGACGTCTGCGGCTACACATTAAATTAGTGATGGGGGATGTATGTGTGTTTTTTAAAATTTATATTGCGAAATTCGGAAACAGGCAGACGGCCCAGCCGATGGAAATTAGTTACCGTCGCCTATAGACATTTGCAACACCAGGAGCGAAGTTAACGCGTTGCCAACGTTTAAGATGGGATTAAGACGATGAGATAATGGGATCTGACAGGAGAAATAAGATGGGATATGAGACTGGAATGCTGTGTTTACTCGTAAAAAGTGCTAGAATAGAAGAAAATACGGCTAAGTCCGCATCGATGAACCCTCCGTCATTTGTCGCGTAAGCACACTGTCATTTTATCATTATATTATGTAACATTTTATATAATTTATTATCATATTTAATAATCTTCCGGAAATGTTACGAGTTCAGCTTATAAATTTATGTAAAAAGTCTCCTAAGAAATTTTTATTGAACAGAATTTGTTATACTGTAGAATATGAGAAGGTCAAAGATATGACTAATAATATTTTGTAACTAGACATATAATTATATTATATATATTATATTGCAATATTTTAAAACATATTTTTTTATAACGTAATTTATTTTTAATATTCTGATATGTATGTATTCGGACATTGTACGCCTAATAAGGCATATTATATTGAAACAAGGCATACTGTAACATCTTGTGTACATATATTTTAGCAATAAATTATTCATTCATTCATTCATTCACCAGTTTTCATACTTTCATAAGTCTAGCATTTAACATTTCTTTAAATAATCAATTTCTTTAATTAATTAATTATAATTGAAATCCACGTATATAGTGACTCATCACGATATCTCAGGAACTATAATACCTATAGACTTGAAATTTGACATGGACCTTCTTTTAGCCGAGTAGAGGTCAGCTAAGAACGGACTTTACGGCACGCGAAGCGGGCGGGTATCAGCTAGTACCTTATATAGGCATCGAAGTTATAATTATATGTATATCATTTAATATTATATAATATTTCTTAAATATTTTATCAGTGTCCCCCACAGTATTTGTTTCTAATTTGCTCTGTACTAATTATGTTTATAGTAATTATATGTATTATGTGTATAATAATAGTGTAACATCCGTCCGTCCTAGAGTGCAGTTGAAAACCAGCGTCAGGCACCTGTTGCCTGGTACATGCTGCACTGCACCTATTTGGTACCATGGCAAGACTTTTTTGGTATATACCTACATCGTTAATTTATCATCAAGACCAAATAAACGTTTTTTCTTTCTTTCTTTCTTATCATTTGGGCGTAACTACGTTCTAAGTCTCACGCTCTTCCTACCACAGCGCGGGGCACATGGGAGGAGGTTTTAGTGGAGTATTGAGTTGGTAGGTAGGATGGTTCGAGTCTCCACACAAGTCGGTCGATTACTGTTTGGCGGCTCCTAGGGGATTGCCTCCATAATCTCGGCATTGTGCGAAATGCATTTCCCCCGCATTAAAAAAAAACGCAGAGGCTCCGGGTTCGATTCCTGGTATAGTAAATTTATGAAACGTATTTTCTCCGTTATTTACTATGGTCTGGGTGTCTAGGATCAGCCCCAGAGTAGTAAGTTGTATATTACCCATAAGCTAATTTGGGGATATACAATATGTGTGATTGTCTGCCGATTATTATTATTAGTTTTAAGTCGTAACATAAAGTTCCACTTTATTTTGGTAATTGTAATTTCGTAATACGAATCTGCGATAACAGCCACTTTAGGCAAGTGTTACAAGATGTCCACCACAGTAGTCATGAGAACCATATTGTATATTAATATAACATAGACGATCGTCATAGATAATATTTTTAGTCGATTTATCCAGATGATTCGATTTATAATTCAATTTCCATTTTCTACCGGTTAGTTAATTTTATAAGCCCACAAAATTATCGTCTAGATAATTTAGTGCATCAGTAACTAATTATTAAAATTGTTTTTATGATCCTGGCAACACTATGATGTAATTACTATTTTTAGCAATGATGCAATGTTATTGTTTTGTAGGGTAGCATTTTCGTATAAAAGGCGTAGTGGCGTTTAGACGCTGTTCATTGCTTACTGTGCTGTGTGAATATTCACACCAAAGGCTGAACAATAAAGGGGGAAACCCTGTCCAAATAGTTAATATTTGGTATATTTGGTACTTTCTTAACAAAATCTCTCCTTGCATTTTACACAAGCTATACACCGATGGATGTCTATACATCGGTTATTAGCAAATTTTTAATATTTACACAAAATATTGAAATGATAGCAAAATTTGCTATATGGCAACATATGTTTGCTCCGGTGGTTGGTTCTCTTCGCACCCTAATTGAGTTCACTGGGGTTATTTTAAAGTAATTATCCTCACACAGCACGTGACCCCGCAAACTTGTACAAAGACCTCTCTGCCAGCCCCTAAATCAATTACGCTCTGATTAATATGACAATCTTGCTTCGCGTACTGTATTCATTAGCAAAGTTTCATCTCAAAGTAAAATAGAAAGTTTTGAGTGTGAAGTTTCAGAGTTTATTAGTTTGATATTTTTATATAATTTTAATTTTTATAACCGACTTTAGAAAAAGGAGGTGGTGCTAAATTGTGGATGCATTTACCACGTTTAGTTGTAGATAGTTTTATATTACATTTGTTTAAAATATACCACGATCCTGGTTCCCTCCCACACGCTCGGGTTTCCAACTCAATTATTTGCTTATACATTTCTTAGACTTCATTTCATTTCTATTAGAAACTTTGGCAATAAATAAAACTCGTATTTTAATCTGATTCTCATAAACAAAAGTAGGTTTAGTAGGTCAAGTTCAAGGTCAATCTTTTGGCATTTGGCTTTTGACGTTTGACAGGTGCTACCTTATGAAAAACATAGCAACAACATTCGTTTGATCTACGCTATGTTTACTATTCATGTTTCTAATAATAAAATAAATTATATATAATAATCTATTTCAATTTTCTTATTTATTTCATTAAATTTAATTTATCAATTACATAATGATCTACTTTTGTTATTGTTAATCAATGCCTATATGCCCGTGTTAGCCAGGACGTAAGGATACGACTAACCAATGAGAGACGTGTATAAAACTCGCTCTCATTGTTGGGAATTCAAAAATGGAAAAAAGACACGGGTTTTGAATTCAGTTAAGTAGAGACCATTTTGGTACGACAAAAAGATACTTACTAAAGTGCAAATAAAAAGTTAGTTTAAGATCGAAGTTATATTTATTCAAGAGCCTTACATTACAACTATAACATCATAGCACACTCTTCAGGCGTGTAAATGTTTTTTATTAATGTTCAGCGATAAATTCTTTTTGCGTTGGATTTGTCATAGAAAAACAGTTTCATATAAATTTAATTGTTATTGGATACGATATGTGTAATATAAAAGTGAAAAATAAAAACTTTCAAGCAAATAAGAAACAACTTAGAGTTCGAAAGCGTAATATAAATAAATAAAGAAAGAATATATTTATTTCCAAAATGCGGCATAGACAAGATAAACAAATGAAAAAAAAACATATACAGAAATTGTACGCTGCTGTTTCAAAAATGAGGTTGGCACTCAGTATATTGCTGTGCCGAAACATGGTCCGACACAGCACTGATTTTTCAGTTCCCACTTCCTAAATCACAATCAAAAAAGAAAAATAAAATAATGTTGATAATTTAACAGTGAAATAATTAGTACTAACTAGTGGTCGAAATTCGACCATAATTAATTTAAATTATAAGTTTGAATATTACTAAAGCTCTGTTGTCACAGACTATACTTCTATAATCACAGACTTCGCCAAGGCTACACTGTTGATTTGACTTGAACAATAAACAAAAGAGTATATATGCGTGTGTGTGTCAAATACATGGTAGTGTGTGTAATGTTTTTTTAACGATTTAAAAAAAAATTAGCATTCTACACTCCTTCTCTATATAAACTATAAGTGTGTGAAATTTCATACTCCACCGTCTGCGTTATTTTCGTAAAAAGGGGTACAAAGTTTTTGCTTCACGTATATATATATATAGATGTAAAAAAAACAATTCTAATAATATACTATAAAGCACACTAAAGAATTACTACACTAATTAGCAATACGTGCTTAACCTATAACATATTAAATGATTGATCTAACAAAACTGTGTGAACCCACTTGCTTTGCCTGTCATTGTGGCGTGTTGCGTCACGTTTCGTCCATCAATTTATTGATGTATAATTAAGCACAGTTAAAGTTAAGCACACTGTGGTTAAGCATAAACGTGATGCCCGTAAATACAAATAGGTGAAATCGCTGTGAGAGTGGCCGATAAGATTGGGCATTTGTCTTCAATGGTCCCCAAACTACTGTATCTCTCAGACCCCTTACCAATTTTTACTGCATTCGATGGACTTTTAACTTTTTAACCGTTTTCAAAAAAGGACGTTTTCCATAACTTTTTTTATTTCTGTACTAATTTTGACAATTATCTTTGTGTTACATTCGGCATAGTTTCCAGTTGGTCATATATAAATTATATGGCTTGTAAGTACAAACGTGCACTATCGTGTTTTATTATTAAATTTATAGAAATTTACTTAATATTGTCACGACTTGCTTAAAGGGAATTTAATATTGCGAACCCCTATTTGCGGCTCGTGGACGCTCAGCTTTTGTTTTTTCTAACGTGAACCCCCTGAAGAACGATATGGACCTGACTACATGAGTATAAAATTTCGCACACTTATAGTTTACAAAATATAGGAACGACTGCAGAAGGCTAATATTTGTTTTTAAATTATGCATAAAAATATATTACAATAAAAAAACATTACACACACTACCATGTATTTGACACATACACGCATATATACTCTTTTGTTTATTGTTAAACTAAAATTAACAGTGTAGCCTTGGCGAAGTCTGTGATTATAGAAGATGGTCGAATTTCGACCACGGGCGACCACTAGTAATATGAAATAGTCATTATAACGGATCTGAAAATGTAATAAAATTGAAGCCAAATTAAAATTGTGCAATCTTTTTTTGCCAAACCCCAAACCTCAGCGGAGTATCGCTTCGCAGATGTTCCCTGTTACTGGGATTAATGTGGTTGGATGTTCGTATACAATTCTCGTTGCTGATGTTTATTCTTGCCAGATATCTTGCTATACATTAATTTACCTTACTGCTGATTAATATTTTAGATAAAGTCCATTGTTCTAGCGTTAATTAGTTTTATATTTCTATGAGGCTGTATGATCTGGTTCCTTTGCCTGCTTTGTTGTGACTTTGTTTTGTAGCCCGGCTGTAAGCTGTCATTTTTTTTCCTTATACTTTTTGTAATGTGTAATAAAACACTTATTAAGAAAATATTGTTTTTAATTCAGTATTACATCTGTATAATTTCATACATCCATAGTAAGTAACGTGAATATCTCATTAGAATAGAATAGGTTGTTGTAAAATGGCATGGTAAAAATAAATAGTAACATAATAATATAGAAAGGCGACATCTATATATTTTCAGCTTACTATGGGCTTGTAGAATCTGTTTTAAGATATGGTATCATATTGTTAGGAACTACAGGACCCGAATTAAAAATGCCGTTGGAACTACTAGAGAATTTAATAGAACTGTACAAACACGTATAAAAACAAATACAAATAAAACTGGATGCAACCAGTTCACACTGCACGATTCATTACAATTCGACCTCGCAAAGTCCGTCGTTTATATCGCTAATCGAGAGTACTAGAAAACGTCTGACTCGCTTCGTAGTCGTCGCTTGACTGCTCTGCCCCTCCATTCAGGCATCGTCTTATACTAACTACACAGTACAAATAAATTGGAGGTGTACACTGATTTTCTAAGAAATATTAATTTGCACACATGCGAACGTCCACAGAGTCGAATACAATAACAATAGGGATTAGTTCGACGCTAATGATGGTTATAAAACAAGTAGAAAAACAATAGCAAGTTACAAATTCAAAAGACAAAAGAGTTCCTTAATCCGGGAGGACAATATGCTACGCTTACTTAATAGGCTGTGCGGCTTATCTTTGACGGCATGTAACAATATTTTGGGGTAATTCATCCAATACAAATACTATATTCTTAATGCAGAAACGCTGTATACGAGCTATGTTCAAAATACACATAACTGAAAGCTGTAAACCATTATTCATCAAACATAGTTTACTCACTGTTCATCAATATATATAGTATATATATATATATATATCCATATATATATATATATATATATATATATATATATATATATATATATATATATATATATATATAGTCACAATGTTTGTACACAAAAATCTACATTTGTTTCCAAATACATCTGACATTACGGTTAGGAATATTCGTAATAAAGAAAAACTTTGTATGCACCCTGCAAAACCAACTTCACTGTATAAGAGTATAGTATGCATAGCCCAAAAAATGTGTAATAAAATCCCGAAAAGAGCTGAAAGCTCTGAAAAGTAAATCATTTAAAACACGATAAAAAGTACTAATAAGAAAAAGCTACTACAGTGTAACTAACCTTTAAATATAAGTGATAAGTTAGAATGTTAAGTGTTTAAATATATTTCAATACTTGTACCATATAAATATCATTAGAAACATATATAAAATTAAATTGTGTGTCATTTAGTATTTGTTAAATTTAAGGATATACATAATTATAAGATTAAAATATTAGTGATGATAATTAAAACCAAATAAGTATGTACCTTTATAATATAAGTTACAAAAAAATTGTACGCCCAACCGGCAAAAGACATGTGCTCAGTATAAAATAACAAGACCTATTGTATAAACATGTTTTTATGCAATAAAATATTTGAATTGATCTGAAAAGCTTACGAGTGAAGTGAACATCTAGGTATATACAATGCAAGAAAACTTATTTGTGTTGTATTCTACCCATAGTCCCTCAAGACTAAAAGTAGAATACTGTGCCTAGATCACCGTCTTCTATGGGTAAGGTGCCTCGCTGGATCGCCATACTGATCCGTTGGCCGAGGTAAGCACCAGCCCTCTGATCACCTGAAGAGCCAATGAGTCGTTTCGATAAATTTTGGTAGAGGCTCATGGCCTCAGGACCCCACGGTCCAAGCGTCTCGACAGCAAACGGCACAAACATATAACTCTCACTGAGGGTTGCATATTTGCGCTGTTTGAGTGATTCAGCTGTTTCCGCCGCCGAACCGGCTGATCTAGACGTATTTGGTAAATGGGATGCGGCCAACGTGTCTACGCAAGTCGCATCCCACACCAAAGGCTTGCCGACGCCAGGGAATTAGAGTCATTCCGTCAGGACGCCTATATAGGTATTATATATCGAAAATAACAATGCATGATATTTATAGTAATGTGACATTGTTTTGTGCTTCTGTAATTATATAGTTTCATATTAATTTAATTAGGTGATTTATTGATTGAATAATTAATGTAACAATGGCTAGGCACCATTACAGTTGCCTGTATTGTACGTCCGAAAAGACAAACTCTCCAACAAAGAACACCAACACCTTTGTAATTTTATATTTGTGACAGTTTATACAAGAAATGTTTATTCTGTTCTATGAAATAAGCAGAGGCTATTTGCTATGATGACGTTATCTGTGCCTTCATTGCGAATTGATCCTTGGTGACAGACACACGTACTTGTGGATGGATACCTGGATACAAAGGCACCAAAGACAGAAGGGAAGGGAGGAAAGAAAGACGACAGGAGGAAGAAAGAATTTATTTGGGTGGGAAACGTCAATACAAAGGCAAAAATAAAAATCAACCTTTTGTTTAACTTAATTATAGAGATGCCACGAATAGTGGTTTGGCCGAATACCGAATATTCGGCATAAGATATGGGAAATTCGCGCGTAGCAGGGTAGTATTAAAGCAATAATTTGTGAAGTATTTTCTTAAGTTCTCTCGAATGATAGGTATGCATAATCAAAACAGTGTTTAAACGGTTTTAAGTGATTTTTTATTTGATTCTAACACTTAAAAATATAGCTGAATCGTAATATTAAAATAAAAAATGTATTAAAATCGCACTTAAGACTGTTAAAACGTAATTTAACTAAAAATTTTTGATAATTTTGAACAATATGTACGGTTTTTTTTTCATAATTTGGTATTCGGTATTCAGCCTAATAATACGCAGTATTTGGCCGAATACCGAATAGCAGCCGAATATTCGTGGCGTCTCTAGTTTATAAAGGACACCACACCACAGGCAATATGCTCAAAACATTGCTTTCAAATACATGCCTGTATTATGCACTGAAGTGTTACAACAGCACTGAAACAAAATTGTTTCTCTCGCTACGTCGAACATTTACAATTCGCGACCAAAGTTCTGCAAATTGCATAGAGCACTTCATAGATCTGCCTTTGAAGCGTGCTAACAATGCACCTCGTTGCTTTACAATTCCAGTCGCTGCAACCACATTAAAACATGTGTATTATCAACACCTTCATTATATCCAGAGCTGAATGCATGTACAATTTTCCCTCCTGTTTGAGCTTCGTTTAATTAGGAAAGGAGTTTTGCTTACACAGATACCACCTCACAGCTACTATCATCTGTAAGTTCTGCACGATAAGATACATTTTCCTTCGTATCACTGCCGCTGGAATTTATAGAATTGAAATATGTCGTTATTACAGGTTTATATAAAACTCTACTATCAAATTGATCATTAATGCTAACAGCTTAAAGTCTATATTTGATTGTTATTTTAATATTTTATATTTGTATTATGAGAACACGTATGAGTGGTATATTGCAGTCAACCAATGCTCTATTGTATATGAAATAAGGTTAAGTTTTGAATGTGTTATAGTAGTTTGATAAGAAATTAAGATGGCGATGTGCTTGTAATTGTTATGACTGAGATATAGCTACAGAGCGGTTTTTGACTCAGTTTCCACGTACAATGTAATATGAACTTCTATGTATGTCAGTTTGTTGTGAAATTAATTTCTGTTTGCTTGTTTCGTTTCGAAAGTTGGTATATCCTTGGATGTTTTAATGAGAATAGTTATTTTGTTTGTTTTATGAGGTACTTGATTTATTAATGAAGTTATGTCAACCTACGTATGATTTGTAGACTGAATACTACATATCTATAAGTACTAATAAATATAATGAATTGTCTGTTTGTCATGTCAAAATAACAGCTTTTTACTAAACGCACATGAAAGTATATGCGGTACAAATATCAAAAAATCAATTTTTAAAATGTTTGTCTGTCACTGTATGGATGTCCGGCTAATGAATGAATATGCACTGTTTGCTACAACTCCATTAATTTCTTCAAAAGTCATTCTGTAACATACTTCTGTATAAAACGTATTAAAAAAAAGAACTTGAGATAAAAATAGAATAAGAAACATAAAGAAAAACAATTTTTAGCTAGACGTGTTGCTGGGGAGTTTCTTGCCGCTTCTTCTCCTTAACAGCAATAACATGTTGCGAAGCGGTATACATAGACTAGGAAGTAAAATTAAATTTTAACCTATATGTATACCTATATATGTATGACCTTCAAAAAGTGTTCTCCAGTGGAACTTATTTTGAATAAAAACATTTGAATTTGAATTTAATCTCTGAAATAGAAAACAGCTGGACCGATTTTGACGGGACTTTCACTGCCAGATAGCTGATATTATAAAGAGTAACCTAGTCTACAGTAAAAAAAAAGGTTCCGCAAAAGAATACCACGCGTACTAAGTCGCGGGCACAGGTAGTATAACATAAAACTATAGACTTCATTTGAATCTGTTACATGAAACTAGATAAAGAGCTAGCTTATATCCTGGATCAACGCTTAGGATACTTTCAACCCAATAAATGACATAGTTTTCTTGGGATAGATATAGCGAAAAAGGTGAGCCATCACGTGTCACGCTCGGCTATTTAACGCTTGTTCGGGTAAAGTCGGCTCGAGTCGATTAATGGAGCGAGAGAGATATAGTCAACCAGTTACTGCTAGATTCATTCGGCGAGTGTCACTCGCCATGATGAACTTTTTACGTCTGTCATGTGGTCGGTGTTAAGTACACACGGATTTATTTCCGAAGCTGGCAAACAGGCAGACAGTCCAGCTCATGGAAAATGGTTACCGTCGCCTATAAACATTTGCAACACCAGGGACTAAGCCACCGCATTGCCACTCTTTAGAATGAGATAGAAGCATCAGGAAGGAGGAATTGGACAGGGGAGAAGATAGTGGAATCCCGTGGACTTCCCCCTACCCCTGTTGGTGAAGAAGAGGGTCCCCTTCCCCGGGGGTGCAAAATTAGAGATGCCACGAATAGTGGTATGGCCGAATATTGAATATTCGGCGATGTTCTCTGCCGAAGCGCCGTGTATTCGGCTATCGAATAGTCAGCGAAGGATATGTGCAATTCGCGCGTATCAGGTTGGTATTGAAGCAATAATTTGTGAAATATGCTCGTACGTTCTTGCAATAATAGGTACACATAATTAAAACTAGGTTTCAACGCGATTTTAAATGATGTTTTTATTTGATTTTTACATTTTAAAAACTAGCCGAAACGTGATACAGTAGAACCTCATTAATTCGAACCTCAATAAGTCGAAAACCTCTCAAACTCGAAAAAAAATTGCGTTCCCTTCCCTTTAACCCCAAAACCTCCCTTGGTCTAAATCTGAACCCTCTATAACTCGAAAAAGTAAATTGGACTTCTGAATCTCGAACATAGCAATATTTGATTTTACAACCTCTATAAATATAAATCCTAACCTCTACAAGTCGAATGTTTCCTTACAAAATTCGCTAAGTGGAAATCCTCTATAAGTTGATAACTCGAATTTTTTGTCGTTTCCCTTCAAGTTCGTCTTACAGAGGTTTTATTGTAATAAAATAAAAATAATTAAAATCGCATTCAACAGTGTTAAAACGCACACAGTTTTTAACTAACAATTGTTGATGGAAATACAAGTGAGTCTTTTTCGGTCTAATAAGCCGAAAGCCGAATAGTAGCCGAATATTCGTGGCATCTCTATTTTTTTATCCTTCTATTTTTTTACACAAAACAGAGAGAATAAACTTAATTATTCAGAAACGGGGCTACATATTTACATTCAGACGTTGTTACTTTAAACATTTACAATTTAAATTAACTGAATAGAATATTTTACGGGAATAAATAAATAATTCCAACATCAATTTTATAAAAGATTGTAAAAAACAACATATTTTATTTCGGGCACGATGAGAAGAAAAACCCATTTAAGTTACTTTAAATGTTTTCTTGTAATAAAGGGACATTTGACAAGTCAAGTGAACAATGCGCGACAGGGACGAAATCGGGACAAAACATACATTTATTTGTTACAATTAATAATACCGATTGTATCTGTAAATTTTCTATTTAGTCGTAAATGGTGATTATTAGTCTGAAATAGACTGTTTGCCTCAAAGTATTCAGACCCAGACTGTTCGTTTAAGACTGACTCTTTGCTTCTGTGTACAGTCTTGTTTCGTTTCTTGATATTAAAAACACCAATTATAATCTTCTTATACTTTATTTTTATGTATAAAAATAATAGGACAGCCTCTGTGGTTAAGCGAGCTAAGCCTTTGTCGGCCTACCTCACTGCAACGCAGAGGCTCCGGGTTTGATTCCTGGTAAATTTCGGAAACGTATTTTCTCCCTTATTTACTATGGTCTGGGTGTCTGGGATTGGCCCCAGAGTAGTTCGTTGTATATTACCCATAACACAAGCGTAACTTGCTTGATTTGGGGATATACAATATGTGTGGTTGTCTGCCGATTATTATGATTATTATTATGTATTTTACACGAACTCTTGTTATTATTAAAAACAAATATATTATAGGATAAATGCTTATGTCCGTGTTCAGTTCAACCATTAGAAGAGGGCGAGGATCTTGATGATCTGTCTCTTGTCATGATTGATTCACATTAATGGTAATAACGTTTGTATTTTACAGACTAAATAGAATACCACTGTTAGTACAAGTACCTCTTCGGAGTGCTTTATTCTCTTATAGTGCGCCGAAACAATAGCATCTGATGTTTTGGCACTATTTTAGTTTCACTTCCTTCAAAGTGTCAACTTCCCCTAGTCGTCTTTATTTCCAACATCAAACATCCATACGCTTAATAATAAATACCTCTACACTGACATCCGGTTATTTGATTCCCAACATCCAATTACTTATTAATAGAAGACTGCATATCCAGTTACTGACTAATTTCACTACGTGGTTTTTCCACAATGACTGCCTCGATTCCGACATATGTATAATTCATATAGTTGATTGATAGCTCTATGGAGATGTTAATAAAATTTTGAATGGTCTTATTATAAACTAAGGTTTTCTGTTAATTTTAAATCCATAATCTTCAAACAACACCCATAAATACTTTGTATACGTACGATAAAACATTAAAAACTTTCCTTAAAATTTATATGCATCATTAAATATAGTTAGTATTCTTGACAACCGCTTCATATTCCTGCAAGAATCACATTGCACATTCTCGTCTCTCACGCATTTCTCCTGTTCTCGCAGGAATGTGAAGTGGCATGAAAAATTGCAATGCAAGGTCAAACCCAGTATTAGAAAGTTTGCTGTCTGATAATTTAACTTGTATGGGAATATTGCCGCGCCCAACGCCGGCCCTGTTCAAATCTCAGAGGCGAACCGCTCTCGGGGCTAATTTGTCTGAAGCGACTTAGGATACGCCTAGCTTTTATTAGCAAATAGAACAAAAATTTTCATGTTTCATCTGCGAATATCTGTAGGTAATTTAGGTTGTATTTAAATTACTTATTAGTAGGGATGGGCCGAATGTGGTTTGAACCGAGTACGAACTTCGGCCGAACATTCGGTTAAAACAAAAGATTCGGCCGAGTTTCGGCCGAATCTTTTGTTTTCGATATGATTTCGCCACGCTTTCTCAAGAGCAACACGTTGTGACCTGTTGACGGTTTGACGGTTGACGGGACTTGATAACGCCGTAAATTTTAAGTATGAGTAGGTGGATAAAAGAATACGCTTTTAGACCTTTGATTGAAACAAAATCACTATTTCATAATTCTAAATTCATAATTTTTAATTCGTAAAAAGTGATTTCAATCAAAATTAAAGTTGTAATTGCTGATATCCCTTAGACGTGTTTTTTTTAATTATATTCAAGTTACGCATTATAATTAAGTAGTTGCACTATTTACTGATGTTTCTTAGAGGAATAATAACTTTATTTTATTTTTGTTTTAATTTGATGTCTATTTAATTAGGCAAAGACTTAATCAAGAACTAATTTTATTTGTTTTTTATCACATTGCACGTTAAAGTTTACATGTTCTTAACTAAAATAAATGACCATATGTATATAGATGCCAATTTTTATATTACGGTTATGTTAGATACGATTTCTATTAACTTCAGACAAAATAGTGCAAGTAGGTATTTTACTTTTTCTTGCACCGAATGTTCGGCATTTAAACCGATTTTCGGCCGAATGCCGAAGTTCGGCTCAAGCTGCCGAAATTCGGTTAAACCGAATGTAAAACGAATTTCGGCCCATCCCTACTTATTAGTCTTTTTAGATTACATGGTAATATTAATGTGCTATTTTTAAATAAAACATTTATGAAAAAAATATGATAAAATGTTTCATCTGCTTGTTTAATATACAAAACACATTTTACATTACTTTGATTTTTTAAGTATTTAATCATATTATATATACTAGAGTTTCCCCGCGGCTGCGCTGCGTTTCAACCCTTATAGACCGAGATCCGGCTGCAAGATTACTACGTTCATGTGTTATTTAATCAAAATCTAGTTTTTACAGATAATTATATATGGGAGAATACATAATTATCATATAAAAATGTGGCCGATATTTTGAGAAAAAATTCATTCACTTGTTTTTAAAGTAAATTATATATTAAACTAAAGCAATTTTTGTTTGTCTTACGATGGATTAGGGTTTCCTAAGTAAAAGTGACCACTACTAGGGGTTGCCAGCTGTTAAAGATAAATTAGAGTGAATGTAGTTAACGCGCTACGTCTCTCGTTAGCGTAACGCAGCGTAGCGTCCCTCGTAGCGCGCTATCTTTAACAGCTGGCAAGCCCTATTTGCGGCCACTTTCATATAGACAACCCTATTCCATCGTACACAAAAAGCTTTATTTTGATATATAATTTACTTTAAACACAAGTGATTCAAATTTTTCCCAAAATATCAAACTAATATTATTTTAATTACAAATACTAGCAGCCACATTTTTATAGGCAATCTAGCAATTATGTATTCCCCCATATATAATTATCTATAAAATCTTGCAGCGGGATCTCGGTCTATTAGACAGTAGCTTTATTCAACTTATACAAAAATTTAATTAGGTTTTTTACATATAATAATAACAAAGAAACTAAGTCCATATAGTCTAGACAACTGCGCAGCAAAACATAGAGATGAGTCGAAGCCAACCCGATTTGAAGTAATACAATGAATGACATGTTGTTTATGACAACGTGGGTATTTGTTAGTGAATTGAGAAAACGCGATTGCAGCACCATCTATTTCGCTATTTTTGTCTACCCCACGGAAACGACGGCATTTATCGGGATAAAAAGTATCCTATGCTACGCCCCGGGATGTGCTCTTGCTCTGTGTTGAGTTTCATTTAAATCCGTTCAGTAGTTTTCACGTGATGCTCTTACAGACAGAGAAAGACAGACAAAAATTGTAAAAATTGCATTTTCGGAAAATCATTTTTAACGCATTGTACAATATCGAACTATTTACAGATTTGTTATAGTATAGTTTAAAATAATTTTAATTTCATGAAAAAAAAAGTATGTTTTAATTGAGATTTTGTATAGAAACTAGAACGGACTGGTGGCGCCGTCTGTGATTGCAGAATGTATTACGAGTTACGTTTTGTACTGTGTGATTGTCACTTAGTGTTCTTCTGTTATGGTATAAACAGGTACTTTTGAACAATTATCACTTGTTTTTGTAATATTGTGCTCCATCTACATAAAGCTTAACTTTACGGCGGCAATTAGAAGAGTGACAAGGGATGTGGCGAGGAAAGTGGGCAGCGCGATTATGTAAACCATGGTCTTCTTCCGCGATGTAAACCCGACTTATTGGAACATGTGATCTCTCGCGCTGCTCACACCCCTCGCCACTTTTCTGCTTGTTGCCGTGGAGATGAGCTTAATTTCGACGAAGAGTTATCTATGCTTAAATTACGTAGGCTCTAACGAAACCACTATATTTTAACTCTGACAAATGACATCTTGATAACTGCAACGGGGACGAGGCGTCTGGCTTTGTGCAGCGACGATGCAATTAAAACAAGAATTAATATCGCCAGGGGGTAGCTAAACAAGTCTTTGTCTTTAATTCTACAATACAAAAGCTTGCTCACAACGAAATATGACCATTTAAATGACGTTTAACAACTAGAATAACAAGAAATAACTATTATCTAGTAGAAAATGTTTCTTGTAGTATGCTCTTAGGACAGAGCTGGCATCGCCAGCCTTTCCAGCTTTCGTTTTGGTTTTTACAAAAAAAATAGCAACAAAATCCTTTCTCACATATACAATACGCGAGACACCTTAAATACAGTATAAACTCTATTCTCTCTCTCCCTTCGGGCATCCCTTTTATTTTCTACAAATACAATATGCTTCGACGCAAAACAATAACAACAAGAATTAGTTCGACACACCTACCCAATGACGGCCATAAAACAAGTACAATAATAATAGAATGTTTTTCTTAATTACTAATTTTAAACACAAAGTAAATGAAAGAAGTACAAATGCGGGCAGAGTAATATACCGCGTTTATGGCAGGCAGATGTGCATTTACTTTTTGTTGGTATGTAACAATATATATACATTCATTGCAAACTGTCAAAAAATTACCCTTAAATTCGTTTCAAATCGTCTTCAAAAATATAGAAAGCTGTGAGCGACATAGCAAATCCATTTCGCGTGACGTAAATCAAATGCAAATGATTTCAGCTGTTCATAAGAACTGCCAGTTTGTTTTGATGTGACGTGAACTCTGGGCTTTTGTTTACATATCTTACGGTCTCATAGGCAGTTTGGCTTTATGTTATGACCGACTCACGCTGATGAAGGACAAAACGACTCATTTGGATGCAGTGAGGAGCAACTCTGCTCCTATTTCTAAGCTTAATGAATTTTAAGTTTCAGGTGTTGAAGTTAATTCACCAGCCCACCAGTAAAAAGAGGTCTGGAATTTTGGCCAAACACATAATATATTATTATGTATTTTTACGCGCTGAATCCGACTCTGGCATAAGTTTAGTCACATACCCTCAAAATTTTGAGTAAATTGCATCGCTAAAAAATACGAAAAAATGCAGTTATTATGATAAAAAAAAAATTGCAATTTTCTGAGGTTATCTGCAATTGACTTGGATTTTCGAGGGCTTACGGGCCAAGTGAGATTCAGAATCTTAGAAGAATATATATATATATATATATATATATATATATATATATATATATATATATATATATATATATATATGTGTGTGTGTGTGTGTCTGTGTGTGTGTGTAAAAATGTTAAAAATGGGTTGGATGTGTCTATCGGGACGCAAATGTAGATTGAATGAGATGAATGATGAAGATTTGATTTGAATTTGAATGAACAGTGAGCAATCTGTCGTGAGTTAAGAGCGAAAGTGATTGGGTGGGTGTGTTAGACTAACTTGTTTTTTTAAGGTGTTTTCTAAGATGTGTAAATTAAAGTGTTTATTAGAAGATTTAGCCAATTTATAACAACCACGCCCCACCTCATATATATATATATATGTGTATATATAAGATCGGCCATTAATTGTCCCACTACTGGGCTCGAACCTCCCATTGTAGGAAAATATTAATAGTATCTTTCATGATTAAGATAGTATTTTAGTAATTTGAGAATATATGTCATCTCTTAACATTTTCTTAATAAACATTGATTTTTGTTAATAAGTTTAATTTGATGTTGTTGTTTTAGCAATATGTATTATGCAACATTAAGTACAAAAATCGCTTTTCATTCATGTATTGTACATAAATCCAGACACGTTTATAGAATACCTATAATCCCGCTGTACTATCTGTTATCTTTTTCTACTTCTGTTTGTTTATCCCTTTGTGTACAATAAATAACTATCTGTCTATATATACGTATATACAAAAATCTTAATTTTTCTATAACATTGTATACAGCAACGTATATATAGGTCTACTTTTGGTTATAATTACGACTATCATTAGGCTTCAGACAACATTTAGATGGTTTTAGACCACTCTTTGAGTTTGTCATTTTGACTCTTAAAATACATAAATACTGTACTAAAAAAATAAAAAGACGTCCTGATATGGACTTTTTATATACAGATACAAAAGTAATAGAAACTGATAAAAATGAGGCTATATTCAAGAGTGAAACATTTGGCCGCCGCCCAAAGTCACAGGGGCTCCTCGACATTTAAATGTAAAATAAGATACGAATATACAATGTTGTATAAAACCGTGTATAATTTCATACATATGCATGACTTCGAGTGGATACTTTGTGCGATAATCATGTTCGTTTATACGAAGCACCCGCAGCGATGGCGTAACGAGATGGCGGGTTTTTTTCGATGAAATTTCACTAAGTAATCATTGTGGATTGGCTGGGTGGCCAGGTGCGACTACCAAAGTTGCGATCTGTCCTATGTTTTATCAAGTGAAACTTCTTTAGAATCGTTGTGATTTCAAACTAGATGAAACGGAAAAGCGACACTAAAAAGAGATAAACACATAAATCTATAGGACTAAGCCTGCGAGAGAATGCACGTACAGATAAAGTTGAAAATGTTTTGAAATTTTTCGTTAATACTTCAAATTTCGTTTTTTAAAGCTTAAATATATTGTTACGAGGGCGGGACTCAAATTAAAATGCCGTTCTGAATTACTATAGAATTTATTAGAACTATACAAACACTTATAACACAGGTACAAACTGGACGCAACCAGTACAAACTGCACGATTCAATAACACGCCCTAAGTCCCTCACTATATAGCTCATCGAATTTACACACGTCTTGCTCGTATCGTAATCGTCGCTTGACTGCCTCACCCCTCTCATCGGGTATCCCTTTTATTTTGTACAAATACAATATGCCTCGACGCAAAACCATAACAACTAGAATTCGTTCGACACACCTACGTAATGACGGCCATAAAATAAGTACAATAACAATAGAATGTTGTACAAATATAACTGGACGCAATAAGTCCTTATGTAATGCACAATTAAATAACACGCACAAAGTCTTTTTAATTATTCTTTAGTAGAAATAACGAAACAAACTTGCTGCACATTTTGAATTAAAAAGTCCTTTAGGCGCGCTGAGCACTTTATTTTGTGGTTATTGAATGAAACTGAGATGTCACGCGTCGCGCGCGTGGATATGTAACGCTCGATCGGGTAGTCAGCTCGAGTCGACTAGCACTTGTGCGCTAGGATCGGTGTGGGCGTAACTACGTTCTAAGTCTCATGCCTTTCCTACCATAAGCGCGGGGCACATGGGAGGAGGGTGGTTTTAGTGGGGTATTAGCCCCTGGGCATTTGCCCATTGGTTCGAGTCTCCACACAAGCCGGTCGGTTATTGTTTGGATTGCCCTCAGTGGAAAGCCTCCATTTCCTCCAAGCGGTCTAATTCCTAGCAAGTGACCCGGTATGTGCGAAATGCATTTCGCCCGCCTGAAAAAAAAAGCGATAGAGATACTTGGCGAGCGTTACTTGTTTTAATGAAGTTTTTACTTTTGTCGTGTGGTTTTAAGATTACATTGAGTTTTTTCTGTTTAAATTAGAGTAGATAAGCTATCCAGCTAACGTACAAAAATTCTACAACCACTGATCCGATTTTATATATTTATGACTAAATAGTTGACCAGTCTTAATTGCACTTAAAATTGCTGGATTTCTGATGCATGTTTATATGCTCGCCACCCCGGCGGTCCATTACCATACCGAGCGGGCTTTATTTTCTCGAGCAATCGCGCATTTCACAATTAATGGCCGTTTATTCTTAAAATATTGAATTAATTAAATTAGAATACCAACTAATGTACCTTTTGTTTTCCTTCTCTCAATTTATTCAGCGGAAATATTCCAAAACCGCTCGTATCTTCTAGTTTACTTTTTGAATTTATTGGTAAATCAAAATTTTAGAGGTAATAATATGGTACTTTTGAAATTGAGACATAGTAATATAAATGTTATAGTCAAACTTTGAAGCCCTGGTGTTCCTAGGTTTGACTGGTCAAATTCCAGGTCTGACATAGTCTTACTTAAAGTCCAAATAAATGACGTTTCACTACTTTTGACTAACGAATTTTTGTCAAACCTAGGAGTGACTAGTTTATACAGTCATCAAACATGTAACAAGTGCACTAAGAATCGACGTTTGACCGAGTCTGCCTTAGTTGCTTCTAGGCTCGACTAGGCAAACCCGAAATACAGTATTTTACGTTCAACGTTTAACTAAAATACTTTTACAAATTAAGTTCCGACAAAAACAAAATCCACCTGCATATCTATAAAAAACACATTTTATTACCTGTCAGCATTTGAATTAATTGTAATCCTTTTATGATCGTCTTCGTTTGTTTACTTAATTATTGGCATACGTATCTAGAGAACAGCCCATTGTTTATTGTACTCGTTTATTGCCGCTTGCGGGCATCATTAGCCAGGTGCGCGGATTACGAGTTCTAGGAAATTACGTCGACGCTTGCCGGGCGGAGGGAGGAGGCAGTCAAGCGAGAACCACGATCAAAGCGAGACGGATGTACAATCGGGAATCTAGTAGTTACGGACTTCGCGCGTTTTATTGAATTACGGCCCTCTGCATTATGTTTGGATTTGTTGTATTCGGTTATATTTGTACCTGTGTTATACGTGTTTGTATAGTTCTAATAAACTCTATAATAATTCCAACGGCATTTTAATTCGAGTCCCGCTAAACTCGTAACAATACTTTAGTCAAAGGCCGAAATTGGAATTTGTTTCAAGTTTTGTCGAAAGGCCTTGGTCAAACCTACGATAAACCAGTCATTCCGAGAAGAAACTGCATATTGACCTTTGACTATAACATATACACTAAAGTGTATTAATTAGTATCTCAGGAAAAATAATTTAAGTTTCATGTCATGCGAATTACAACAAGACCAAGGTTATCTTATAATCTTCCTCTGTCAGTACTAATTGATGGCTTTAGGGCCATCGAAAACGGCTAGTTTCATTCTTCTATTATTAATAATAAGTAAGTTTAAGAAATTTATAAAAATATGTGTGAAAAAAATGTATGAAACTTTTTCATTATTTAAAAAGAAATTGTTTATTGTTATCAGCACTGTTCAAAGTTGTAAGTATGAAGGAACTCCGGTTTAAATCAGCTTGGATGATTTGACTTAAGCATATTAATTAAAACATATTGCAAATGTTTTTTAGTAATTGCTTTGTTAAACAAAAGGTTGTAAAAAGGAAATAATTTATAATAAATGTTCTGAATACGGTAACGTAAAGAGATCACAAAATATTATCTTACAGAAAAAAGGAAACACTTCGACAGGATAGTAGTATTTCTCCAAGGAGCTGGCACCACGCTCGGCGTGGTGTTACACTTAGTATACAAACACACGTAGTAAATTGTCAACAAAAAACGCTGCAGTTTTAAATTTTCTAAAACATTTTGCTATGAATTTGTGAGATGTGAATGAAAGTGCCGTTGCAATTATCACAAAGTTTATTTGAAGTACACACACGTAGTTCACAGTTCTTATAAACAAAAAACAAAACCGAATGCAACAAAATCAAACCTTAAGGCAGAAAATCATAATATAATAAATCGCATACAGTTCTTAGTTATAAGATACTCGCTCCTGAAGTACACTAGGCAACGCCTCAGAGTTAAAACTCAACTAACTCGGCCCCCGACTGACCGAATTTATATATTTGTAAAATATCATAGTAATATGGCTTGTTACTAGTCCTAGGAATCCTTAATTTGTCAGCTTTATGGCTTCTAAGAATGCACAGGCAATGCGAACAACAGACAGAAGGATTTATGACGTCTTACCGGGAGGCATACAAAGGGTTTAGCGTGAACAATAGATCACTCAAATTAGAAGGGGTCATAAAAGACCTGTAAAGGATTGGTTGTCGATTCGCAACAATATGTATGTAAGAAAAGAGTTGTGACGTAGTTAGATACATATTAGACTATTTAAAGTGATGTTATATCTATTGGTAGTATGATGTCCGCTAACATAGACTACACCGTCATTGCGGCATACTATTAAATCTAAATTACTGCTGACTCCGCAGCATGAGACCCAGGAGACTGACGCAAAAGCCAGGTCTTTAACCAACACTCCTGATTCTCATATTGAATCGACCACTAGTTTATAATTTAAGATATAGTATGTTAATTGTAATAATCTAACATTAGATTTAATTATAAGGAAATTTGGGGTTTTTGAGTCCTCCCGCGTCCGTAACCAGAATTGTCATAATGTAGACAAATATTATTTTTAGCAAAGCTTTCTTTCTTGTTTTTTATAGCTGAAGTACAGCAGACAGGCTGATAGCCCTTCTGGTGAAAAGCGGCTACAGTCGCTTATAGACGTTTGCATCATCAGAAATGTCACTATGCCGGCCTCGAAGGAATTTTATTACGTCCTTTTTTGAAAAACTCTATATAGTAGTAACACTGTGGGAAGACCTCAGCGGAGAGCTCATTCCATACGCTCATTCTGCGGAAGAGATGTTCTAGAGAGCCGTTGCGTACATGAACGAAGCGGTTAAAAGAAGTGAGGATGAACACCCAGCCAATGAGGAGCTGTGCGGTGGTAGAAAGACGAAGGCACCATTCTAAACAGTTCCTCAGAACACGCCTCGTTATTATGTTTACAATTAAACGCGAGTAGCTTGAGATTGCAAAAAGTAATATATAGCCATCTATATAAGCGACGAATTATCCATTTTTTCAGTGGCTGATTTTGAAAACATGCTTTGTAACATTTGAGAGGCGGTTTGAAAACGCGCGTCTTTTTTCGTGTCTCATATTATAATCCTCATTAGTATGGTGGTGCACGTACTGCGGTAAACCTCGTTCAGTTTTTATATTCATTATTGACCGGACGAGTGCAGAGAATAGTCACAATACATGCTGCTTACAACAAATTTATTCAGTAATGAAATAAAACTAAGCAGAAACGCCAGCGGTCGCGTGTGGTCGTACGCGTTTTAGTCACTCCTAAACCTCTCGCGTTTAATCGCGTCCTGAGTCTTAATCAAGTACAAAGTCGCCAATTCGCGATAGTAGAGTGTACGCGCCGAATTTCGCGCCGTGTGTACACAACATTAGCGCTGAGCACACGCAGTGGTGAGCTTATTGCTTTCATCTCTATTGGGACCGAAGGGAAGTGCGGTAACCTTCGCGTGTAAAGGTATTATGTGATGTAACCTAATACTCACAATTGTATCTTTATATTATTTTCTTTTAGTGCAATATAGTATCCTTTTTAACGTGTCTTGCCCGTCTTTTTAGATCCGTCTTATAATTGTAAGCAATCGCATAAGAATTATGTATACCACTAATTCCATTCCGAATCAGGCATAGGTATTTCTGACTCGGGTTGTCTGTGGAAGAAATGGCTTTTTGAAGTGATAACTTCTTATGGGAGGGTAAACAGCTTCGTTACGTAATGCGTTACGGCGCCAGTCTGTCTGGCTTCCCTTTCTCTGACGCATACAGCAGCGGTAGGCAGGCTCCTGCTCACTCACTCTAACCCATAGCGCTAGCCGTATTTCGGACAAAATATTGTTACGAGCTACAGGACTCGAATTAAAAATGCCGTTGGAACTACTATAGAATTTATTAGAACTGTACAAACACATATAAAACAAATACAAATAATACTGTATGCAACCAGTTCACACTGCACGATTCAATGCAATTCGACACACGCAAAGTCCGTCGTCTATATCACTAATCGAGAGTATTACAAACGTCTTACTCATCTCGTAGTCGTCGCTTGACTGCCCCACCCCTCCATTCGGGCATTGTCTTATACTAACTATACAGTACAAAAAAACCGGCCGTGCGCACTGAGTTTCTGAGAAATAGTAATTTGCGCACCTGGTTATCTATTCCTGCGAACGGCGAACAAAGTCGAAAACAATAACAATAGGCTATTGTCTAATTGCAAATTTAAATACGAAGTAATAAAAGGTCCCCAAATGCGGGAGGAGCAATAAACAAGATACGCAGCATTTCTCTGTCGGTATGTGATAACAGGTATGTGATAACAGGTATGCAGGTGGCCCAACTTGTAAAAATACTAAATAGTTCAACTTAGATTAGTTTAAGTTATCACTTCTGTTGGGCGTCCTGAGACGCACACGTTTTTTACCGATAAGACTACTTTTACCGATCGGTTTTTTACCGATAAGAAGCCCTTTTGTACTTATGTAATTACAACACCATTATTAGTTTATAAGTAATGAAATACTGTTGTGTGTTTGAATTGCAGTTCAGGAATGCATATTTATTTGGTAAAAATACCGATTAATATTTTATAATATAGCACACATTTAGCTGCTAAACAAAATATAACATTTAATAATAATAAGCGCACTCGACCGATTACACGTGCCGCGGTGAGGTGAAGCGAGGTATGCGCGGAGGGGAACACGGGGCCTCGACTAGGAGCAGCGCGTTTGCCGATCATTTGCGAACGGCCGCCGTGGTGACCGGAGGTTTTCGGCTATAGTATACAATAAAGAGTTATCCATTTATATGTATGGGGCTGTAGCCCACGGATAATATGCTGGTTCGCTAATTGGGGACTGTATTGAGAGAGATATCAACCAGATCCTTGCACTAGAAAATCAGAAGCTCCACCAACGTCGAGATCCGCCCTCTCCTGGCTGTGCTATACGGCACCAAATTCATTTTGCAGTGATCACTTCTCTAGAATAATATTACACGATAAGTACTTGGCAAGGCAGTAATCATTTTAATCAGTAAGTAATTAAACGATAAACGCATGGCGTGATATGTCTTTGGCATTTGCTATACTGCACCCATTTGGTACCATCGCGAGACACATTGTTTGTTACGTATTTAGTGCGTTACATATGTTAGGAGACCAGATGGGATGACGTTAGTACCTTGGAACATGGGCCGCCCCTTAATGTGGGATGAATGCTACTTGCATTGACACTCTGGCGGCGTCCCATCTTTCAAGTACGTGCGCTACCGCCGGTTCTGCTACAGCCGAACAGGAGGCCGTCAAGTGCCGCAAATATTCCGCACATTTGGGGCGTTTGGGGTGGCAACTCTGGGTCCGCGGGGTGGGTCCTAACGCTCTAAAACTTTATCGAGATGTCGCCGAACGCTTAGTAGACCTCTCACGCGACCAAAAGGCTGGCGTCTATTTCGCTCAAAGGCTAAGTATTGCTATACAACGTGGTAGTCCCGTCAGCCTTTTGGGAACGTTCCCGGCAAGTGACAGTGGTTTGGAACCAATATTTTATCTATAATTATGCCCTCTTTTTTTATTTACTTCTAGATTTTCAATTTAGGTTTATTTTTTATAGTGTAGTTTAATTTTTAAAATAATTTTAGAATATACTGTAATAAGTTTTGTGTAAATAAAAGCTACCCACTTTAAACTAAAAAAATGTTTCTTTCTCCTCTCTATTTTTATGTATAAAATTCTTCTGTTCGTGCCCATGTCACTTAACTTGTAAACCTTTCGACCGATTTTGATGAAATATTTTGTATGTGTATGAGTGGATTCTCGGATGGTTTATTCTTTCAAGGCACGACTATAATATAAATATCTATTCTTGTATATATATGTAATATTTTGTTTATTGAAACAACTGCTTAGGTTATTGCTCTGTAAAGAGAAACAACATTAAATGCTATTGCTTCAATAGTATTTCTATAATTTGAAGAATATCTTCATAAAAACGTTCACATATTTTTTTATCAATCCAAAGAGAATTTTTCCAATCACGAAACGAACGCGCATAGTGCAGGTCTGCTATCAACACAGATAACGTATGCAGTCCAAGTTGATGCGCGGGAAATTCAAAATAAATGAAGTTTAAGAGAGCTTCATTTACATCTCCCTCCCCTACGTTCTACAAAAATTACTCAGGTACTGGTATAATTTTAGTAATGTGAAAATAATTCGACTCTAACTTTTTGTAATCCGTATCTATTTTATAAATGGATTCTGATATTTTTTCTAAAATTTTATAAGGTCCTATTTTTACTTCATCGAGTTTTTTTCTATTTAATCGGTTCCCATTTTCCACATACACTGAATCACCTACTTGTAACTGACAATATATTCTGTTTTTATCAAATTGTTGCTTATTGTAATTGTGTGATCTTATACTTCTTTCTAAAGCTATCTTTCTATCTTGTAATAAATCATTTTGTGTTTCTTGTGTTTTTAATTCATCTGGTAAGATATTAATTATTTTTCCTTGCAATAAATATATTGGGGAGAATCCTGTTACAGTGTGTTCAGTTTCATTATATTTCTGAACACATTCATGAGCAATAGTGGTCCAAGCCATTTTATTACTTTTTTCATTAATTTTGCATCTTATCTTATTAACTAGTGTTTGATTTAGTCGTTCATTTAAACCATTTGAAAAAGGTGCATTTACTGCTGTGTAGATAATAGGTATATTCTCTTTTATTAAAAATCCCTTGAAATCCTTTGAATTTATTCCTGGGTATTGGTCTGATAGAATCATTCCAATTTTGTTTTCTGTTGTAACATTATTTATTAATTTTATGAAATCATTTGCGTTTTGGGTTTTGGATGTTAAAATGTGGGCATATCTGGTGAAATGGTCAACTAAAAGATGTAAGTAGGTTTTGTAGAGCGGGAGCCACCAAGTCCACCAATAGTATCTATAGAGACTATTTCATATGGGTAAGTAGCAGGACCCAGATGCGACATCAATCCGTATTTAAATTTAGTTCTAGTTTTATTTTTTATGCATATTTCACATTTATCGCAAATGTATTTTATATTCTGTTTTAAATTTTTTGCTGAATAGAATGGTTTGATTTTATTTTCCATTTGTTTTACTCCAATATGACAGTATGTATAATGTATGTTTTTATAATCTTTTACTAAATTCTTCTGTAAGTATAATTTTATCTTTTTTTCCTATTCTTTGGAAGTATATTTTTTCTTTTAGTATTAGTTTATTTTTATGTAGTTTTATATCTTTATTTTCCTCTTGATCATTATGGATGTCTTCTAGTTTAATAAAATTCACTATTTTTAAAACTTCTTCCTGATTCACATGTGGTTCTAATACTGGGTTTCTACTTAAACTGTCGGCTTCTAAATTGTATTTTCCTGGTGTATATATTACTTCAAAATTAAATTGTGATAAGTAATATGTGAGATCTCCTAACTCCTCGTCTGTTCTTGCCTTAATATTAAGTTTTTCTAAAGGTTTATGGTCTGAGAATACTTTAAATTTTTTTCCTATGAGCCAATGTTGCCAATATTTTAATGCTTCTTTTATAGCTAAACATTCCAGGTAAACGGCTTTTTTTCGTTTTTGGCTGTCATTTAATTTTCTCGAAAAGTATGCACATGGCTTCTCTTGTCCATTTTTTTGTGGTTGTTTCAATATAGCCCCTATACCCTGTATACTAGCGTCTGTGTAAATATGTATAGGTAAGTCCGGATCAAAGATCTCTAAAATAGGTTTTGCACAAAGCATTTCCTTTATTTTATCAAAAGTTTCTTGACATTCTTCTGACCAAGTAAATTTTTGATCTTTTCTCAACAAATTGTGTAAAGGATCTAATATGATTGATATATTTGGTATATATTTGCCGTAAAAGTTAATTTTACCTAAAAACTGTCTAATGTTTTTTTTTGTTTTTGGAATTGGAAAGTCATTTATAGCTATTAAATTATCCTTAAGTGGAGTAACTGTATTATTTTTTATTATGTGACCTAAGTATTTCACAGAATCCTGAGCAAAAGTGCATTTAGAGAATTTTAATCTAAAGCCCTCCTTTGAGATTGCTTCCAATAACTGTGTTAGGTGTTTAATGTGTTCATCAAATGTCTGGGAAAATAATAAAATGTCATCAATGAAATTTACTGTAAAATTAGATAAGTTATGTTTCCTAATAATGCTACTTAATATTCTTTGAAAAATTGCAGGAGAAGTTTTTAAACCAAATGGCAAACAAGTCCATTGAAAATGATTTTCTTGAGTAACAAATGCTGTTTTCTTTCTATCTTCTATTTTTAAAGGAATTGCCCAAAATGCAGAATTTATATCTAATGTTGAGAAATAATTACAATTCCTTGTTTTTATCATTAAATCCTCTATAAGTGGAAATGGTTGCGATTGAGGAACCACTATTTTATTCAAATCACGAAAATCTATGCAAAGTCTAGATTTTCTCCCTTCTTCTTTTTTATAGGCTAATGTTACAGGAGCTGCAAAAGGACTATAAGATTCTTCAATTAATTTTTTTTCTAATAATTTTGAAACTTGTTGTTCTATTTCTTTTTTATCTTCAAAATTGCATCTGTATGGTCTTTTGCTACAATATGTATCTACTAGTAAATCTATATGTGCTTCGTAGTCCTTCACTAAACCTACATCATATTTATCTTTTGCAAATAGTGATTTATATTTCTTTATTAATTCATCTATTTTGGACTGTTGTTGAGTGTCTAAGTGATCAATTGAAATGTTGAAGTTGGTAATTTCTATGTGTTCATTGAAGTTAACCTTACATTTATCATTATTATATTGTATGATTTGAATTTTGTCACCTGTAATGCCAGGAATATTTTCATTATTTTGTTTTATTTCGTTATTTAAGGTTTGTTTTATTTCTAGGTTTTCATTTTGAATTAGTTGAAATGATTTTATGCAATCTAATCCAATCAAAAATCATAATTAAAATTCTGTTCTTCTACAACAAAAACATTTACCTCTCTCTCTACTTGAAAAATCTTAATCTTTAAAGTTACTATTCCTATCGCTTTTTTTACACCATTAATCGTTTTTAAATTTGCTTGATTGTTATTATTATTGTGGGGTTGATAATTTTTTAAGGATAATAATCTTGAATTAATTAAACTTACATTTGATCCTGAGTCATAAACCCCCAATGTTTCTATGGAATCATTTATTATTAATTTTATTTTGATTAATGGTGGAATTATTAGTTTTTTGGTTCTACTTTATTTAAACTCATTTCTAATTCTGAATTATTAACACTCCTAATTGGGTCTTTCTTAGAGCGAAAACTGTCTTTATTTCTGAACCAGCAAACGGACTCAGAGTGATACCGATTACCTTTCTTTTCTTTTTCACAGATTTTGCATGGTTGGTCTTTCAAATTGTTTTGTTTAATTTTACTATCCAAATATACTTCTTTTTTTCCTTCAATTTTTTTATTTAAATGTTCTTTGGCCCGAATGCTATTAAATAAATCTTCAGTTTCTTTTATATCATTTCTATTAATTTCATCAGCTATAAAGTTTGGTAGCCCAGTTACAATTAAATCAATTAAAGTAGGTTTATCTATAAATTTGTTAATCTCTAATAGAAGCCTCTCTTTCTTCAGCGCATATTCTAATAATGAGCCCTGCCTATATTTATATTGGATTGCATACCTTATCGGTGTCCAGCCTCTGTTCACATATGTTTCACAAAAGTTCTTTTCCAAATATTCCATTCAGAATTAATTGTGTGTTTAATAAGCATCGAACAATACCAGTCTTGACATGATTCATCCAAAAATAACCGAAACACTTGTATTTTGTGAATATCTTCAGTTATACCGGCACGAGTACATTCAGTTTCAAAGATAACCATCCATTGAGTGACACTAGATGTCTTTTGTGTGAATTTATCTATTAAAAGCTTTTCGGTTATCTGTTTTAAATTTAATTCTTTGGGATCTTTTTTTGTTTCAGCGAAATTTTCTAAAATTCTTGAAAGAGCTTCTGTTGTAGTTTCACTCATCGTAATCTGTGCTTTTGGTGTAATTTCTTCCAGTATGTATCCGTTGATTTGCATATTTCCATCCTCATCCATAAAGGTGTCATGTAACTCTGGTGTCACTGAAATCCATACTTGTCGTTTTTCGTGTCTTCTTTGCAGTGTATTTTTTACTTTTTGAAAAGTTTGCGTTTTCATTAATGCATCATATAATTTCACCGGTTGGAATTTCTCCGGAATTAAGTAAGTATTTTTATCGGCATCCATTATTGAGGTTATGCATAAAATATTTGTCTTCGGATCTTCGCTCGATTTCACAACAAAATCAAATTTTAACTTTTCCATTGTTTACAACGGCTATTAATAATGTTGTTTTGTAATATGTTGTTTATTGAAACAACTGCTTAGGTTATTGCTCTGTAAAGAGAAACAACATTAAATGCTATTGCTTCAATAGTATTTCTATAATTTGAAGAATATCTTCATAAAAACGTTCACATATTTTTTTATCAATCCAAAGAGAATTTTTCCAATCACGAAACGAACGCGCATAGTGCAGGTCTGCTATCAACACAGATAACGTATGCAGTCCAAGTTGATGCGCGGGAAATTCAAAATAAATGAAGTTTAAGAGAGCTTCATTTACATATATATATATAAAAGCATTAATTCTGCAATATATATGCATATAAGCTGGTGACGTAATTCCCTAATGTACACCAGCATAATACGGTAAGGGAAGAGGCACACAATATAATTCCAATTCATCAAAATAAAATGCCCCTAAAGTGTTTCTTATTCATGAAATTTCGCCACTCCGGATTGTTAGGCTTTTATTCCTACTCACGTAGTCAAAACGAGTCTTATGCCCCAAGCAATAAAGATGAAATTCACATGAGAGTAGAGTAAGAAATCTTGCATTTTCCGACTTGAAAAGCAATCCAACTTTTTCGTACTTAAGAATGTGTTTCTTTTGAAAATATACCGATGTATTTGGTAAACATTAAAATGTAAACATTTCCTCGGTTCGTTTATGAATAATATGATGCTTTTTCGCTAATTTAAAATGAATATATAATACAGAATGATGGACTATATGTAATTACGTACATACAAAGGTTGACATGTTCGCCGACTCTGCTCCTTCTATTAAGAAACGATTCAAGGCTTTTTCAAATCCTCTTAACTTTGTCACACCTACTTGTATTTTGATTTTACCACTCTAACATCATACATACATAGTCCGTTGATAATCAATGATATTATGCATGCAGTGTTTGCATAAACAGAATATAGTGTTAAGCTATGAAATGGTTTAGTCAATATATAAAATAAAAACATGATTATAATCTATATTCAATTTTGCAGACCAATAAAAAAGAATATATACATAAAAATAAAAATCTCGAACCCGATTCCAGCGCCAAGTATTTTGTTTAGATTGATCGTTTACATTTTTGAAGTTTTAGTAGGGATCTCTAATTTTTATTAGCTTATATTTATCAGAGATAATGTAGCCTTCGAGTGGTGAAAGAATTTTTGAAATCGATCCAATAGTTTTTTAATTTTATTCGTTACAAACATACAAAAATACAAATCTTTCCTCTTTATAATAATATATACTTGTATGTATACTTTCAAGTCAAGCAAGTTACGCTTGTGTTATGGGTAAAATACAATGAATCAACTCTGGAGCCAACCCAAACATCCAGACCATAGTAAATAACGAAAAGTTAACAACTACAGGAGGCCGTTTCATATCTTATATATAAAAATCAATTGCTGTTCGTTAGTCTCGCTAAAACTCGAGAACGGCTGGACTGATTTGGCTGATTATGGTTTTGAATTATTTGTGGAAGGCCAGGGAAGGTTTAAAAGGTGAGTAAATATGAAAAACATTGATTCTGAGGCGGTACGAAGTTTGCCGGGTCAGCTAGTAATGTTATAGTTAGATATATATCATAGGTATATAATTTACATATTACTTTGATACATAGACCCATTGTTATAATACGTTAAATTATGAGTACTTTAGTGTACTACAATTAATAGAAAAATAATGTTACCATTTTGTGGGATTTGAATTTAAAATGCCATTGGAGTTATCACAAAGTTGATTACAAGTGCACACACGTAATTCACAATTCTTACAAACACAACCGAATGCGACAAGTCCTAACCGTTAAGCAGAAAATCGTAATAACATAAATCGCCCAGTCCGTCAATATCTCATACATTTTCCGAATGTACAATTTATGACGCCTCTATCGCGGTTGAAACTCGACTAATTGTGTCTCGATCGGGCCAAATTTGTATATTCGCAATAAGGACATAAACCCTTCGGCCAACAAGTACACAATCCACTGGAATTTTTGGATTTGTAAGAGTAATCCGAACAACTTGGCTTCTACGAATTTTCGGCGTAATTTAAACAATAAAAACAGTGTATAATGTCTTTCTTATAAAATAATAACAGTAAGACAATCACTAAAAGTGTTACAGATGATTAAAATTCTAAGGGGTAACATAATAAAACACGTGTAAAGGATTGCAATCGGTTCGCAACAATAATATACAAAATAAAATGGAATATATCCAACCCTCTTAAAACCTTAAGCTATGTTTGGCGCAATCCCAATATCCGCACGATATCGCAGAGTATCGTGTTGCAACGAGCCGACAATTAATACGATGCTTAAGTATTATCCAGGTACTTAACCAGTGGCTAAAGTTGGACAAGTAAATTAATTGGCCTGCTTTAGGAAACCCAAAAAATAGGTTCAGTTTAAAATAAACATGGGTTATACATATGGAGTTAGAGTAAGTTTGAACGCTCTTTAGGAACCTTAAAGAAGCCTACGAACTTACTCTAAGTCAACATGAATAAGATCGTAAGATCTTAAGTGTGACTCGTAGTGGCAGCGATATTCGTTCACCATGCCAATTTTAGTGTGTGCAGCTACGACCCAATAAAAGTAATTAATTTATTAATTAACGTCATTATTTATTGGGATAAAACTATCTTCATCATTTTATGATAACTCTTTTACAGTGCAGGCTGTCAAACTTTGGAATGCGCTGCCTCTTACTGTCAGAGAGGCCAAAACATCGCCTACATTTAAGAACGCACTCAGAAATCACTACTTTTTGTTAAAATAATTATGCCTAATTATTGTACTACAGACTAATATATATATATATATATATATATATATATATATATATATATATATATATATATATATATATATATATATATATGTTTGTATGTATTTAATTGATAAAATATGTAGTGTTAGTATGTTTGTTTATGATATACCTAACAATCTGCGCCACCTACATCGCCAGATTAGGTTAAACTATTATTTAGTCTCCCCTTTATTCTTTAGGCGCCCACGATCCTTAAAAAAGTACTTCATTAAAAAAAATGATTGTAGCCCAGCATCAAATCTAATTTCACCAAATAAACGCCCAGGTACTATATTAAGTACCCTAACTTCAGGTATTCATACTAGTTTCAATTTATCACGTTCTATAAAGTATCCCAACACATACATGTTCGAAGTTTTTATTTCTGTGTGACCAAGCAGTAGTGCAAATAAAAAGAAAAGAAATTTATCTTTCTTGATTTAGCATCGAATAAGATCGTAGAGTATGAAAATTAACCTAATTTATTCATGAAACCTTTACGATTTGTATTGATATGCTTATCAAAAATAGGTGCTTATATAATATATTTGCTGTTCACATCAAAACTTTATATGGATCCGAGATATAGTGAAAACTATCATAATTCAAAATTAAAGACCTTTTAATAGACCTTTGGGTTAATAAGGACTATCATGATTGTTTCGAATGTTTTAAATAAATAATTTTAAAATAAATGTTTCTATTAATTTCTTCTGACGAAGAGACTGCTAAACTAGTTTATTTTAGTTATTTTCATAGTGTCATGTCCTATGGTATTTTACTTTGGGGCAACGCTGTTGACTTAGAGACCATATTTGTTTTACAAAAAAGAGCCGTAAGATCAATTTACAACCTCGGCCCTCGGGAGTCTCTTAGAGAATGCTTTAAGAAAATCGATATTATGACGGTCGCCTGCCAATATATCTTTAATAATATAATTTATATTCGTAATAATTTGAGTGCCTACAAGCAGTATAAGGATATTCACAATTTCAACACCAGGCATTGTAATAGACTGATATTGCCATCTTTAGATTACAAAAAGTACTGTCCTCTTTCTTGGGGTTGGTATACGCTTCTTCAATAAGATTCCGAGTGAAATGTTAGATCTGCCTTTCACTAAATTCAAAACCAAATTAAAAGTATCTTGCTAAAAAGGGATACTACACTATTGAAGAATACTTAAATGACAAAATTCATTTACATAGCAGCTCGCTCTAACATCTTATACTATATTTTGTATAACGTTATCTTGCCAAGCTTGTAAGGGATTTATGGAGATATATTGCAGCATAACATTTTAGTACGTCATATCATTATTATAACTTTCATAATATTTTTCTTTCCTCTTATTGTGTTTTGGTCTTATTGAGTATACACTGTTTGCTACAACTCCATTAATTCTTCAAAAAGTAATTCTGTAACATACTTCTGTATAAAACTTATTAAAAAAAAACAACTTGAGATATAAATAGAATAAGAAACTTAAAGAAAAACATTATTTAGCTAGACGTGTTGCTGGGGAGTTTCTTGCCGCTTCTTCTCCTTAACAGCAATAACACGTTGTGAAGCGGTATACATAGAATAGAAAGAAAAATTAAATTTTAACTTATATATTTATATGACCTTCAAAAAGTGTTCTCCAGTGGAACTTATTTTGAATAAAAAACTTTGAATTTGAATTGAATTGAATTGAATATTGTTTCTACCATGACTATATTGTAATTGTGTATTTTTTAAATTGTATATTTGGTGAGCAATAAAGTGATATATATCTATCTATCCTAAGTAGATAACACCCTATGTCGTGTTTCATTTAAATCCATTCAGTAGTTTTCGAGTGATGTTCTAACAGACAGACAAAAATTCTAAAAATTACATTTTCCAAATCTCCTGGTCCAAATTTGCCTCATGACTTTTTTTCTCAATTTTAAATTCTTTGTACAACGTCCACAACAGACGCAGATTTATTACAGTATACCTTAATTATTGTTATACTACCCGTGCAAGAATGGAAAAGAGGTGACAAAACAACCCACACAGGGTATCTATTTGCTTGTCTGGATGGCTACCACCCCTGGTCTAGAGTATGCCGCCATAACAACCTTGAGTTGTGTCCCGGCATTACTGGCCAGGCTCCATTTAGAGAACGGCGGCATATTGATAGTTCTTTTAGTGTTTGTTACAAATGTCCATAGGCGATGGTAACTGCTTTCCATCAGGCCTGCCTGTTTGTTGAACTCGTGCAATAAAAAATAAAATAACAATTTTATTGTTAGAAAATAACTTCGTTATGTTGCTTTTAAGCAACGGATCTAACTACTGCCTTTCTCCTAAAAAAGGGACAACGTAAATAACAGAATAAGAAGACAGTCAACAAGCAAGAAGGCGAGCTCTCTAATTATCTCCAGTTCCAAGAAGAACTAATTAAAGGACATAACAGGCGCTAATTACACACCGAGTGCTTACCCTCTTCCGGAGCTGGTCTTTAAAGAGACACTGGAATGGCTAAAGGAAATTAATTCAAGTTTGCGAATGTTACTCTAAGGGCGGTTTCCAATTTTACTCTTAATTTTAACTGACCTGAAAAAAGTAGGAGGTTCTTAATTCGTCAAAACTTAAATATATATTTAACCGACTTCTTTCTACAACATATTGAAGTCGGTGCCATTATCCGTGCAGGAACGAAGACAAAATACAATTTCCTGCGACCGGGCGGCCTGTCGTAAGAGGCGACAAAACAACCCACAGCCAGGTGGTAGGGTATTTGCCCGTCTGGATGGCTACTTGTCTAAAGTATGCCGCCATAACAACCTTGAGTTGTGTTCCGGCATTTGTGGTCAAGTTCCAGTCTCATTTGCATTTGTAGCACTTTTGGTGTTACAAATGTTCATAGTAACCGCTTTCCATCAGATGAATCGTTTGACTGTCTGCTGAACTCGTGTGAAAAAAAAGTATAACTTTACTTCCCACCGTCTTCAAAATGTTGTAGAAAGAAGTCGGTAAAAGTTTGTTTTTTACTTTTTAGTTGCGCAAATACTTGAATAGCTTTTATTTATTTATTTAATTTGTTTGGGAAACATACAACAATTATCATTATTACAATATAAAATGCATAAATTAATACATATATCAGCTATGTTTCCACTAATTCATGTTATGCATTTGGTTCATACCAATATAAGAAAATTATAATATTGTTACATGCCGTCAAAGATAAGCGCACAGCTGCCTGTTGTAAGCGCAGTTTATTGTCTTCCCGGATTTAGGAATTCTTTTGTGTTTTGAATTTGTAATGAAGAAAAACATGCTATTGTTTTTCTACTTGTATTATAACCATCATTAGCGTCGAACTGATCCTTATTGTTATTGTTTTCGACTTTGTTAGCCGTTCGCAGGTGTGTAATATAGTATTTCTCGGAAACGAAGTGCGCGTGGCCATTTTTTTTGTATTGTGTAGTTAGTATAAGACGATGCCCGAATGGAGGGGTGGGCAGTCAAGCGACGCTTACGAGACGAATAAGACGTTTGTAGTACTCTCGATTAGCGATATTAACGACGGACTTTGCGCGTGTCGAATTGCATTGAATCGTGCAGTTTGAACTGGTTGCATCCAGTTTTATTTGTATTTGTTTTATACGTGTTTGTACAGTTCTAATAAATTCTATAGTAGTTCCAACAGCATTTTTAATTCGAGTCCTGTAGCGCCTAACAATATATTTGATACATTTAAATAACTAAACTAAAATATAAATAAGTGTATATACAAATTAAAATTAAATTATAAAATCTTGTGCCAGACCGTTGTCAGTTGGAAACGTGCCCAAAAGAGTGGCCACATTACCTCGCTGTATCGCATCGCTAATGCGTTGTCCGAGGTGCAGACCAGTCTTTTGGCCACGTGAGACGTCTACCAGGCGTTTCGCTATGTCTCGATAAAGTTCGTGCGCCTCAGGCCCCCATGGTCCCAGGGTCTCGACCCCAAAAGCCGCAAATATGTAACCATTTCTGAGTGCGGAATATTTGCGGCATTTTAGAGCCTCCTGTTGTGCAACAGCTGTACCAGCAGACATGATAGTGGCTGAAAGATGGGACGCCGCCAAAGTACCGACGCAAGACGCGACCCATACTATTTGTCTCATTTGATACAATATTGGAAAATTAGATTTAAAAAAAGGAATCAAATATAATACAAGACCACAAAAAAACTATACTTATGTCTATTTATCTATATATATCTACAGGACTCGAATTAAAAATGCCGTTGGAACTACTGTAGAATTTATTAGAACTGTACAAACACGTATAAAACAAATACAAATAAAACTGGATGCAACCAGTTCACACTGCACGATTCGTTGCAGTTCGAACGCGCAAAGTCCGTCGTCTATATCGCTAATCGAAAGTACTAGAGAACGTCTGACTCGCTTCGTAGTCGTCGCTTGACTGTCCACCCCTCCATTCGGGCATCATCTTATACTAACTACTCAGTACAAAGGAATTGGAGGCGCACACTGAGTTTCTAAGAAATATTAATTTGCACACCTGCGAACGTCCACAAAGTCGAAAACAATAACAATAGGGATTAGATGGACGCTAATGATGGTTATAAAACAAGTAAAAAGACAATAGCATGTTTTTCTTAACTACAAATTCAAAAGACAAAAGAGTTCCTTAAACCGGGACGACAATAAGCTGCGTTTACAATAGGCTGTGCGGCTTATCTTTGACGGCATGTAACAATGTCATAAAAAAATCGTGATACATGTTAAATATAAAAGTCATTATTTTACAAAAAAAAAAAAAATAACAATAATAAAAATAAAATACAAGAGTGTATGAAATTAGTAGAACGTCATTTAATTGTTTTATTTTCCTTTAATTTGAGTCCTGAATTTAAATTAATTGCCTATTAAAGGATCGACATAATTGAAAAGAGCATTGTATTGCTGGTAGGCATGGTATGTTTTTAGTATTGTTACGAGTTACAGGACTCGAATTAAAATGCCGTTTGGAATCACTATAGAATTTATTTGAACTATACAAACATGTATAACACAGGTAACACAGATATAACTGGACACATCCAGTCCAAACGTAGTACACGATTCAATAACACGCGCAAAGTTCGTCACTATTTAGCTTATCGAATGTACAGACGTCTTGTCTCGCATGTGACCATCGCTTGACTGCCGCACCCCTCCGTTGTGGCATTACTTTATTTACTGCACGACGCAATATGTGTACCTGGCAAGCGTCGTCGTAATTTCCCAGAAATCATAAACCGCACGCCTGCCTAATTATGCCTGCGACGGCCATAAACGAGTACAATACACAATAGGCTGTTTTTTAATTACAAATTTTAAACATAAGGTAAAGAAAAGAAGTCCAAATACCGAAAAGGTAATAAACTGCAGGTGTGTATTGGTCTTTGTAGGTCCTAACAGTATAATTGGTTTTTATAAATGGCAATGAAAAAGCGAATTATCACGTGAGCTTAATCGGGGACATCTCAGGAGTAAGTCATTAGTTAGAAAGGGAGAATCAACGACATTATTATAATAAATAAACCTGGTCTCTTTGGGTTCGACGAATTGGTAGTGGATCAATGTTTGGTGGTTAGCTTTAAGCAGCTTTAGAAATAATATATTAAGCGCCTGTAGAAATTATACTACTAGCACGCGTATACAAGTTTGCCATCTTACTCTTCGGCGTAGATGCTTTTCAACATGGGTTGCTCTCGATTTCACTCATCAGATCCTGACTTAGCGACATTGAGACCATCTCGGGACTATAATGTTTCGAATAAAAGGTACAATTTGAATATCGGTCCACAATTGACGGAGAAATCGAGTAACAAACGTACAAAAAAACATAGACGAATTAAGAACCTCCTTCTTTTGGAAGTCAGTTAAAAAGAAGGGGATTCGTATGATTTTTTGTATTTTCGTTAGTCGATTTCTCCATCAATTGTAAACCGATTTTCAAAATGTTTCTTTAAATCGAAAGGGTTTACTCCCGAACTGGTCTCATTATCACCATGATGAGTGGAACCCAGGAAAATCGAGATATGTACTTGAATTTTTTTAATCTACTTCTTTGTTACATGATATCTTCGTCAATTGTTGAACGATTTTCAAATTTGATTTTCGAAATCAACTACTGTTTATTTCTAAATTTTATAGTTAATTATATAATTAGACATACATAGACAACATAGATGGCAGAGTGCCAGAGGGACCTAAAACAAACTAAAAAGCTTTTAATAAAACATTTTCGTAAACAAACTTCGCGAGCACAAAATACTTTTAAAAGTAAACAAAGGCACCTCAGTCATCCAACTTCCCAAGTTATTCGATAATGCGAAAATCGCGTGATTTGCCGTCCGCCTGTTGGCTCCCACGGACTAATATGATTTAAATGATACTCTCACACAACGCCATACATCGGTGATAAAATACATTAAAAGCCTTAAGCCTGATTTACGTTTGTCAAATGGAAAGGAATTACAATCACACAGCCAAAAAGGTACCTTATGACGATGCTTTACGGTTCTTTTCTGCCTTTAAATTTCTATGAATCAACAAAATTATTTCATATAAACATAAATTTGAATCATAAAATGTTATTCCAGCTCCGTGCCTTTCAACAGAATTGATTCAAATTTTTGACTGACTTCAAAAAAAGGCAAATGAATGATGGAGTGAAAATACTCTTTATTGCAGACAAGAAAATAATACACATGAGTTACAATCCTTTAAAGGCGGTCTTATCGCTAACAGCGATTTCTTCCAGACAACCTTCTGGAGATAATTTCACATTTCTGATAGTGGATTGGTATCCAGTGCGCATAGTTTAAAATATATATATTTTGTTACAACTTAGGCTCCGACAAAGACAAATTCCACGTACAGATCTGTAAAAGCACATTTTATTACCTGTCGGCTTTGAACTAATTGTAATCCTTTTTGATCATCTTCTTTTGTTCACTCATTTATTGGCATACGTTTCTAGTTATTGTGGAGAACAGCCTATTGTCCTATTGTACTCATTTACGGCCGCTCAGGAGCATCATTAGCCACGTGTTGCGGATTATAAGTACAACATAAAAATATAAAATATAAAAAGAATTATTATAGAGTTCGTTAGAACTATACAAACACGTATAACACAGGCACAAATATAACCGAACACGACAAATCCAAACGTAATACAGAAGGTCGTAATTCAATAAAACGCGCAAAGTCCGTCACTATTAGTTCCTAAATGTACACAAGTCACGCTCGTAATGTAGTTGTAGCCCAACTGACCCCCTCTCTCAATTGGGCCATCGTTTTATACTGCACAAATGCAAATGTGCCCGCACGGCAACGTCGACCTAATTTCCTAGAATCAGCTTGTATTTATAATCCGTAACACCTGGCTAATTATGCAGCCTGCACCGGCCGTAAACGAGTATAATAGAACAATAGGCTGTTCTCCACAATAACTAGAAGCGTATGCCAATGCATAAGTAAACAGAAGAAGATGTTCATAAAAGGATTACAATTAGTTCAAATATTGACGGGCAATAAAATGTGCTTTGTACAGACTGTACGTGGAATTTGCCTTTGTTGAAGCCAGTTGTAACATTATGATAATTGCGCGGACGGAGGAGTATGAAATTTCGCATACTTATAGTTTATATACAGAAGAAGCGACGAATGCTAATTTAAAAAAAAATATGCATAGAAAATACATTAAATCAATGAAAAATACATCACACACACTACCTTGTATTTGACACACACACACATATATACTCTTTTGTTTACTGTTGCCTTGGCGAAATCTGTCATTATAGAAGTATAGTTTTTGACAGTAATTATTATGGTCGAATTTCGACCACGGGCGACCACTACTAACAACAAATTTGCAAAGTGCACCGACTTCAGGATGGTGTAAAAATATTATTTCATTGCTTTTTGATTAATTACCCTTCAAGTCGGTTTCTTTTTTGCTACCAAACATTTATACTACTGTGTCTGATATCAACATTACACAGAGAAGAGGTCTAAACCAATTTATATTATATACTATAATATGCCCGCGACTTCGTCCACGCTTTGACTTGAATTTCCGGAACACAAATACCGAAGCATTTAAAAAATAATGTAAGCTATCGTTTTAGTGAACACTGTGTCGGAATAAGTTAATTTTTATACATCCAAATAACTACAAATCATTACATATTTGCTATCGATCAGTCAAAAGAGCACATTGGAATTCGATTTCTTTTAATCTGGCAAGTTTGAATCATTCCCAGAAAAATCCGCCAAGGATTCCTGCGTATGAAACTAGTGCAGATTTTAAGTCTAAGAATTCGCTGTCAATCAGCGAAAGCCATCGAAATCGGCCCAGTAATTTTTACGTAAATCCCTAACAAACAGACAAGATATCTAAAAAAAAATGCAAATTGTTCTCTGTCGTTTATGTAGTCTATTCCAGTTGTATTTTTTAATAGTACTACTAGTACACTAGTAGTACCAGCGCAGCACCGGAACTTCATCCGCGTTGCCACGATGACTCGTTCGTTAGCGAATTCAAACGGCGGCTCCAAAAACAACGCGAAAACAGCGCCATCTTTTTATCTATACATAAGAATTAAAAGTATCTTAAATATTTCCCGGAACGTAAGCTAGCTCTGTGTGGAATGCCATTTAAATCCGTTCAATAGTTTTCACGCGGTACTCTAACAAACAGACACTCTAAAATTCTAGAAGTACCATCTTCGGTATCTGCTGGTATGAATTAAACCCGTTGATTTTTCTCATTTTTAAAGTCGTTGTACAAACTGCATTTTAACGGTTTTAAGCGCTGCATTTAATTATGTGTACAATCATAAAAAATAAACAAAGGCAAAGTTAACTCCAGTTATATTTCACCAGAGAACACACTAATCGACTCTGCAACGGCATTTAACCTTGAATGAAAAGGTTAGTTAGAATAGAACGTCGAAGAGCAACTGCAGTCAGTGCACAATGCAAATCAAAGCAAGGTTGAGTTAACAGATTCTGTTAGGGTTACCACTTACGTATAACTCGTTTTTGAGAATTTTGTGAATCCTTGCCGTTTCCCGTAAAGAGTCTGGTTTCTGGCTCCAAGCTATCCCCTCCCCAAATATAGGTACATTGATGGATACTACTTCCTTTTCTTTAGCTATAAATCTGTGCTTGGGTTGTCGCATCTGTGCACCACATACATGCGTCTCTGGAGCAGAGGTAATCAACCCAGGATACCATGGTCTTTTTTGCCGCCGCAGTGCTGGCAGATGGTCACGCCATGCCGCCTTGAATGATGCCTTACGGAGGGGGCTTGCCACCGCCAACGTGCCGGCTTTATTGGAGCCGAACAGTATTGCACGTGACGATGGTAGGCATTCTGACGGAATGGCTCTAATTCCTTGGCAGCAAGCCTTTGGTGTGGGATGCAACCTGCGTAGATCAGCCGGTTCGGCGGCGGAAACAGCTGAATCACTCAAGCGGCGCAAATATGCAATCCTCAGTGAGAGTTATATGTTTGCGCCGTTTGCTGTCGAGACGCTTAGACCGTGGGGTCCTGAGGCCATGAGCCTCTACCAAAATTTATCAAAACGAATCATTGACTCTTCAGGTGATCAGAAGGCTGGTAGGCACTAACCTTCTGAGGGTCTGACGGTCTAAAGCTCGCCTTTGGAGATAACGATCTGTTTTGGCCGTCTGATTATTTAATTGTAATATTATAATTGAAACGATAAAACTAACTAAGACTGATTTTCTAGCTAAAAATGTAGAAAGAGCAAGCCCTGGCTTAAGCAAGAGTACAGAACAATGTGTCGTTAGAGAGGTGATCTGGGCTTCACCTCAAGCGCTGCCGTTGCGGGCACAAGCGAAGATGTTACGATCGTAGCCTATAAGTGTTTTTATTGTGTAACTAGTACCGTGACTTCGTCTGTGTTTTTATTGAAAATCCTCAATACAAAACTCAGCTGTCAACGGCGTCTCCCGCCTACGGGTCGTATACCAGGCGAATACGCGTGTTATTTACCATGCGCCCGCCCCAGCCGTGTGCTAATCGACGCTATAACATATATACAAATAAATAAAATTAAGTATCTTTTTGTAATGTTAAAATAAAATATGAAAATATAAGGAGGGGCTAATTCGTACCAGGAAATTCCAAAAACGCAAATTTTTGGATTTTTGTCCATCTGGATGTTCCGGCTAATATCTGAAATGGCTGGACCAATTTTGACGGGGCTTCCACTAGCATATAGCCGATGTTATAAGGAATAACTTAGGCTAGTTTTTTTACACTTTAAAAAAAAATCCACGCGGACGAAATTAGTCCCCAATATAAACTCAACCATCAACGACGTATCCCGCCTGTGGGTCGCGCACCCGGCGAATACGCGTGTTGACATATAACATATTGTTACATGCCGTCAAAGATAAGCGCACAGCTGCCTATTGTAAGCGCAGTCTATTGTCCTCCGTGGGATTAAGGAATTCTTTGTGTTTTAAATTTGCAATTAAGAAAAACATGCTATTATTATATTGTTTTTCTACTTGTTTTATAACCATCATTAGCGTCAAACTAATCCTTATTGATATTGTTTTCGACTTTGTGGACGTTCGCAGGTGTGAAAAATAATATTTCTTAGAAACTCAGTGTCAAATTTCTTTTTACTGTGTAGTTAGTATAAGACGATGCCCGAATGGGGGGGCGGGCAGTCAAGCGACGGCTACGAAACAAGTAAGACGTTTTCTAGTACTCTCGATTAACGATATAGACGACGGACTTTGCGCGTATCGACCTGTATTGAATCGTGCAGTGTGAACTGGTTGCATCCTATATAACATGACACAATACATATGTCATGTTGTATACGTCATGTCAACAATACAACATAACATATAACAGTGACATTTCTATTTGATACTTTCGTGCACTTTGTGTCTTTGCAGAAACAGAGAAGGGATAGAAATTCCTGCAGCCGAGCGGGCTATTGTAAGAGGAAGAAAAAGAACCCACAGCCAGGTGGTAGAGCATTACCACCCTCAGGCTATAGTGTGCCACCATTACAACCTTGATTTGTATACCAGTGGGCAGGTTCCAGTCCCCCCTTTGAGCCCAGCAGCATATTTGTTGCATCTTTAGTGTTACGAATGTTCGTAGACTACCAGGCTACCTGATGTTGCGTTATAGAATAATAAGGTTTGTTTGAATTTCGTATTTTTCGTTACACGTTAATCTATTTCTCGCGGCAGTGTTGCAAGACTGGCTGGCACTTGACAACCACAGAAGCACAGCGCCATAAACTTTGTTTCTTCCCATTGTGCGTCTCGTTCGCGCGAGTGTTGTGGTGTATCCGCACAAGAGACAGAGAGGGAGAGAGGACAACATTAATATTGTTTTTATTTTTCGGTTCGCGATTACGTGTATATGTCGCCAACACTACCTACCATACTGCCATTAGCGTTGCTAGGTATCCCGATTTTCAGGGGTCTGGGGTCGCATCTGTTCGGGACGCTAAAAGTCCGGATAAATCAATAAATTTATTAAAAACCATTATTAGGAAATTAAGTAATTAAAAATTAATTAAAAAATTTTTTTTTGTTTGTTCGGATCTACAATCCCGATTTGATTTACCTTCTGCCTCGATTTGTAAAAAATTGAACCTAGCAACACTTTTTACCACCTACCATCAGGAAAGCCTTTGAAAGAATACGTCGTAGTAATTGGATCGTGATAATGGGACATAACCGCTGCCTACTCTCTCAGTCCTAATAGCGTGCGAGTATGCGAATAAATCAATCGATGCATCGCTGCATGACTACGCTATTTGTGCTAGCTTCGAAGCGCTAAATTCTTTTATTTTTTCAATCAAAGAACATAATTGTGCAGAGGGTAGGTTTAACGGTGGTAAAATTTCCCAACCAGCAAATGGTAGCTCATTAGCCGGCTTAAACCAGCTGATAGCTATTTGTGGCATATGAGTAAATGTCGTCAACCGATATCCGATGGCTAAGTTGTGAACTTTTCGGTTGTCTGTTCCATTCGACACCCATTAGTCAGTTGGCGAAGTGGTTGACAATTTAACCGTGGTTATTTTGTAAATAGGTAAGTTTTTATGTCCGTAAAATGTTTTATTCGGGATTTCTACATCTTGCTAACCATTCATTTGTAATACGACACACAACCATTATACATAATAATCCTAACTAGTATTATAAAAGCAATTGTGAGCTGGTTTTTTCGTAACGATTTTACGCTTTAACTACGCGACAGAATGTCACAAATTTTTGTATATATATTGTCAAGGGTATAGAACAGCACACCTTTCGTCCCGAAATAGTACTGGTCCCGAGATATAGATAAATATAGTCATAAAAATGTCGCTCTGGTGGCGTTTTGTTGGCGCTACTGTTGCAATTCACTAACAAATATATTATCGCAGTGTAGTGTACTTAGAGTTAGTGTCAGCTTCGCTAGACGGCGTTAGGGTACTTCGATTGTAAATTAAGTTTGACATTTCTATGAAATATAATAATATGTCTATTTTATGACATAAATCTCTTTCATTTTTATAACGTGGGATTCCCAACAGCCGGTCTTCTACTGTGACCACAAAATCTGTATTAACTATGTAGTACTTACTATACATGTCATATAGCCTAGAATAGAATCTGGCACCATTTCAAACCATTTTATCTCATTCCATTTTAAATTCCCAACAATTTTAGTTTTGTTACATAGTATCAGTTGGTTCCTCTGTCTAGTTGGTAAACTTTGATCCAATGCCTGGTTCCCTTCCGCCCGCCAGCCGCCTCCCTGTATCGCCATGCGACAAGACGAATGGCTAGGATCGCGTGCATTATCTATATAGTACATATCCATTGTTAAATGTAGCCCGAGAATAATATGACGGAATAAATGACGAAAGACGGAAGTAATCGTTTATGATCTCTTAATTGGTACGACATAGTTTTGTAATTCTCGAGGAAACAAGCTAACATACAGATATAATCATCATTTATTCGTGCAGGAATGGAGAAAATATCCTATTTGCTGGGACCGAGCGGCCTATTATATACATAGCCAGATGGTAGGGCTTTTGCTTGTCTGGATGGCTACCCTGGTATAGAGTATGAAAATATAGCAACTTTGTTGTATTCCGGCATCAGTGGCAGGTTCCATTCCTCCTTCCGAGGTGTATAAATAATATAATAACAGCCCATAAATGTCCCATTGCTGGGTTCGGACCTCCCATTCCAGGGGGGAGCGGACAGTTTACCCGCCACGCTTGCCCAAGGCAGCTTGGCAGGTTTGACACGTCGTTTATCTCGATGTGCAGGTTGCATCACGATGTTTTCCTTCACTGATGTTAGCACGTGGTGATTGTAACAATATGCACATTAGATCAGAAAACTGACTAAGTAATGCATGCGTTACGGCCAGGATTGAACCCGCGCCCTCTGAGTGTGGGATGCGTGCGCTAACCATTATACTACCACGACTTAACGAGGCAATAGCATATTGATAAATATATAATAACATAACCTTTGTTGTTGCAAATGTCCATAGATGGTGTTAACCACTTTAACCTTCATGAGCCATAAAGCTGTCTGCTATACTCCAGCAATAAAAAACGACATGCCAAATAGTTATATTCATAGAGCTAGCAGGCCATAGATATAGACAACTGAGATTTTCTCGCTCTTCTGTAATGTAGTATCTACATAACGAATTTCAAGAAAATCGGTTTCCATCATACACCTTCAAGAAAGAAGGAATAAAATAATTATGCAGCATTATGGGAAGAAATATACTTTCATGTTTATATTATTGCAGTAGCTGCGCTGCGCCCGCTAATTTTTTGGTGTCATATTTTCAATTTTATGTTCATATCTACTGAACTGTGCATTATAACGAAATAAAATATACACGTCAATTTAAAATTAAATTCCCATGTTAATCCATAAAATTCATATATTAAGCCGTTTATTTCAAATCAACTTTCAAACCATATCAAAGATAAAAATATTGACATTAATCTTAAAATCATAGACAGACACTCCAAAGTCATTTATTGGTATATACCATTTTTTTTCACAAATCTATTTTGGTTGCTATCTACTTATGTAGAATAGAATGGAATAGAATACTTTATTGTTACATAAAGGTGGTACAAATAGAATGGAGACGCAACAGTTGGCCCAATGCTGCCAGCTATAACACGTTTGCGAAGCGGTAGTAAAGAGAGACTAGGATCGGCTCCGCCGGCGGAGTCGATTAGGAGTCCCTCTTATAACACTTCAGCCTGTTGGCTTAGCTCATTCAGCCTCTCACGGCTTAATCCGATAGAGTCATTCCCCCGCAGCGGTCGAGCCGAGGTCGAACCTCACAGGAGTTGCCTCCTCGAGCGCGCTGCTTCCGGGCTGAACGCCTCCACTCCAACGGAGTCGAGAAGCCCACTAAGCCCGGTATCGCTGAAGCAGCCACCTGCGGCTATTCAGCTGGATCCTGCACAAAAAAAGAAATTGGCCCAATGCGAGCGTACATTTGTTACCTACATTATTGCAATTTATAATTATGTCATAGGTCTATTAATCAAAATACTTTCATTAATTTTATACAAGCATATTATTTTTACAATTTTTTTTTTATAGAACGTCAATAATATGCAATTTAATCATTTGTTACATAATTTACACTACATATATATCTTTAATAATATTGTTACGAGCTATATGACTCGAATCAAAAATGCTGTTGGAACTACTATAGAATTTATTAGAACTATACAAACACGTATAAAACAAATACAAATAAAACTGGATGCAACCAGTTCACACTGCATGATTCAATGCAATTCGACACGCGTAAAGTCCGTCGTCTATATCGCTAATCGAGAGTACTACAAACATCTCACTCGTCTCGTAGTCGTCGCTTGACTGCCCGCCCCTCCATTCAGGCATTGTTTTATACTCCCTACACAGTACAAAGAAATTGGCCGCGCACACTGAGTTTCTGAGAAATAGTAATTTGCACACCTGCGAACGGCCACAAAGTCGAAAACAATAACAATAGGGATTATAGTTCGACGCTAATGATGGTTATAAAACAAGTAGAAAAACAATAATGTTTTTTTAAATTACAAATTCAAAATACAAAGAATTCCTAATCCGTGAAGACAATGGACTGCGCCTACAACAGGCAGCTGTGCGCTTATCTTTGACGGCATGTAAGAATATAATGTAATAAATTTAGTCAGTTTTAAGGAATTACAATAAATGTCGATACAAATATGTTATATAACTATATAAATAAAAACTTATTAATGTGGAGTAAACTTCGCCAGGACTCAGTAGATCCAGTATTTTATCGCATAGAACAATGGAAACCTGACATAATATAAAGGTGAAGCCAGACTGAGCCAAAACACGCCTACTTCCAGCCAATAAAGTTAAATAACCATTATCTAGATTACCAAACAATTTCAGCAACACCTGTCTTGGAATTTTCGAACTTAATCTTAGAATTTCTATCATACAGTTATAAAGAGAGCCGCGATAATCAGAGTTGGATAACGATTTATTAAGAGCAGATTATATGATCAGTATTCAATATCCTCGTGAAGCGGTTAGCCTTCAGCTAATCGTGCTTCGTTGGATGAGTGAAAGCTCTGGTGGTCCACTTCGCCCTATTCCATCTTCTCTATCCCATATTCTATCCCCTCTATCTATCCTATTCCTCCTGTCTGACCAGTCTATATCATCCCTCTATTCTATCCTGAAGGCGCGGCCACACATTGGATTCAACTTTGCGTCCAAGCTTGGACCAATTTGAAATGGTCAATATTGAACCAAACTACTGCACCACACATTGCCTCCAATACCAATTTTGTACCCAAATACTACAAATAGACAAGGGCATTGAACCTGTCCCATTGCGGACGCAGAGCGAAAGACTATAAACGATAACTCATTTGCACTAGCAGCTTACGCATATGGTATATGTACACATGGTTATTTTTTGCATCGTACAAGAAAATAACGGAAAAAAGACAGACATATGACGCAATGTTCACATTGTGTTCAAAGACTGATCCACATATTGGAGTATTGGCCGCAATACGCTACAATGGTGCAAATATGACCAATGTGTGGCCGCGGCATAAAGGCTGTTAATGCGTTGGCTGCGCCCTTAGTGTTACAAACATCTATAGGCATCAATAACCACTTTCCATGAGCTGCGTCTTCCGCCTGTTTGCCGGCTTCGCAATCAAAGATAGTATCTACTTCAATTAGTAAAAACTTATAGAAGATTGGAATGTCGAGCCTGATTTACATTTCTATTAGTTAAGAAGTGAGTTATCTTCCTAAACTGGTGAGAGGTTACACAGATTACTTAACTAACAATTTTTTATTTAGATGTTAACTAACAAGAGTGTTTCTCTTGAATACCGTAGAGATTTACAATAAGCTCGCACCTGAGGTTTCCCCACAGTTATGGAGTTTTATTAAATAAGGTGTCATAAAATTTCTTCGCGGCCACCAGCGCGTTTGTAACATCTGTAGTTTTTTTAAATTAAATGAGTTCAGCGGACAGCCCGGCAGCCCACCTAATGGAAAGCGGTTACCATCGCTTCTGGACATTTGTAACACCAAAGGTGCTATCAGTGTGCTGCCGCTCTCTAAGGGGAGGCTGAAGCCTGGTCACTAATGCCGGAACACTACTCAAGGTTGTTATGGCGACATACTCTAGACCAGGGGTGGCAGCCATCCAGACAGGCAAATACCTATCACCTAGCTGTGGATGGTTTTGTCGCCGTTACGATAGGCTGGCCGGCCGCAGGAAATTGTATTCTTTCTCCGTTCCTACAGGGATCAAAAAACATACTGGTGTCACAAACATCGGTAGATTACGGTAACCGCTTACCACCAGGTGGGCCATCAACTTGTCTGCTCTATAGCATGGGAGCTACATAAGTCTAGTCATCGCAGCGGACAACGAACTACTGGCTGGCGCTTTTTTATTTGACTAGACTTTATGTTGTTGGTCCGAAGACCTCACAACTTTACCGGGGATTTTGAGGCGAGCGCCTTCGCTAGGCGAAGGCGCTCGAGCCCGGGCTGGCAACTTGCTCGAGGAAGCTCCCTGGGGAGTTTTACCTCGCCTGGTCTGTTGCCATAAGAGGGCGACGGGTAATATAAAGCCCGAGATAAAGGATCCCGGCGGATTACGCTACCTTACTGCCGTTTCGCAACGTGTTATGGCTGGGAGAGAAGAAACGGCGAAAGAATCTTCCCAGCAACAAGACTGGTCTATCCCGTGAGGGGACTATGTCTCCTGGCGTTCCTCGCGGGACGTGGAGAGATCGTGATTGGCGGCGAGTGTCTGTCGGTGCCAGCCAGCCCACCGTCCTAACCGCGGGCGGGCTGATCCAGGCCAGCCGTTTTGTAATAACATCGACCCTGTCCGTGAGGACGTTACGCGGTCTTCGCACGAGAGCCTTTCGCCGAGGCGTGTAATTGGACGTGGACACGACGAGCGGATTTCGATGGTGCGACGCGAAATCGAAATACTTGCGCGAGAGCGACTTAATGTAGTTTTTGAGGAAGGGAAGCTCCAGATCGTGTTGGAGGTCGACGTTACGCATATAGAGGAGCAGCGACGATGCTCTGCGCACGAATTTATTCTGCACGATTTGCAGTTTCTTTAAAAGGGTAGGCTTGGCATGGCCGAATACCACACTCGCATATGTCATGATCGGGCGGATGCATGTTTTATATAGAGTAAGCTTGTGTCTGAGGGACATTTTGCTTCGTTTATCTATCACGGGTGCTAGACGACCCATCACAAATCGTGCTCTATTTCAGACTACAGTGATATGCTCGTTGAAGCGCAAGTTCTGATTTAGGATGACACACAGGTATTTGGTATACTTTGCCCAGGTGATTTGTTAGTCATAAAGCGAGATAGCTTTTCGGCGAAGGCAAGCGCGTTTGGGGGAGTGAAGCGTGTCCGGGGAAAAGAACATTGCTGCGCTTTTCTCCGGGTTCACCTCTATCCTCCATTTGCAAAACCATTTGCCTAGCTCTGTGACAGCTGCCTGCAGCCGGACGCAAGCCATTTGTCTGTTGTATTCTGATTTATAGAGTGCGGTGTCATCTGCGAAGAGGGCCAACTTCACATCTGGAGTTTTTGGGATGTCGCTGGTGTACAGCGTGAAGAGTATTGGGGACAGGGCTGAGCCCTGTGGTACACCGGCTGTGAGTGGGTGAGGGGACGAGCGCGTTTCCTCCACTCGAAAACGGAAACTACAGCCTAGGAGGAAATCTCGCAAAATGAGCACGAGTCCGTCTGGTACACCGAACTGGTACAGCTTGTAAATCAAGCCGTTGTGCCAGACCTTGTCGAAGGCCTTAGCTACGTCTAGAAACAGTGCGGCTGTTCCTATAGGGCGGGGCTGGCTAGCGCAACGACGGGAGCGCACATATTAATAGTTTCTCTATCTCGTTCGCAACATCATCCGTCCCAATCACATTGTGCTATATACTGTAGTAGCAGTACGACTTGTTAATATTTGTACTTAAGGTTACTCTCACTCGACAGTGAATACTACTCACTGCCATCTGAAGTATAATTTAACCTCTACATCTCGTTGCTACAACAGCTTTAAAAAAATCTAACTTAGCCAGTGAAAATGTAAATCAGGCGTAGCTCTAAAAAAGATTCAATAGATTCGAATTAGCAAAACAATGTGTTAATCCCAGATGAATTTGAACGCTGTGCATTCAAAGCGTTTTATTCCGTTTTGGAGGGAAGCTGCACTTTGTGCTCACGAATTGAAAACAGCGCTTTCATTCAGCCGCTGTAGGGTTGTTCCATTTTAGAAAATTCAAGTTTACGGTGAATCTCCTGAGCGGCATCATTGTCTGCAGCACGTTTTCTTAAAACTCATGCAAAATCATTCATTTTTGGTTACAATATTACAGTTTTATGCTCATTATTGTTGCCAACAAGTCACTTGATACTTGTCGTAGAAAATGTTTATTTTTTGCTGTTTTAGTTTGAAGTCGGTTTTGTTTCTGTCAAAATATTGTTACGAGCTACAAGACTCGAGTTAAAAATGCCGTTGGAACTACTATAGAATTTATTAGAACTGTACAAACACGTATAAAACAAATACAAATAAAACTGGATGCAACCAGTTCACACTGCACTATTCAATACAATTCAAACGCGCAAAGTCCGTCGTTTATATCGCTAATCGAGAGTACTAGAAAACGTCTTATTCGAATCGTAGTCGTCGCTTGACTGCCCGCCCCTCCATTCGGGCATCGTCTTATACTAACTACAGAGTATAAAGAAATTGGAGGCGCACACTGAGTATCTAAAAAATATTAATTTGCACACCTGCGAACGTCCACAAAGTCGAGAACAATAACAATAGGGATTAGTTCGACGCTAATGATGGTTATAAAACAAGTAGAAAAACAATAGCAAATTACAAATTCAAAAGACAAAAGAGTTCCTTAATCCGGGAGGATAATAAGCTGCGTTTACAATAGGCTGTGCGGCTTGTCTTTGACGGCATGTAATAATATTATACTTTTCAAGTGATACATCTTTAGAATCGTTGTGATTTGCAACTCATTGAAACGAAAAAAGCGACACTAAAAAGAGATAAGCACATAAATCTGTAGGACTAAGCCTGCGAGAGAATGAGATAGAATACATTATATTTAATAATTTAAACACTATTCTCATACAGATAGAGTTCGGAATGTTTTGAACTTTTTCGTTAATACTTAAAATTTCGTGTTTTAAAACTTAAATATATTATAACGAAATAATTCATAACAAGTGACGTCACGAAATCTAGAACTCACCCACCCCTAGTCACACTTCGTTTCATTTCTACTACGTGTGCTCTTCATATACACACAATTTTTCTACTTTTTATTTACTAGAATAGCTTTAGAAATAATATTTTAAGCGCCTGTAGAAATTGTACTACTGGCACGTGTATAAAGTTTTGCCGAGTGTAGGCACTCGGCGCTCTACAACAAGGGTTGCTCTCAATTTCCTTGTGATCCATTACCCAGATCCTGACTTGGTGACACTAGGACCTCGTCGGGAATATACTCTTTCGTGTGAAGAAAAAAAGTGAAAATCGGTTCATCATTGACGGAGAAGTAACGTAATAAACATACAAAAAAAGCATACAGTAAAATTGAGAATTGAGAACCTCCTCCTTTGGAAGTCGGATGAAAACTCCTAAGAAGATATAAGATTTAAAAAACCAGGCGATTCGATTCACCAATGATTCGCGAGTTAGATTTTGAGTTGTATTGCATAGATAAGTATATATTAATTTACACACATTTAATGTTTGACAAAGTATTTAATTAATTTCACAACATTGAAGGATATTTCATGGATATTATTACTTTTAGTTACATTATTTATTTCATAGAACATCGTTTCGTAAATACAGATAAAAATATTGCTGTTAGAGCTACTGGTAAAATTGGGCATTTCTCTAAATCATCAAAAATGTCCAATCTCATAAACGTGTTTATTCGTGCAGGAATAGAGAAAGAGTACAATTTCCTGCGTTGGGGCGACCTATCGTAAGAGGCGATAAAACAACCCACAGCCAGGTGGTAGGGTATTTCCCCGACTGGATGGCTACCACCCCATATGTCCATAGGCGTTGATAACCGCTTTCCACCAGGCCGGCCTGTCTGCTGAAGTCATGCAAAAAACAAAGGTTAAATCTGGGGTATCAAACTAAACTAGTACTTAATACGTGCACAGTATGCATTGTCATAACGAGTACAATATGCAAATTCTAAAGGATAGGTATAATACCTTAATTTCGCAGCGAGCAGCGCGGATACGTGCGGATATGTGCGGATATCCGGATAACTGTATGTATCGTGAAACAAAACCGTATCATAAATAATCGTATATATCATGGTTATGAATTTTGGTTAACTTATAAACGATTTAACTTTACACAATAACATGTTTGTTGTAGTTAGAGTTTGAAGATAAATGAGCTTATATTTAAATGGGGTGTTGAAGTATTACGTTCATAACGTCCCACTACTGGGATTAAGCCTCCCAATTTTTCTTGGGAATGGACAGTCTTCAGCATCTTGTTTTGAGGCCATTAGTACGCATGTCACCCTTCGCAATGGCCGACAAGTCAGCATTTATTGCCTTCCCATAATAATGGGAACTAGTGGTCCAGTGGTCGAAATTCGACCATAATTAATTTAAATTATAAGTTTGAACATTATTAGGGTTCTGTTGTCAAAGACTATACTTCTATAATCACGGATTTCGCCAGTATATATGCGTGTGTGTCAAATACATGATAGTGTGTGTAATGTTTTTTTATTGATTTAATGTATTTTTTATGCATAATTAAAAAAAAATTAGCATTCTGCACTCCTCCTCTATATAAACTATAAGTGTGCGAAATTTCATACTCCTCCGTCCGCGCAATTTTCGTAAAAAGGGGTACAAAGTTTTTGCTTTACATATTAATATAATGTTATATTATTACACAGACCAATTTGATTGATATTTTCTTTCCATCCATTTGTTTCTTGCGCCGCTTCTTCTCTTCAAGCCACAACATGTTGCGAAGCGGTGGTTAATTAGATTAGGCTCACATAGAGTAAATAATAACCATAAACAAAATTAAAATGAACCAGTTGGCGGTAGGGTAAATAAAACTTTAACAATACTCGTTGTCACTTGACATCTTTGTCTCCCGTGATTACGGCCACTGAAAAGTGGCCGAAACGTCGGAATAACAAAAATCAAATAAACTACTGAAGACTTAAGAAAATATTATATTGCTGGATTCTCCACATGACTACACGCACACTTCACAAACAAACCAAGACACATAAAGAGCCTAAAATTAATAACCCAGACACAGAAAGGAAAAAACAATACACATGGCACTAGTTAGGTTAATAATAGGTTAGGGAAAAAGTCTTTTCGCATATAGTATGTATGAACTTGTAACAAGATCTCTTTGGCCATACCATTTGTATCTGGCTGGTTTTGGTATCATTAAAAGGTTTTAATTTTAAAGAAGACAATTCCAAATTCTAGTTAGGAAAATGTGTGATTTTAATTTGTTTTTCTTATTGCTAAAATGAGTGAATCTAATGAAGAAATTCGATACATTTTAAAATTTTACTACATAAAAGGTAAAAATGCAACACAAGCCACGAAAAAAAATTGTGATGTTTATGGACCTAATGCAGTATCTGTGAGAGTAGCGTAAATTTGGTTTAAGCGTTTTCAATTCGGAAATTTGATATCAAAGATGCACGTCGCTCTGGTCGCCCTGTTACGGACAAAATTGATGCCATTGTTGAAAAAGTGGAGCAAGATCGGCATATTAGTAGTTACGATGTAGCTGGAGAACTGGGAATTGACCGCAAAATTGTTTTGGCGCATTTGAAAAAAGCTGGGTACACAAAAAAGCTCGATATTTGGGTGCCTCATGATTTTTTTTTTTTATTGGACTTGACTTTATGTTGTTGGTCCGAAGACCTCACAACTTTACCCGGGTTTTCGGGGCGAGTGCCTTTGCGAAGCGAAGGCGCTCGAGCCCGGGAGGCAACTTGCTCGAGGGGGCTCCCTAGGGAGTTTCACCTCGGCTGGATTGTTGCCATGAGAGGGGGACGAATCTAATGATGCCCACCATAAGGCGACACAATGCACTAATTGAGAGCGGGCGACGGGTAATATAAAGCCCGAGAGGAAGGATCCCGGCGGACCGGGATCGGCGGTTCGCGATGGCCTATACTATCTTACTGCCGTTTCGCAACGTGTTATGGCTGGGAGAGAAGAAACGGCGAAAGAAACTTCCCAGCAACACGCCTAGTCTATCCTATGGGGGGGCTGTGTCTCCTGGCGTCCCTCGCGGGGACGTGGAGAGATCGTGATTGGCGGCGTCGACGCCTGTGTCTGTCTGTCGGTGCCTGCCAGCCTGCCGTCCTAACCGCGGGCGGGCTGATCCGAGCCAGCCGTTTTGTGATATCGTCGACCTTGTCCATGAGGATGTTACGCGGTCGTCGCACGAGAGCCTTTCGTCGAGGCTTATAATCGGACGCGGACACGACGAGGGGATTTCGATGGTGAGGCGCTAGATCGAAATACTTACGCGAGAGCGACGTAATGTAGTTTTTGATGGAGGGAAGCTCCAGATCTCGGTGGATGTCGATGTTACGCATATAGAGGGGAGCACCGACGGTTCTGCGCATGAATTTATTCTGAACGATTTGCAGTTTCTTTAAAAGGGCAGGCTTGGCATGGCCGAATACCACACTCGCGTATGTCATGATCGGGCGGAGTGCCTCATGAGCTCACTGAAAGAAACTTAATGAACCGTGTACTCATTTGTGATTCTTTATTACGACGTAATGAAACCGAACCATTTTTGAAGAAGCTGATAATTGGTGATGAAAAGTGGACCACGTACGACAAGAACGTGTGAAAAAGATCGTGGTCAAAGGCCGGTCAGGCTTCACAGACTGTGGCGAAATCCGGGTAAACTCGCAATAAGGTGATGCTGTGTCTATGGTGGGATTGGAAGGGCATTATTCATCATAAGCCATTACCGCCAGGCAGGACCATAGATTCTGAACTGTACTGCGAACAACTGATGAGATTAAAGAAAAAAGTTGAGAGAAAGCGGCCGGAATTAATCAACAGAAGGGGTGTGGTTTTTCACCATGATAACGCTAGACCTCATACATCTTTAGCCACTCAGCAAAAATTACGAGAGTTTGGCTGGGAGGTGTTAATGCATCCGCCGTATAGTCCTGACCTTGCACCTTCAGATTTTCACCTGTTTCGGTCTCTGCAGAATTCCTTAGGCAACGTCAGGTTAACATCACGAGAGGACTGACAAAACCACTTGTCGCAGTTTTTTGATCAGAATCCCCAAAATTTTTATAGCAATGGGATCACGTCCCTACCTACAAGATGGCAAAAAGTTATCCAACAAAATGGCACCTACATACTTTAGTCAAATGTAAATAAACTTTATAAAAAAACCTTTTGAATTTTTATATAAAATGCGAAGAAACTTTTTCCCCCAACCTAATATTCACTATAAACATGATAACTTACGAAAACTATTTTATTTATTTTAATATTATACATTGCATTAATTCTTCCATTCCATAAACAATAAAGAAACTTAAAATTCAACCTCGCATAATTCTAGTCTATGTTGAAGCCATAACCAAGCGCGAAGGTCGTAAAGCCATCCGTCATTCTCTGTCAAGCAATTGACGTTTAGTGGTGAAAATGAATTTAAAATTATTTCAATGCAGAACTCGCTCAAATATTTCATTTCACATCTGCTTTATATTACTCTTTTATATGCTTATAAAATATTTAACGTACGACGAAAGACCACTTCGTGAGCTTTCGGGGAAATATATTATTTTTGATGGGAAGCATACAACCTCGCCACCGGCAGCCAGTTCTGAATTAAACAGTTCAAACAGGTACTACAAAGCCTTTACTACTAGGAGATTAGAGCTTTACTATGATTTTATTATTGCGAAAGGCTGGCTTTACCTGCAAATACAGTGTAAACTCCATGAAACGTCACTCGAATTAACGACAAACTTCCTTAAGCGTCCAAATTACTTGGCTTTTGTTGGCTTAGCTTGTCTTCCATACAATGATGCACTCTATATAGCATTACAACCACTCTCAATAACGACAACAAATAAGTAATAAAAAGTAGCTTTTAAGTAAATTAGTAAAAACTGCGCAGCTGTGTACGTTCATTTATCGCTTTATTATCCTAGCCCGCAATAAACTCCACTGTCGGCATCATGCGTACCGAAATTTCTAAGTACTTCCTTTATCCAAGATGCCTCAATATCGCAAGATATGAATAAAATACGTAAAAATATACAACAAAATGACTGGTGCAGCAAAATACTTCAGACAAAAATAACAGACTTCTCTCCATTTAACGACAACTCCATATAACGCTATAAAATGTATAGTCCCTTCAATTTCGTTATATAGAGTTTACACTGTAGTTTTACCAAATGAAACGTCAACGCTGCTTATGGGCGATTACAACACCAAGGGCGTTACTAACACGACGCCACCCTCTTAAGCAGTTTTAAAAGAAAAAAATAAAGGATAGATTAAGGCTACGTTCCACAGGAGACTCACAACGACCACGTTCTCGACCGCGATTTTTCCCGTTCCACTTGCTTGCGGGCGTTACAATCATAAGCTCTATTGGAACGGATTATAGAGCGTTGATGTCATTAACGACGAAATACACAAACGTCATTGGTTGATTTGAAAATCGCGCCTTTTTCAATGTCGATCGACAGAGATGTACAACTACAATGCTCTGTAGTTAACACCCACTTCGACCCAGCTCTTGACATGGGTCATTGTGAGCGCTCTGTGATCGAAAATTAGTGACGTTTCACCACGACCATAACGATCGTGGTCGCCATGTGGAATGGCCGACGGAGCATTTTGGGCGTTGTGAGATACTAAAGGAACGGGCCCTAAATCGTTATTTGGGTTTCTGATTTGATTTCCAATAGGATAATTTTTGAAACTATATCATTTGGTTATTCTGTTATCAAGGAAAACTAAATAATTCCATATATTAACTAGTATTTGCTCGCGACTTTGTTCACGTTGGACAGGTAACAAAGATTACAGTTATTTTGCTTAATATATGTGAAATCAAAGGGTCTTTTCAGCAGGGTAGTGAATTTTTTAGTCTTAAAACATAAATCCCGGATATTCCCGTAAATATTCGGGATAAATAATGTTATTAAAGACGCATACAACTACAATTTTATCGACCAGTGAAAACTTCGCACCGGAATCAATTTTTCTTCGGCGACTTTACATCTCTCCAAAAAATTTACGTAGAATTCTTGGGATATAAAGTACCGCAGATTATAATTACGAGAATTTACTATCGATCAGCGAAAACAGCATCGAAATCGGCCCAGTAGTTTTTATGTGAATCTCGAACAAACAAAACAAATCTAAGAAACATAAGATTACACTTTTAGTAAAATTTTATAATATTGTTACGAGTTAGCGGGACTCGAATTAGAATTATTATCTCTATAATAATAGCTCGGTTATATTTGTACCTATTAGAACTATACAAACACGTATAACACAGGTACAAATATAACCGAACACAACAAATCCAACCGTAATGCAGAAGGTCGTAATTCAATAAAACGCGCAAAGTCTATCACTATTAGATACTCGAATGTACACACGTCACGCCTGTATCGTAGTTGTAGCTCAACTGACCCCTCTCTCAATTAGGCAGTCGTTTTATACTTCACTAATGCAAATGTGCCCACCCGGCAACGTCGACACAATTTCCTAGAATTAGCTTGTAATTGTAATCCGCAACACCTGGCTAATGATGCAGCCTGCAAGTGGCCGTAAATGAGTACAATAGAACAATAGGCTGTTCTCCGGAATAACTAGAAACGCATGCCAATAAATAAGTGAACAAAAGGAGACGATCATAAAAGGATTACAGTTAGTTCAAATGCCGACAGGTAATAAAATGTTTTTCTATAGATCTGTACGTGGAATTTGTCTTTGTCAGGGCCTAAGTTGTAACAATATTATAGATAAGGCATTTTATCTCCAGGTTGGTTGCTACAATAGAAACAATAAACGATGACAAGAAGATCTTGAACCTTGACAAATATGGACCAATAGAAGTTGATATCACCATAATCGCTATTCAAGTGCACATCAGCGTTGTCCGCTTGCAGTACTTTATTGCGTCTTTGGAGCAAGTCCCTTACATTGACAGCGTCCTGATTATATTCTCACACAGCTATTACGACGAGAACATTAATGGTCTCATAAAAAGCATCACATTCTGTAGAGTATTGCAAGTATTTTATCCCCACTCTCTTCAGTTGAATCCTCATAAGTTCCCAGGAATCGATCCCAATGATTGCGGAAATAAGACCCAAAGAGAAGCCAAGATTTTCTGCACTGACAGAGATGCTACTCTTACTGAACACAAGCAACATTGGTGGTGGAAAGCAAATCTAATCTTCAACGGCTTACCATGGTCTACATCATACGTTGGAACCGTTTTATTTTTGGAGGAAGACGACTATGTCCTGCCAGATCTACTACACATGTTACGTTATAGTCAAGAGCTGATGATATCCATGCCTGAGGTCGAAATTATATCTCTAGGGGGACTATATCTCAAGAATAGGCAGTACGATCTGTTGACTGTGGATGCGTGGAAACCTCCTTACCACAAAGGTTTGGCTTTCAATAAAGCAGCGTGGAGAAAAATGTCACAGCTTTCGTCCTACTTCTGTGTATATGACGATTCAAGTTGGGGTTATTCATTCTTGCATTTGTTTGAACATAGTGAAAAAGGTCGCATTGATATGGTGACTTGTATGGTACCACGAATAATTTCTACAGAAACATTCGAGAGTGGTAGAAAAGCGATGGAAGTCATTCAAACACAGTTAATGAACGCTAGACTATTTCAAAAGGATGTAAAAGCAGTGATGTTGTTCGATGAAGAAGGTAGAGTGACACAGAAGATGAAAGCGCCCCCTCACGGGAATGGCGGGTGGGGGGATGTCAGGGACCATTTGTTATGCCTCGATCCTCTGATGGTGACTAGAACGAAAACGGCCAATGAAGATTCTACTAACATGGTTCCAGTGTTCTTTTGAATATAATACCGTATAATTTTTTGGAAAATATTATACAAAACAATACTCTTTATTGTAAGACAACATTACATAGAAAAATACACAATAAACTTACTTACTAAAAGGTAGTACAATGGGCGGCCTTATTGCTAAAAGCAACTCTTCCAGGCAACCTTTGGATGGACGAGATCTAATTTCATAGATAGCGTTGGCGTGCAGTTGAAATAGATATTAATATAATAATAAAATAATTATAATACATATAATATAGTTATAAAAATATATACGTACATACAAAACAAACAATAAAACAAATAAGTTCCACTGGAGAACACTTTTTGAAGGTCATACATATAAGTCAAAATTTAATTTTACTGCCTATACTACGTACACCGCTTCGCAACGTGTTATTGCTGTTAAGGAGAAGAAGCGGCAAGAAACTCCCCAGCAACACGTCTAGCTAAATAATGTTTTTCATTATGTATCTTATTCTATTTATATCTCAAGTTCTTTTTTTTATAAGTTAAAACTTATAAAAAAAAGAACTTGTATAAATACAGAAGTATGTTACAGAATTACTTTTTGAAGAATTGATGGAGTTGTAGCAAACAGTGTTTTTGTTGTTGTCAATTTGTAGATATATCAATCCTAACAGCAACTACCTATATAGCGTTTCGGGTAAACTTTTAGCTCTGTTAGTATTATACCTGATTGGTTAAAAAGAATCAGAACTCCAGCAGCTTCAGACGTACATAAATCTTAAGTGTACTTCTGATTTATTAGGCTCGTGAAAAATTAACGTCACTTATTGGAACAATAACAAAAAAAATCATATGTATACATATATACTTCCTTTTTATAACTGTCCAGGCGCTCTTTAATATTACTGGTGTTAACTCTTAAATTAGATATTGACTTCTAGACTTTTGTAATAGTACCAGAGTTTACCCCAAACACTCTTTAATCAAACTCTAGTGCCGTACCTCTTGTTTCAACAGCAGGCGTTAATACAGGTTACATTGTATTTAATTTTTATGTTACTGCTATTTGCCCCGGAAGATTCACTTCATTTGATATCGCAAACTATCCCATCCCCCGGGATGAGAAGTATCTATGTCCATTTTCGGTGTACAGACAGACAAATCGAGTTACTATCGCATTTTTTTTTATAGATTATGAATTTTGATATCTATAAACTTTTAACATTTTTTGTACTTTTGGGCTAGGAATTCCAAAAATACAGTTTTTAGAATTTTTGTCGGTCTGTCTATTAAAGCATCACATGAAAACTGCCGCAGGGATTTAAATGAAACTATATAGTGCTAGCTAATAACCCAAGTTATCACTTAGGATACATTTTATCCCGACAAATTATATCGTCTCCATGGAATAAACGAAATAGCAAAATGGAATCGCGTTTTTCAATTCGCTAACAAACACCTACGATGTCATAAAGAACATCTCATTCATTGTATTACTTCAAATTTGGTTGGCTTCGACTCGCCTCTATGTTTCGCTGCGCAGTTGTGTAGACTATATGGACTCAGTTTCTTTGTCATTGTAATGAACTTAGTAACGAAAGCCAGTAAAGTTTCAGGTAAAATACCTAATTATATTTGTATATACGTAACATAGAGCTACAGGGTCTTTCACGCGACGTGGCCGCGGGGATAACTCTACGTCTCTCTAGTTTTCTGCCTACATATGTATAATATGTATTTTTATGTCATCATCCGAGTGTTCAATCCGGATTACCTTCGGAGCATTTACTCTGACGCCCATGTTTTGCTTTCCTATTTTTTTTCCTTGCGAGGTCTTCGGTATCCTCGGTTTTAAGACCAGTGAGTAAGACTAGATATTTGTTCCCCACATAATTAGCCGGTCTCCGTAAAACGTGGCCATGCCAGCGTAATCAAATGCAGTTTGTCTACTATGTCACGGACATGAAACCTGCCGCGGATGCGGGAGTTCCTGACGCGTTCTTTCCGCGTCACTCCACACATTCATCGCAACATATTCATGTCCGTGACACGCAGCTCTTGTCTGTGTCGCTTGAGTACAGGCCACGCTTCAAATAAATGTTTTTTCTTTCTTTCTTTCTGTATAAACTCTAGGAGAAAAGCGATTGTGACTGCATAATATAAACCAGCGTATGTATAGTCGTCGAACTGACTCGGCCTTATGGTTTAATCTGACCAATTTTCCTGGATTATGTGGTAATCGCCTCGTTTAGGGTGAAGTGTGGAGCAGTGCATTGTGGTGCGGCGCGGGCTAGCGTTCAACTCATATTGCACGTAGCACCTCTACTAGGGTTGGCATGCACTGAATCATTCTTAATATGCAAAATATAAATACAAAAAGGAGCGCGCAGGCTTCAATGGAACATTAATGGGCCTCCCAGCACTTGAGTGATATAGACAATCGCCAGGCATAGGTGCCTCAGCGATTATTTGAATCACACGATTATTTGCGTGTTCTTACGTTTAATTCGTGCAGGAACAGAGAAAGTGTACAATATCCTACGCCCAGGCGGCCTGTCGTTAGAGGTGTCTAAACAACCCACAGCCAGGTGGTAGGGTATTTGCTCTACTGGATGGCGACCACCACTGGTCTAGAGTATTGCACTATAACAACCTTGAGTTGTGTTCCGGCATTAGTAGCCAAGTTCCAGTATACCTTAAGACAGCAGCACCGCATTTGTAGCACCTTTGCTGTTGCAAATGTCCATAGGCGACGGTAACCACTTTCAATCAACTGGGCCTTCTGCCTGTCTGCTGAACTCATGCGATAAAAAAAAATCTCCCCATTTATGTTATCTGGAGCGCAGTGCATTCCACTTGTGTTATACACTCGTGGAAGGCACGGCGTAAGCTATTCCAGGCAGAAGTAGGGCCGGTAGACTCATTGATGAGCGATCCACAGCGATTCTTACTGGTAGGGGACCTCCTTTTCTGAGTCATTTTTTGAAATTTAGAAAATGTTTTTGTCAGAGATCGAGGGAGAGGATGGTGCAGGTAGTTTTCGACTGTCTTCTACATAATTAGGTTCGAAAACAACATTTTATATCCGGTTTTCCATTATCCGTGGTAAAGGGCTGCTGTTTATGGGGGTATCAGTGGTATCACCTCTACTTTACGAAGTGGTACGGCCTTTCTTCACGGGGCTTAGTACCAAATTGGCGCACTAGGAAGTCAGTTGTGTTTAACTACGTTAGACATCCCTGACATTCAAGATGCTCTCGTAGGAACCCAGGAAGGTTTAGTGGGTAGTTTGCTTCGCCTCCTTCTTTAATGGAGGATATCCCGTTTGCCGTTTGGTACAAGAGTTCCACATACATGAAGCACGCGGCATTAGGCGATGCTTTTGGTCTTCTCCTGTATCCACGACCCGTGTGTGTGTCGCAAGAAAAGACGTTCCCCTGAGTTAACAAAAGAAAACGGAATCATTCTTTGTTCTTATTCTTTTTTTATAATACTACATCTATGGACTTTAGTTCCGTACCTTTTTTGAGATTTCAATATAATTAAAATATGCTTATTATATTTGTATTTAACACGCTTTGTTATTGGTTTAATTGCATATAATATGACATTTTGTGATATATTTATGTGTATTATGATGTACATTTTATAGTCTTAAATTATGAGAGTAGACTACGTAATATAAATATATGCTCTATATTTAACCGTGTAGGTAATTCATTCCATGGTTTGCACATGGATACATGAGGTATCTGAATGTTAAACATATACAAAGTGTAAAATGTTTATGATCGTCAAAGTAATTTATTTGTTTGAAACATGGACATTTTTGCAGATATTATGTTAAGTGATAAAAGTTTTATGTTTCGGCTTTGAGACGCATCCAATTTTTTTGTAGTATTATTTATAAACCATTTCACTACATATACATACCATGATGATATTATGTAACTGATTATGATGCTATTAGAATTACAAAAAATATTTAATATACAATTTATTATCTCTTTCAGTTATATATTATTAATAAAACAATTAAAGTAATGTCATTAAACATTTCATGTAATTTAGTCAATTTATTATAATAAATTTGCTCGATACCCAGGGGTCGTAGAGAATTAAACACCCCCTTTAGTAAGTTAACTGTATTTATTTATATAGGTGTTACAATAGCAACAGGTGCGATCAGCACAACTGTATCAAACGGCACGTTCGAGTTTAACCAATACAACTTAGCACTAGCCCCGGACGTTACACTGAACCTAGATAGCACTAATTGTATAGATTACATCGATGAATACGAGTGGCACTGATCACAATCACTGGTGGTCCACAAGATCCACGTAGTTACGCCGAGAGTCCGATGGCTGTAGAGTCTTCCGAATGCTACCTGTTCTTCTTGGCCTTCTTAGTCTTCCTTGTGTCTATACTTGACTGAACTAGAACTGAACTGAACTGAACTTGCCGGCGGCTCGCTCCGTGCTTACTAAGGTATTATAAAAAAGCAGACACTTAGCAGCTAACGGAACGAGCTACATATTCGCGGTAAGCGGGGCGGGGGATACGGGATTTCCGGGGGAAAGGTCAGGGGGGTGATTCTGTCCGCAACAAAGTTCTTATTTAAACTCCGGTCCGCGTAAAATTAAAATATTTATCAATCGTATAAAATGCCATGCCGTCATGAGAGGAGTGGTGCTAAAATTAGAATCAGACGCACGATGGCAACTGCCTTCTACTTCTATAGAGAGATAAAAATTACATAGGTACATTATTGGTGAATTGGGCTTATAATTACGACCTAATTGTCATCCTGAAATAGTGCTGTTGTATGTAATATCTTAAATAGTCATAAAATATATTCGATTAAGCAGAAAGCTGCTGCAGTTTTTAGGTAGGATAGTATACAAATTACAAACATTTGCCTTCTAATATTCAACTTAAACAAGGTACTTAGCACTTCTGAATTATGTAATGAAGTAAATAACAGCATATACAAATTAAGGTGACTGAAATTGCGTTAATAATATAATAGATCGCGTTTGTTTAAAAAGGCCCATAAAAATTACATATTAAAAATGACAACCCTAAGCCGCCTTAAATAGCTGGCGTAGCGCCAGCGCTGACTACGCTCTACATGGCGCTTCTACGCAGCTACGATAGAATATTATGAAGTCATTACTTCAATAAAATCGTTTAGAAAATCAATTTTATGTTTCATGTTAATTTCACTTAATGTTTTCAATTTAAAACGATTAGTATAAATTATGAGTCTCCTTATTAATTTAGTATATTATAGCTTTTGCCTGTGGTTTAACTCATGTTACTTTAAACTTTGTAGACAGAGTCGAGGACCGGTTGTTGGGGGGCTCACAAGCCCCCCCAGTAACGTTGTCGCAGTCCCTGACATATTGTGCAAATGCAATCCCGTAACTAAAAAAATATACATTGTAAACTCTATATAACGCCACTGGTGTTATAGAGAGTTGTCGTTAAATGGAGAGAAGTGTGTTATTTTTGTGTGACGTCTTTTGCTGCACCAGTAATTTTGTTCTATTTTTTTACTTATTTTATTAACATCTTGCGATATTGAGGCATCTTGGTGATAAAGGAAGTACTTAGATATTTCAGTATTTCGGAATTTCTTAGAAATTTCGGTATGCATGATGCCGACAGTCGAGTTTTTTACGGGCTAGGATAACAAAGCGATAAAAGAATGTACACAGCTGCGCAGTTTTTACTAATTTTGACAACTTAAAATGTACTTTATATTACTTAATTCCTTTCGTTATTGAGAGTGGGTGTGATGCTATATAGAGTGTATCATTGTATGGAAGAAAAGCTAAATGAACCAAAGCCAAGTGATTTCGACGCTTAAGGGAGTTTGTCGTTAAAACGAGTGTGTGTGTGTGTATCATGGAGTTTACACTGTATATACAAAAGAATACCCGTAACGCCATCTAACAAAGGTGGAACTAACCATCAGAGCAACATATTAAAATTGCGTTATCATACTCGTTGCCATGACGATGTATTTTGTTAGTGAATTGCAACAGTGGCGCCATCTTTTCAACTATATTCGTTTATCCCTCGGGATACAAAGTACACTAATATAATAGGAGACCTCGGAACCGGTACTTTTTCTGGACACAAGGTCGTATAAAGTAAAGAATTATACTAGCTTGAAAAGGCGATAGGATAAAGCGGGTATTTTTAAAATAAAATTATTGCGAAACCGGCAGCAGGCGGCTCATGGAAAGTGGTTACCGTCGTCTGCGGGCGTTTGGAATATCAATGACGCAACCAACGCTTTACTGGTATTTAGAATGCGATAAAGAAATCAAAACTTTATTCGAAGAAATAGCGACGTAATTACATTCGTTATACATTATTATACACGCATTATTCAACGAACAAGGTTTGCAGCGAACAAGCTTGCAGCATATTGCTGTGCCGGAATTATATCCGACACAACGCTGATTTTCAGTGCAAACCTCCCTTTAAGCGTAAATCTAAAACGACCCAAATTTGTTAAAATAAATAATGAATAATAATAAGAATTAATCAAACTAATACTTAATTAGTAAAAACAAATAAATACATTTGAATAAAACCAACAATAAATACGTTACTTCTAAATTATAATTAAAATAAATAATCGTGTAACAAACTTGTATCGAATCATTTATTCGAATACAATTCGCTAGAGTGCTTGCCGAGTATTACCAAATGCTGTGTGCCACGTCACTGACATGAGGCAACAAATGACATTTTACTTCATAACCTATAAAATATTGAATGTGTTATTTTACTGTTAAGATATGAAATGTTTAATCTAAAGAGGATAGACTAGAATTGGGGGATGAGATGGAGAAGCCCAGGCACTCCCCCCCCTCGCGTTGGTTATAAGAGGGTACCCTCCCCGCAGGGTACGGGAACGAAATTCGACCCCTAGTGGGATCAAAAAGGGGTTGAACGTTTGCTTAAATTATGACTCTTTCTAATCTACACGGGCTAAGCCGCGAGCAACAGCTAGTACTTAATATACATAACATATAGTTAGGAAAATAAGTAGAATAGAAGGTATTTGAATTAAGCAGCGCGAACAAAGGCCGTTTGATGTTTCAAAACGCGACTTGATATCCAACAATGTCCATTCACAAGAGTGGAAATGAGACCTCTTTGTTTTAATTACGCGTATTCTGATAATGTGGATGGCTCCTGCGTATAGTGAGTCTACTATCAATTTTTATCTTTATTCTTTATTGTAGACAAAATAGTTGCAAATGAAACTACAAAACAGTGGTTATATACAAAGGTGAGTTTAACCCTAAAAAGAGTATTCTTCCAACAAACCTATGGGTTTAGCGAGAGTGGGAAAACAAGAGCCAGGGTTGTGTACATTAAAGTTATTACATAAAAGTAGTTATTGAAAATAAATTTTACATTATAAAATACATAGAGATATATATACATAAACTAATATACCCATATATGCATATCCATCCATACCCATATATACTATACATATCTAGTATATACATATATAAAATACATAAACATATATGTCAGTTAATTAGGGCAGATAGTGTTCTTTAACTCTTCTTTTAAAAATGGTTTCCGACGGACTATCTCGGATCACATGAGAGAGGAAGAGAGAGAGAGAGAGAGAGAGAGAGAGAATACTTTATTGCACACCAAAACATACAATTACAAAAACAGACCATATTTACAATATGTTATAGGCAATACAATAGGCGGCCTTATCGCTCAAAGCGACCTCTTCCATTAACCTAAACCAAAAAAAAAACAAAATTTGAATCAGGCGATGTAAATAGTGCAGAAAAAAAATTATAGATACATAAATACTCAAACTAATTTATGAAATAAATATAAAAATACATGCATATAAACATAGTCATATATGTATATACACATATACAATAATATATTTCAGAAACTTATATGTTTTTATAATAAATGTATTATGTTAACATGATTATATTGTATAAATCAGACATAGCTTTTTATGGACAAATAGTGTTTTCTGAGTAAATTTCTAAATATTGGTAAGGATTTGGCCTCTCTGACAGTAAGAGGCAGTATGTTCCAAAGCGTGAGGGAGGGCATTCCATAGTTTGACTGCATGAACAGAAAACGAACCATTATAACATGCCGATGAATGTCTGAGGGCTTTAAGATGAAGAGATTTAGACGTTCTGCAAGAGGTGTCTGAAGGAACTAGGAATTCAAATCGTTCGCGAAGATAACAGGGAAAATGAGGATTATTATTTTGACTTTTGAATAAATTTGGTCAGTAAGACTTTTTATATCAGCCCAGATTACAAAACTTTAAAAAGACATTTAATGCAATAAATATACTGACGGAATCTTAAACTGCGTCAAAGTACAATACAACTTTGAAATAAATTTTTAACCGAGTATGCGAACTTTTCATATAAAATTTTCAAATAATCTACAGACAAACATACACATTGTATATCCCCAAATTAAGCATATTAGGCTGAGGACAATTCCAGATACCTAGACCATAGTAAATAACGGAGAAAATTGTTTCCAAAATTTACCATGCTATGAATCCAACCCGTAGTCTCGGCATTGCAGTGAGGTAGGCCGGCAAAAGCTTAGCCCGCTCAACCACCGAGGTTGTCAATTGAAAACTAAATACATATTTTCAAAGATAATTTAATTTTATTTCCATACGTCGTATCCTAAGGTAACTACAGTTACTGTTATCCAAGTATATGTACGTCGGTCAGATGCGATTGTTGACGCCAGAAAGCGCAAGTATCGTCAGTCAGATGCGATTGTTGGCGCCAGGAAGCGAAAGTGTCGTCGGTCAGATGCGATTTTCGGCGCCAGGAAGCGCAAGTGTCGTCGGTCAGATGCGATTGTTGGCGCCAAGAAGCGCAAGTGTCGTCGGTCAGATGTGATTGTTGGCGCCAGGAAGTGCAAGTGTCATCGGTCAGATGCGATTGTTGGCGCCAGGAAGCGCAAGTGTCGTCGGTCAGATGCGATTGTTGGCGCCAGGATGCCCAAGTGTTCCACGTTCAACTGCGCGCGTCAACTCGCGTTCAACTGGGCGCAACCAAGTTTTCTTTTAAAATATTATTAGCTTAGTTAGCTTTTAAAGAATTTTTCCGTTTATAATGCTTTGTTTATAACAATAATGAAACATGAATTATCTAGCACTAGTTTTAAAAAAACCTCGGCCAATGATGCACTTTGCAGAATCGGTACGGGGCCCGAAAATGTCCAAAAGTGTACATAATCTCGGGTAATTCGTGACGTCTTCCTTACTTACTTATTACCCTACTTCCTTACTTATTAGTATAATTTAGCGATTTTAGAAAATGTCAAATATCGCCAAAAGTGTCGGCGACGAGTTAATTTAAAAAAAGTACCTTAGCCATGCAGTACTAAAACTGAAAAAGTTGGAACAATTTCGTTCTTATTCATATTGAGAGTAGAGAAAAGAAAGAAACAAAACAGTGTCATGTGTATTATCGCTGTTAGGTATTATGACACTGTTATTTGTTGTGAGTTACTACTACTACTCTTCTGACTCCAATTAGGCGTGTCGGGCAGATGGAGATAAAATGAAAAAAAAGTTAAATTATATAACTCTCTGTAATTTACTTTGTACGTACGCCTCGACTCGGAAGGTAACGTGGGGCGACTATCGACAGTGCCACAAATATCCACACATTACAATTGTTGCTGACTTGCAAATGTGGCTAGCCGTCACAACAGGTTTATTTTTAGGATATATACAACTGAAACAAACCCATTTAAAGTAATATATATAATAAAATAAGTAACAATAAAAAAAGAGAATACAACCACAAAGTACCAGAAGATATACAAACATATTGTCCTAAAAATTGGATCAAGCTCAGCAAAAATGTTCTTTTGAAGCTAGAGCGACGTCACGGCAAAATATACATTATATTATTATAAATAAATTATTATATTAGTGTGGTAATAGTGACAAATAGTTCAATAAATTTATAAATATTTATAACATAAAATTCATATACAACCATATATATAATAAATAAATTTATCGATATATACACAACAGATTATTTGATAAACATAGTAAATAACTAACTAAAAAACAACCTTAACACAATACCAGAATTATATTATGCTCTGGTGTCGTGTCTTTGACCCGTCTGTGACACCAAGCAACTTCTTGAGTTTGACCCTAAACGCTTGAACTGGCTGCAGGTTCCCACTAAGTTTGTAGGCTTCTTTATGGTTCTTAAAAAGCCTTAAAACTTACTCTAACTTAATATGAATAAGTCCGTAAATACTTAAAACTCTCCCGTATAAATAGAATTTTGCACTTAACTTACTATACTTTGGAGGCATCGAATTTTATCTCGTTTTTATAACACACTTCCGTTAAAGTCATAATAATTTAAGTAACCATTATTACAAGAACTTTTCATACTAATTTGTGAATTGAATTTGTGTATCTTGATATACTGGCTTTCAGAACAGGTTATTTATTGTTTTGAATTTCTGGAATTCTCACAGGAGTCAGGGTAAGAATATTAATATGGTCAATCATGTATTTGCCAAGCTGTAGACAATGTATAAAAGTAAATATGCATGGACTAAAAAAATAAATACATACGGTTCTATTAATATAGACAGCCTCTGTGGTTGAGCGGGCTAAGCCGTTGCCGTCCTACCTCACTGCAACGCAGAGGCTCGATTCCTGGTATAGTAAATTTCGGAAACGTATTTTCTCCATTATTTACTATGGTCTGGGTGTCTAGGATCGGCCCCAGAGTGGTACGTTGTATATTACCCATAACACAAGCGTAACTTCCTTAATTTGGGGATATACAATATGTATGTTTGTGTGCCGGTTATTATTTTTATATTAATATTGGCTTCGAGTAAGTTTATTAATAAACTAGCAAAAAGGCACATTTTGTCAGGTTTCGCAATATTTTATTACTATAATTTTCGACAGATGGCGTTAGTATTCTGTATTTTTAATCGACTTTTAAAAAAGGAACTTCATAATTCGTCGTGTATTTTTATAAAATATTGTTACGAGTTTGCGGGACTCGTATTAAAATGCCGTTAGAATTATTGTAGAGTTTATTAGAACTATACAAACACGTATAACACAGGTATAAATATAACCGAACACAAAAAATCTAAACGTAATGCAGAAGGTCGTATTTCAATAAAACGCGCAGTCCGTCAATATTAGATTCCCGAATGACACACGACACGCCTAGATCGTAGTAGTAGCTCAACTGCCCGGGAGGGCAGAGAGAGAGGGATCTCTCAATCAGGCCATCGTTTTATACTTCACAAATGCAAATGTGCCCGCAGGGCATCGTCGCCATAATTTCTTAGAATTAGTGTGTACTGAGCGGCCGTAAACTAGTACAATAGAACAATAGGCTGTTCTCCACAATAACTAGAAACGTACGCCGATAAATGAGTGAACAAAAGAAGACGATCATAAAAGGATTACAATTAGTTCAAATGCCGACAGGTAATAAAATATGCTTTTAGAGATATGTACATCGAATTTGTCTTTGTCGGAGCCTAAGTTGTAACAATATATATTTTTACGTATGTTCGTAAGTTCATAATTTTAATTATTTTTACGTTGGATTCAGTATAGCTCTAAAGTTTCGTACAAATTGTCTAGCAAAATAGAAACCAACTTCAAGGGTAACTAAAAATCATAATTTAAGTAATAATCTCTGCAACATCATCTTGTTGTCTGTGCAGGAACGGAGAGAGAATACAATTTCCTGTTGCCGGCGGCGGGTTGTAAGAAGCGACAAAACCAACCCCCAGCCAGGTGGTAGGGTATTTGCCCGACTGGACGACGGCTATCGCCCCTGGTCTAGAGTAAGCCGCAATAACAACCTTGAGTTGTGTTCCGGCATTAGTAGCCAAGTTCCATTATACCTTAAGAGAGCAACAGCGCATTTGTAGCACCTTTGGTGTTGCAAATATCCATAGGCGACGGTAACCACTTTCCATCAGATAGGCCGTCTACCCGTCTTCTGACCTTATGCAATAAAAATAACATATTGAGGTTGGTGTCAAGGAAAAAAAAATTTGCAAAACGTACCGAGTTCAAGACGTTGTAGAAAATATTTCTTATTAGTCTTTTAGTTGGCTTTTTTGAACATTTCTATTTTGCTAGAAAACTTTTATGTTATAAATCATAGTAATTGCCTACATTGCTTGCGTTTGCCTTTTGTAACGTTCCATTCAGATATACGCTTTACCACTAGCTTCATAATGTATACACTGCGGTTGTATGACCAGAAGTGAAAGTTGTTTCTTTGACTAACTTTTTGATTTACTAGGAATTCAGTAATCAGATCGTATTCCAATAAGGTATAGAATACAGAGTATTTTTTTTTATTCTCATAATATTCTAGTGATTTATTATTTCACTGAAGCATTTGCCTTTGCCTAACTTTACACTCGCACTGCAACACAAAGAGGAGATAGGGGAATAGTAGAACTGATAAAAATACTATATAAATACTTGAATGAAATTAAACTTATTCATTTGTGGCCCTGAAATAGAAGCACATTGACATTTTGGGTGTCTAAAAATGAGTGTAAATATATTAATATTAACAACTTTGTGCTTCACGGCAGTTATAGGTACAATTTTTGGTTTAGTACTTGTATCCATAAATTAAAGTGTAGAAACAACATTACCTGTCTATACTATTCTATACATATAATAAAATTGTAGAGGTCAAATTTCTGTACAATAAAAATAAAATGCTAAAAACCGAGTCAGGGGGATGTAAGAAGTGAAATAGAACTAATTTAGTTTTTTTTCAAATTTTTTTGTTTCACTGTTTGTCTGTCTGTTTGTACCGGCTAATCTCCGAAACGACTGGACCGATTTAAATGAAATTTTGTATGGTGGTAGCTTATATCCCTGGTCAACATATAGGATACTTTTGATCCTGAAAATATTGCCGGTATCATCAGCGGAGCATCAATGACGAATGTTTTAAAATCGGGAGGGTTTTTTTAACTATTCCACGCGGATAAAGTCGCGGGCAGAAGTTAACTTTTAATATATTGTTAAAATTTTACGATATATTTTTGTAGATCAACGAGAATACTCTTTTTTAAATTGTTTCTCTATTATATTGATATTTTTCTAGATTGCAAGAAGTACAGATATGACAACGCGTACCACCCACAAATCAACGGGTGGCTGAAGGAGAACATCATCCCCACCAGATGGCACGAAGCCAGGCTGCGGTGCCATCTCGAAGGTCAGTTCAGCGTTTACATAAAATCTTAATTTCAATCACTTATCGCTTAGTAAATGTTGGTCCCTGTGGTATTTAATCCTTTCTCCCGTTATTTTGCCATCGATATTCGAATATTTGTGATTAAGTACTTAATCTCGTAATTTGTTTCTTATGTCGTCTTAACTCTATTATCGACAGGATCAGTACTAGCTTCACCGATAGATGATGACTTTTTAAAGATCCTGAATGACAGATCTAATGTTTCTACTTGGACTGGGGTGAATTCGTTGTTCTCTAAAGGCGATTACTACTCCATTGAAGGTAATTAGTTTTTGGGTGAAACTTTTTCTTCTATTTTATGATTAATTTAATTAAACACTGTCTTGGTTGTAGGTGTTCCTATCCTCAGGATGCCGATAAGCTGGGCCCCCGGCGAGCCGGACAACCACGAGGACAAGGAGCAGTGCATCATCATGATGCCCAACGGCACCTTCGCCGACGTCTGCTGCGAAAAATTGTTTCCTTACTTCTGCTATAAGAAACGGACCAACTACAATATATTCAGCGATTGTGAAAGACACGACTTTAGTAAGTGAAATATTTTTTTATATTGAATAACTAAGTATTTCCCAGCGGCTAAGCCGCGTCAAAAACTCTGGGTAGTATCTCTGTGTTACTTACTTAAATGCCGTTGGAACTACTATAGAATTTATTAGAACTGTACAAACACGTATAAAACAAATACAAATGAAACTGGATGCAACCAGTTCACACTGCACGATTCAATGCAATTCGCCACGCGCAAAGTCCGTCGTCTATATCGCTAATCGAGAGTATTACAAACGTCTTACTCTTACCGTAGTCGTCGTTTGAGTGCCCGCCCGTCCATTCGGGCATTGTCTTATACTCACTACACAGTACAAAAAATTGACTACAATAACAAAGAAATTAAGTCCATATAGTCAACAATAAATAAACAACTGCCCAGTAAAACATAGAGATGACTCGAAAGCCAACCTGGTCTTTTTTTTTAATAATCGGCAGACAAACACACATATTGTACATCCCCAAATTAAGCAAGTTACGCTTGTGTTATGGGTAATATACAACGGACTACTCTGGGGCCGATCCCAGAGACCCAGACCATAGTAAATAACGGAGAAAATACTTTTCCGAAATTTACTATACCAGGCACCGAACCCGGAGCATCTGCGTTGCAGTGAGGTAGGCCGGCAAAGGCTTAGCCCGCTCAACCACAGAGGCCGTCAAATTTGAAGTAATAATATTGTTACAATTGGGCCACCTGCATACTTGAAAGTAAAGCACATTTATTAGCCGCTCGGTGTTTGAGATAATTAAATAGAAGCGCTTTTATGACCGTCCTCTGTTGTTTACTTATTTATTGGTTGTTGTGAAGAGCAGCCTATTGGACTCGTTTATGGCCGTTTGCAGGCATAATTAGACAGGTGTCTCGAACTAATTCTAAGAAGTTATTGTTTTGCGTGGAGGCATATTTTATTTGTATAGAATAAAAGGAATGCCCGAACGGAGGGGGAAGCAGTCAAGCGACGATTACGATACGAGCAAGAGGTGTGTATATTCGATTAGCTATATAGTGATGGACTTTGTGCGTGTTATTTAATTGTGCATTACATAAGGACTTATTGCGTCCGGTTATATTTGTATCTATTTTATACATGTTTGTATAGTTCTAATAAATTCTATAGTAATTCCAACGGCATTTTAATTCGAGTCCCGCACTCATAATAATATGTATAATTAGTGACATCTTTTTTATGAGAACATAGATATTATAGAAGGACTTAAAATGCCGTTGGAATTACTATAGAACTTATTAGAACTGTACAAACACGTATAAAACAAGTACAAATATAACTGGATACAACCAGTACAAACTGCACGATTAAATAATACGCGCAAAGTCCGTCACTACATCGCTTATCGAATGTACACGTCTTGCTCGTGTCGTAATCGTCGCTTGACTGCCCCACCTCTCCATTCGGGCATTGTTTTATACTGCACGGTGCAATATTACTACCACGTTGCGTGCACCCGATTTCCCGGAATCACACCTGGCCACTGCCTACCGGAACAGATTACAATACACAATAGGCGGCTTTTCTAATTACAAATATTAAATACAAAGAAAACAAAAGAAGTGCAAATGCGGGCGGTAATAAAACTTAGGGTTTATGGCCGCAGGTGTTCATTCGCATTTGTTGTTGTGCTTCGTGAAATTTTGGCTAAGTCGTAACAATATTTATTAGTGAACTGAAGAAACGCGGTTGCAGTGCCATCTATTTTGCTAAAATGTCTATTTTATGGAAACGACATCATTTATCGGGATACAAAGTATCCCAATCGTAAGTTACGCCCCGGGATATGAGCTAGCACTGTGTCGAGTTTCATTATATTTTCCATAAAAGTGATGGTTTTGACGCGGTAGAGCCACGGTGTAATCATTATCTCGATTATAGTACGTGGCATGCAACTTGGTCACGTTTAGGCGTAGTGGGGGTAAGTTCTCGGGGTCCGGGAGGCGCAGATATGCGCATGATCTCCTTCCCTGAAATACCACTGCAGGGGCCCTCTGGCATCTAGGAAGCAGAGGAGTCTGCACTCCTGTTGTCGAAGTGAGTTTGCACTGCTTCCCGAGGCATTCTCAAGCACTGATGTGCTAGGATCAGCGTGGGCGTAACTAAGTTCTAAGTCTCACGCTCTTCCTACCACAGCGTGAGGCACATGGGAGGAGGGTGTTTTCAGTGGAGTATTGAGTTGGTAGGTAGGATGGTTCGAGTCTCCACACAAGTCGGTCGATTACTGTTTGGCGGCCCCTAGGGGATTGCCTCCATAATCTCGGTATTGTGCGAAATGCATTTCCCCCGCATTAAAAAAAAAAGTGGAGTAAGTTCGCGCATGGCACGTTCAACACACGTATACATGTTGTGCTTGTGTAGTGTCTGTGAATAACCGCGTGGTGTGACGTCGCACTGCATTCGCATCATGAAAAGTCTGCCCGTCTTTCTCGCGCGCGGTCAAGCTTATGAGTATGAAGGAGGCAGTTGAGTAGACTCATTCCCGCGTCCAGCTTGACAACCAAAGAGACCTAAAAAACGACTTTTGCGCATCTTACGACTTTGGCCAAGATGCGTGCCGGGAATTATATCACGCTCTTATAGAATATCGGTGTTAAATGTACCTTGAGGTAAGTCTTTTAAGGCTTAGTAAGGAGAATTTCAGTGGCTCTCTATCTCGTCCCTTATCTTCCTATCCCTTCCTTGACGTTGGCAACGCGTTAGCCCTGTAGACAAATGGCATTAGCGCTAAACGAATACAATAGAAAATGTATGGGAATGACATATGGTTACGCTAAATATTATGTCATACTCAGGAAAGTAAGGAATAGTCATGGCAGCGTAATGGCTAACGTACGCGTCTCAAAGTCAAAAGGCGCGGGTTCGATCCTGGCTGGAACGCATGCACCAATTAGACAGTTTTCAGACCTAATGTGTATATTGTTACAATAACCACGCGCTGACAACGGCGTAGGAAAACATCGTGATGCAACCTGCACATCGAGATAACCGATGTGTCAAACCTGCCAAGCCGCCTTGGACAAGCGTGGCGGGTATACTGTCCATGTCTCGGCCCCGTAGGTCAGGACGAGGACGACGCATTGCTCGAAGACTTTTGTCTTCAAGAATTGCGGGATGGTCGACGAGAAGACTTGACGAAGCTTACCGAATGCTGCCCAGCCCAACTATATCCTTCTATTGGCTTCCCCCTCAAAGTTGTGCCTGCCTACTTGTCTTATTTTAATTAAATTTTATCCATTTTAACTCGTCTCGACGCGTCATCGCTGCGGCCATGTTCGGACGAATTTAATACTCTTGAAGCGATCTAGCGCTGCATGTTTTAACAGTTTGGTTAGACAGCATTTAGCGCCGCAGCAAATACATGAGTCAGTCTACGGCACGCTCATCCCGCGCAGGCTTCGATTTCATAAAGTTCGGATTTAATGTTTTGAATAGCTTTTCTAGGACGTAATACATATAACTCAATGTCTTGTTGTGCATTTTTGTAATTTTATTTTTAGCAAACAATAAACTGTCGTCTATGTTTATGTCTTAGTGCTAATACCATTTTTTTTACAAGCCATGATAACTACATACGACGGTAACCACCGTTCTCCTGGTGGGTTTATCTTTTTGGCCACTTTGTGTCGTAAAAATACTCGACCGCTTTACAGGTTATGCGTATGAAACTAGAACTGGCAGCTGCTACAAGTTCCACAACCATGCTCAGACCTGGAGCCGCGCGTACATGACGTGTGCAGCCGAGGGGGCCCATCTGGCCATCATGGACACCGCGATCGAGACCCAGGTGCTCAAAGAAATATTTTCCAGATACCCTCAAAACAAAATTTATGGCGTGTCAGAATACAAAGATGATGCTTTTGTCGGGATTCATTACTGGGGGGATGCGGGCGTGTGGACTACTATTCATGGTAAGTGTTAACTTGGAATTTCAAACGGAATACATTCAAGAAGTATTCCCGAGATTTCTTTGCTTATCCTATTCAAGTACCAATATTTATTGACGAAAAAGGTTACTTTTTATTACATTTTTCAAAATTTTCTGTCGCGTGGTTCAAAAGCTAATTACGTCCTTTATCTGTAACTGAATTATGATTACAATTTCCTGCGTCGAGGCGGCCTGTCCTAAGAGAAGACAAAACAACCCACAGCCAGGTGGTAGGGTATTTGACCGTCTGGATGGGTACGACCCCTAGTCTAGAGTATGCCGCCGTAACAAGCTTGGGTTGTGTTCCGACATTAGAGCCAGGGTCCAGTCTCACTTTAGAAAGCGGCAGTACATTGGTAGCGCCTTTGCTGTTACGAATGTCAATAAAAAAACTATGATAAAAATCAGTGTGAACAAGATCCGTTCGTTAGTTTCCGAGATATGGGATATTTTTGGACTAATAGCCCCTATATCGAAACTTACGTCAAATCCCAAGCTGTTTTTAACCGATTTCCAAAAGGAGGAGGCTCTTAATTTGATTGTATGTTGTTTTTTTTTATATGTTTGTTACGCGATTTCTCCGTCAATTGTGGACCGATTTTCAAGTTTATTTTTTTTCGAAAGAACATACTCCTAAGGTGGTCTCACTGTCACCAAGCCAGGATTTGATGAATGGATCCCAAGGAAATCGAAAGCAACCCTCGAAGTGGATGCTAACTAAAACATAAAAAAACAATAATTTGCAAAATATAATAAATTTTATGTTTTATTTCGCACCGACTTAAAATGTAGAAAATTTTGTTACGTGTGAGCGGGGATACGCACTTAGGATTGGTAGGAAACACCAGTTTTCTAACTAAACGCTTTTATTAACTTTCACAGCCATACGTGATGCTTCTGCGCAGGGTTGCACGCACAACTAACGACGCACTGTCCCGACGATAAAATGACTCACTCACAATACCGTCGCCGATATTGCGTCGACCACCTCCTGCTACTGCAGTGCTCACCTCCAAATATACCACGCGTAGTTCGCATCTGGATCTCCTCTTAAACTACACTATACTCCTCCTTCGCTGAATTGCCCACTAAACTTTTCACTAAATTCACCACCAAACTCGTTACTGTCTTCTATTAAACTTCTTTCCAACTCTTTCGTCTCGCACTTATCGCTTCGTTATCTTAAACTGAACTCAACTCTAAACTGCCCGGTAGGCGCGCCTTACGCTGCTTATATACCCGGAAGAATCTTCTGGAACCCATAATTTTGTTATTCTTTTATTCACTATCTGTCCCTTTCTAAACACCTATCTATTTCTGTCTTTTCCTTCCCGAACCTTCTGTTCTAGAACTTTCGTTCATCGTCTATCCCTTTCAAAAATGTATTTGTCCTTGTCTTTTCCTTCCAGAATCTTCTACCTTCTTCTAAAAGACTTTTTAGTTTTAGGTCGGTTTTGTTTTCATTATTTTTCTATTATGTTCTATAGCCAAATGACATAAACAATATATATAGATCGTCTCCTCTACGGTACACTTCGCTACATGTGATCCATCAAGTACTTGCTAATTTTTAATTACTAACCATGAACTGAAAACTGTGTTGCAGGACAATCTTTAGATCACTTGATAGATACTGGAGTAATAAGTTGGGATGATGAGCAGCCAAACAACGTTGCACAATTCTGTGGCAGCATTGGAAGAAATGGCAGCCTCAACGATTTCTGGTGTCACGTTCCTGCTCCCTTCATCTGCGAAAAGAGTTCTGACAGTCTCGATGAGGAGGAGGATGACTAATGAAATGATGCGGCACCCGAAGCAGTCCATGTGGATGCAACAGGCATAATTATTCTTCTTAAAGTTTACATTAGAATTATATATAGGATAATGATTCTTTTTATTTTCTGTCTTGTTTGTCATATATGTTTATGTTTATATACTCTGTTACTGCCTTATTACATTTATTGTTACTTAGTTACTTCCTGTTGCTAGTTACATTTACTGTGGTGATGGGTCTAATATTAATCAATAAGGCAGGTGGAAAATCAGTGCTGGAGGAAACTCCAACACAGCTTTATGCGGAGTTTTTGTAGAAAATGCAGCTATCGAAATTAATCATAAAAATGTATTTATAAATTATTTCTACATCCTTGTAATGTCGCTTTCCTAGCAAATAAATTCTTTCTTTCTAATTTAATATAAGATATAGCCAAATCTTTTCTTGATTACAGACTATCTACTATCCGTGCAGGAACAGAGAAAGAATACAATTTCCTGGGGCCGGGCATTTGCCCGACTGGATGGCTACCACCCCTGGTCCAAAGTATGTCGCCATAACGACCTTGAGTTGTGTTCCGGCATTAGTGACCAGGTTCCAGTCTCCCTTAAGAGAGCAGCAGCGCATTTGTAGCACCTTTGGTGTTGCAAATATCCATAGGCGATGGTACCTGTTTTCCATCAAGTGGGTCCTCTGTCTGTCTGCTGAAAACAATAAAAAAAGACTGCGTTTGTCATTTTTCTTTCTTATAATACCTATTATCTTAGTATCATCACAACTAATTATCGGCAAGCCAAATAAATAAAGTATTTATTTTTAAAGTCTAGCTGCAACATTTATTTATTACTAGCTATTACCCGCGACTTCGTCAGCGTGGAATTCAATTTAAATTGCCATCTGGTGCGGAGACGGCGGTGGCGTGCACGTGGTCCTTTCGTTTTTTTTTCTAAAATATAAGTAGCCTAAGTTACTCCTTATAACAACAGCTACCTGCCAGTGAAAGTTCCATCAAAATAGGTGGGGCCGTTCCAGAGACTAGCCGGAACAAACAGATAGACTTTTTTATAAGTACCCCATCCATATACTTTCATATGTATTTGGTAAAAAGCTGTTATTTTGACATTACAAACAGACACTTCAATTTTATTTTCTTGTATAGATAAAAACTCCTTTATTTAACACTTTTATAAGCGTAAAATTAAATTAAATACAAATGTATTTCCGACTTTTCTTTCTTAACCTACTTCAAAAAGGAGGAAGTTCTCAATAGGACTGTATGTTTTTTTTGTATATTAAGCGATTTCTGTGTCAATTGTGGACCGACTTTCAAATTTTTTTACAGTCCAACGAGTATACTCTTGAGGTGGTACCATTGTCACTAAGTAAGGATCTGCTGAGTTGATCCTAAATAAATCGAGATTGAGAGTAATCCTTGTTGAAGAGCGCCTGCACTCACCCAAAGCAAACTTATAATTATATGCCAACAGTAAAATTTCTACAGGCGCTTAATATCTTAATTTCTAAAACTATTCAAGTATTTGCTTAAACTAATGAGTAACAACCTGGACAGGCGGCAAGTGTTGATTTGTAAATATCTTTTCATACATCGTCTATTGAAGCAGTTTGTCTATACGGCATATATTTTAATATAGCTGTAAATATTTGCAATAAAAGTATCTCAGTTTTGGGTAACTTCTTCCGACCGCTAATTGCTAACAACAAGCATCTTTGCGAGGCACTTATTTCCTAAATAAAAAAGGTCTTCATCTGAGACTAATTCCAATGCGCGTTTATCTCCCTCTCTCTCTCTCTCTCTCTCTGACTCTCTCTGTCTTTAAATGTTCAATATGAATAACGTCATTAACAATTACCAATTCATTTATTTAAAACATGAGACATAAATACGAGATGACATAAGGACACAAAGTTCAAATGTTTTGTCAATGAGGCGTGCATATTTTTCTTGTTTTTCATGCCAATTCAAAATTAAGAAAAATTTACAGAACAGAAATGACTAAAAAGTACATTTATTTCATATAAAAAATTACCCAAAATTTCATTATTGGTGTAAAAGCATCCAACAGCCATCTGTGTAGTCTTTGTTCTAATATATTTGTGCACATATATTTAAAATCTTCGGGAACTGTTAAAAAAGAAAACATACATAAAAGATATACGATTTGAATTTCCTTGTAACAACAATTTGCAGCTGGGGTACAATAATCGTTTGTTTGTTTTCACCCTAAGTTGCAGTGTCTTCGGTTCGTGATATCTAGGGAACATTTAGGAAATTTCTTTATTACAATATATAGATAAGGCTATTTGCAAAACGAGATATAATACCTTAAATTGTACATTACTAATATAAATAGCGAACATGGGTTTTAACACTGATTCTGATAGCGTCTTGGGTTTTTTTATACCCATTATAGAAAGATCTTTTGGCACTAACAATAAGTCAGAAATCCAGTCTCTTATTATACAAGCTGGCAGAATATATTAAATATTAGGAAATTCCTACTTACTAAAGTCAGGGCAAAAATGTAAAAATGGTCAGTCATTGATTCGCCTAGCTCGCGATAATCTACTTCTTCGTAACATGACATCTTCGTCAAGCAAGCAAACTCTGGCCTTCGTTTTCCTCTCACACGTATGGTCCACACCCATAATAAACTCTTTGAACACATAGACATATTTGTCAACTTCTAAATTCAAATTCCTGGTTCACAAAACACTAACACAACGGTAATTGCATTTCTATTTTCTACTTGCTCTTTTTCTTCTTTTACTTACTTTCTTTCCTTGTATAAATAAGTAAATATTTAACATATTTATATTTTAACTTGTGGACAGCGCTGTGGGCTGCATTATTGCTTAACATTTTATTTAAGTTGTAATTTTGTATTTAATTTTAATAATGTAGCTGTTTCTTGTTCCAATAAAATGTAAACTGATTTTTTTTCTTTACTCGTATGTGTATACTCCCGAGATAGTCCCAGGTTGCCAAGTCAGGGTCTGATGAGTGGATCCCAGAGAAATTGAGAGTAACCTTATTAAAAAAACCCATAGAGCCTACGTTTGTCCAAAAAGAAGCTTTTATACGCGTGCCCGTATTACATTTTCTACAGGCGCTTAATTTTTTTGTAGCCTTGTTAGCGATTTTCCGTCAATTGCAGTTGGATCAACTCCCGTGATGATCTTATTGTCACCAAGTCAGGATCTGATTTGTGGATCGCATGGAAATCGAGAGCAAACCTCGTTGAAGAGCATATACACCGAAGAATGAGGTGGCAAATTTGTATATGCGTGGCAGTTGTACATTTTCTACAGGTGCTTATATTATTTCTAACGCTATTGAAGTATTTGCTCAACTGAAAAGTATTTTTTTTTATTTTACAAAAACAAAACCAACTTTACACTACACTACTTTACTTGACGCCGACTTCAAGAAGTTGGTTAAATATTTATACTTTGGTTTTTAGTGTGAAGTGGGTTTCGTTTTTGTAAATTTTTATTTATTTCCAAACCTACGAGAACAAAATCGCATTCTAGCGATTTATAAATCAGTTTTAATATATATTGTTTCGACTAATTTCACGTTTGAATTACAACATAAAAATGACCTGGGACCTCTGAACTGATAATAATTTGTTATATAAATAATTGCACGTATTTGCAACGAAACATTACCATTTGCGGCTTTGATACTGAAGCTATTTGACATTTTGTCTTTTGTAAAATGATTATCACAATATTTATCATAATAACTCTTTTGATAAGTTTCGTTTACTAAATGTAAACAAGTAACGTTTGAAATCAATATATTTAGGTTTTCGCGACTAATAAATTTTCTCAAAACAGTGAGTACGTTATACTCGTTGAAAGAATTTTTCTACTTTGATTATTTATTTTCCAGATTGCCTGAAGTACAGATATGACTACGTTTACTACCCAGAGATCGAGGGGTGGCTGAAGCAGAACAACATCCCCGCCACCTGGCACCAGGCCAGGCTGCGGTGCCACCTCGAAGGTTAGTTCACCATTTACAACAACCATAGTAATAGCTGCTATGCTATAGTCACTAGTTAAATTTCTTATCGCACGAGTTAATTTTATCGAATATTTTACAAAGTACTTAATTTCGGGATGTGATTCTGTATCATTGACAGGCGCAGAACTAGCGTCCCCAATCGATGATGGATCTTTAAAGACTCTAAAAGGCAGATCTCAAGTTCCAACGTGGACGGGAGTGCATTCATTGTTCTCGAAAGGCGACTACAGTTCCATTGAAGGTAATTTTTGTTTCGCGTGGACGTGTTGTTCCATCTATGAGATTACTTTAATTAACCGCTGTAATGGTTGCAGGCGTTCCCATCCTCAGGATGCCGATAAGCTGGGCTCCCGGCGAGCCAGATAACCATGAGGACAAGGAGCAGTGCATCATCTTGATGCCCAACGGAACCTTCGCCGACGTCGGCTGCGACGAAATGTTCCCTTACATCTGCTTCAGGAAGAAGTCCACATCTGTTGCAGTCAACGTAGCTTGTGGAACTGTCGATGGCGGTAAGGAAAATAATTTAATATTATATAAATAATATCATAGTTACTACTACACATGAATTTGGGGAAATCGCTGCTACATCTTCAGAGTCCAAGAACGAATAGTAATGAAATTTACATGAGACCTCTTTAAAGCTTTACTGAATTCAACGCAAAAAGATTCACTAAAATCGGGTTACATACAAATAAGTTGTATACACCATAAATTAATAACCTTCTTTTTTGAAGTCTGTGACAGACAAAGACAGACAGTCAGACAGGCTGAAGAACATGATGATTATACAGTTGTTCCGTGTATATAAAACAGGCTGCAAATCCCCTAAAAATAGTTACGTAAATTCGGCGCTAGAATCCTGTATAAACTTGAATATTTTGCTATTAATGTCGGAAAATTCAAATATCTGAAAGTGCTCTTTTCTGTGAGATTTTTGTATAAACTCAAATATCTTAATTGTATTATGTCGGTGAGGAGTTTTTGTTGAATTCACATTTTTTTAATATCCTATAATCTCATTAGGATTAATGCAAACATTTTACAAAAAAAAAAAAATATATATTATACGTAGTCAATATAATATGTGTCAATAAATATAATGGCGCAAAGGGCTGACAAGTACTGAAAATAGAGAATATATATATATATATATATATATATATATATATATATATATATATATATATATATATATATATATATATATATATATATAGATAATAAAATATCAGACATTATATTTTCCAAAACTAACGATACTTGATTGCTTTACAGGCTATACGTATGAAACTAGGACTGGTAGTTGCTACAAGTTCCACAACCATGCTCGGACCTGGAACCGGGCGTACATGACATGTGAAGCCGAGGGAGCCCATCTGGCCATCATGGACACCGCGTTCGAGACCCAGGTCCTCAAAGAAATATTTTCAAATTACCCCCCAAGTAAAATTTATGACATCACCGATTACAAGAAATATGCTTTAGTCGGATTCCATGATTGGGGCGATGCTGGGGTGTGGACCACTATTCATGGTAAGTGTTAACATTGACCTTCAAACCGAATACAATCGAAGAGGCATTACACTTTTGTTTACCTTTATACCAAGTGGGTGCACCAAAAATTTCTGGATTGAATAAGATAAAAATACTGAGGAGTAAAAACTGAATTTATTGTTTAATCAAAATATTCTCTGTTAGCGTAAATGCACTTCTTGATATGAATAAACCAATTTTGAAAATATTTATGCCCCTCCGCCGTGGCAACTGGTTCTTAATTTTTGGAAATGTCTTATGTCGCTTCGATCATACGGCGCAAAGCATCGATTTTTAGTCTTCATAGCAGTGGACGGGCGACCTTCGTGAACTTCGTCACTGACACTTGAATTCTGCAATCCAGCTATAGATAGTGTTACGAGCTACAGGACTCGAATTAAAAATGCCGTTGGAACTACTATAGAATTTATTAGAACTGTACACAAACACGTATAAAACAAATACAAATAAAACTGGATGCAACCAGTTCATACTGCACGATTCAATACAATTCGACACGCGTAAAGTCTGTCGTCTATATCGCTAATCGAGAGTACTCGAAAAAACGTCTTACTCGTTTCGTAGTTGTCGCTTGACTGCGCGCCCCTCCATTCGGGCATCGTCTTACACTAACTACACAGTACAAAGAAATTGGCCGCGCACACTGAGTATCTGGGAAATACTAATTTGCACACCTGCGAACGGCCACAAAGTCAAAAACAATAACAATAAGGGTTAGTTCGACGCTAATGATGGTTATAAAACAAGTAAAAAAGACAAAAGCATGTTTTTCTTAATTACAAATTCAAAAGACAAAAGAATTCCTAATCCGGGAAGACAATGGACTGCGCTTACAACAGGCAGCTGTGTGCTTATCTTTGACGGCATGTAACAATAGTCTTCTTGCATAGTGCTTCATTTCCAAAAGCAGTTCAAAGTCGAGCTAGTCTCTGTTGAGCTGTCAAATTACACATGAAACATAAACAAAATAATACTATGAAAATTGTCATAATTCAAGGTGATGTAGAGACGGCCAATTTTTAAAATGACACGACAAGCGACAGTTAGACGAAGCAGACTAAATTCTACAGCCAAAGAATTTCGTTTTCAAATCTTGTAATAAATTTTTATATAGTGTTTTCGTATGTGGCCGGTTCATGAAACAAAAATTGCGCTCTATGTAAAGTGACAATTTACAATGACGAAATGAGTTAGACTTCGTCTCACGATTTGCATTCCGCAGACGCGGCGCTTGAGGTTGTGCAATGGAATGTTAGAAAGATGAAATAACTTTAGAAAGATTTCGCTTTAATACTATTAATAAATAGAATAATAACATTTATATTAAAACACTTGATAAAAACGACATAAAACCGTGGCTGGGTTGATCTCTGTGATTAGTTGCATTTTTCGCCGCAGGACTGAAATCGCGAGTCTGGTTCTAATTTTAACTTTTGAATTGTGAATTGGAAAATTAATAAAAAACAAGGCTACAAAGCTAGAATAAATACTTTTGAAGGAAATCAGTAATTTGTCAGATGTGGTGTATTTTTGATTAATTACCTCATTTTCAAATCTAAGGCTGTTTTTAGGTTCTGTAGCCATTTGATACGGACAATGCAGGTTATTTCCTCTACGGAACACTTCAATGCACGCGGTCCAACATGCACTTGATCAATTCTTATTTTCTAACCCTGCATGAAAATATATATTCCAGGACAATCTATCTTCTTGATCAGGATCTTGTGGACACTGGGGTAATAAATTTAGCCAGTGAACAACCGAAGAACATCAAATTTAAAGGCTTGAGCCAATCTTGTGGCTCCATTAGAGACGATGGCCATCTCTACAACTTTTGGTGTCACGTCCCTGCTGCCTTTATCTGCGAAAAGACTCCACACAGTCTTGAAAAGGAGAGGGATGGCTAATGATATGATGTGACATCCGAAGAAGTTCTTGGGGTTGCAAACTCATAATTATTCTACTCGAAGTAAACATTATTAGAATTAAAAATACAATGTATACAAATTATTTGTGGTTATTATGTGTCGAAATAAAGTTGAAAATAAATGTTTTGTGAACTAATGATTTTTCTCGTAAAGGCAACAGAATTAGTGGTATCTAGAGTACTTACCCTAGACATCACTGCGTTCCTTTGCCTATCAGGTTTTTTGTATATTGTGCACACTTAAAACGTTCCTGAAGGATAATTAAAGAACAGTATACATAAAAGTGGTTCGAGAAAAGTCAAGTTTAAAGTGTATATGATCGAATTTAAAGCGGCAAAGTCGCTTTATCAATTGGGTGATGTTTTCGGTCGAACAGCCCACTCAACCGATACGTACAAGTAATTTTGTGTTTTACACTGTAGTAATAAGACTATAACTCGGTTTTAAGCATAATTCATCGGATTTTGGCATTGTTTATATTTTATTTGAGGTTAGCATTTTCTACTCCGAGTTCGATACTCTTGTATTATATTCGTTCACTAATATATTTATACAACATTAAAATATTTACCCACTTGCATGTTCGTGTGGACGAACCCCTAACTTTCGTCCTATGGTTCACACGACACGACTCGTCAATCTTCCAAGAAGACGACATGATCTCGCAACACCGCGAAGCCCCATAAAAGGGTGGCCGCGAAGTACCAGCGTCGTCTTTTGGAGCTCCATCGCGGAGAAGCCCAGACAGATAGTATTAATATAAATGTAATAAATTTATTAAAATATGGTGTATTTGTAAAACTTCCTCCGACGGCCAAATAACGTAACTCACTGCAAAGTCGGTACCGCTACATGTATCTATATTATGTTTTGTATCTCTCTTTAATAATTTAGTTAGAGTGCAAATTTTGTGGCCGTTGGGGCCAGTTCCTAAATTATACGAAATAACGTAAAACAGTCAAAGGAGTCTCGAAGCCGAATTTTATGAAAATCAAAGTGGTATAATTAGATCACCTGATTTTGAAAAAGAAACACATCTAGTATTAAACCAGTAGATAGAGAAGCTTATAAATGAATTTTAAAGGAATGTCAAATGGCGTTTCATATTGACACTTAACATTATTGTATTCCGTTATCACAACTATTGAAGAGTGGTGGGAACGTCGAAAGAAAAATCTAATAAGATGCCGCGCTTAAAACCGTTAAAACGTAATTTTATTACGTGTGTCACAATTTGTATTATAGATAATGTGATTTTAACGTCTAGTTCGATATCGGGCCTAATTTTGAAAATGAATTCTATGTGATACTAGAAATTGGATATCTCAAAATATATTTTCGATGTCCGATCTGCTAAATCTATCCATTCCTTTAACAGATTTGTGAAGGAGCACTATTTAACTGTATAATGTGTTTGTTTTGTATGTCTATGGACGTATATATTTTTATAACTATAACATATGTATTATAATTATTTTATTATTATATTAGTATCTATTTCAACTGCACGCCAACGCTATCTATGCAATTAGATCTTGTCCATCCAAAGGTTGCCTGGAAGAGTTGCTTTTAGCAATAAGGCTCCCCATTGTACTACCTTTTAGTAAGTAAGTGTTACCAGATGTCCACCACAGTAGTCATGAGAACCATAGTGCATATTAATATGACATAGACAATCGTCATAGATAATATTTTTAGTCTATTTATCAGATGATTCGATTTATAACTAAATTACCATTTTCTACTGGTTAGTTAATTTTATAAGCCCACTAAATTATCATCTAGATAATTTAGTGCATCAGTAACTAATTATTATAATTGTTTTTATGATCCTGGCAACACTATGATGCAATTGCTATTTTAGCAATGATGCAATGTTATTGTTTTGTTGGGTAGCATTTTCGTATAAAAGGCGTAGTGGCGTGTAGACGGTGTTCATTGCTTACCGTGCTGTGTGAATATTCACACCAAAGGCTGAACAATAAGGGGAAACCCTGTCCAAATAGTTAATATTTGGTATATTTGGTACTTTCTGACCCAAATCTCTCCTTGCATTTCACATAAGTTTATTGTGTATTTTTTCTATGTAATGTTAGTGTACAATAAAGAGTATTGTATTGTATTGTATAATTTCAATAAATACTAAAATTATTTTCTTATAACAAACGGGCGCTAAAAATCATATTAAAACAGTATTTTTAAATTATGATTTGAAAAATAATTAATATGCTATTTGATTGTTTAAGTTATGACATCATAACTTGGTAAAGCCGCATAGATTTTTAAATACATTTTTAAAAAGCGGCTTCGGCCTTTGTGATATAATAAAAATGTCTCAGGCAGCTTGACTATCAACTACTCTATATTTTATAATACTAGTTATTTGCTACGGAGATTACCTCACGAGACGAAAAAAGGCTCACTCCCTACTGTCATACCCTGCAGTTATTGTGGTGGCGTTGTCATCTGTCCGTAGTGCGATTGTCCTGACCTAAATAAATTTAGAACCCGATTACAGCGCCATCTGCCTGGTCTAATTGTGAATCTAAACCATCCCCGGAACCATTTCAACATACACAAAAATTAATAACAACAAAACCGACTTCAAATTAAAAAGCAAAAAACAAATATTTAAGTGCCAATTTGCCAAGTAAAACATAAAAAAACAATAACAATAAATTTGCAAAATATAGTTTAAAATATTTTTATGTTTTACTTTGCACCGACTTCAGGATGTTGTAGAAAGTGTAATAGAAACGGAACGCACCTGTCAATGTCGTCGTCAGAGCAGTTGACAGGCGTGTCAACCGTGACATATAATGTATGTCTGTCGTATGTATGTCGTACGGGGAACTTCGTAGTAGACACTCATATTAACATTGCTAAATTAAGATATCTTGATTGTAGTTTAAAATAAAAACCACTGAAGACTATAAAATATCCTTTATTAAAAATACTAGAGAAGGAAGTTGGTTTAATATTTAAATAAATAAATAAATCGGCGGACAAACACACAGACTGTATATCCTCAAATTAAGCAAGTTACGCTTGTGATATGGGTAATATACAACGGATCATTCTGGGGCCGATCCCAGACACCCAGACCATAGTAAATAACGGAGAAAATACGTCTCCGAAATTTACCATACCAGGAATCGAACCCGGAGCCTCTGCGTTGTCCCTTAAATGTCCATATCTCTCTACGCCGATGACTTAAAAGTATTCACCAAAGTAGGTGACCCTACTGATTGTGACTTGCTTCAGCACGACATTAATACTATAAAAAACTGGTGCTTACAAAACGTATCTGAATGTTAATAAATGTTTTATAATATCTTTTATAAAAAAGCATAACAAAATTCTACATAATTATAACATTGCTGGATAAACATTAGAGCGCAAGACATCTGTTAAAGATCTCGGCATCTACCTAGATGATGAACTTACTCTTAGGAATCACTATGAATATATTGTGAATAAGAGCTATCAGCTGCTTGGTTTTATTATCAGAGTCACGAAACATTTCAAAAACCCGAATAGTCTGATACATCTCTATATAAGTCTCGTCAGATCTCTTCTAGAATATGGTAGTTCCATATGGTCGCCGATCTACTATGTTCACTTAAATAGAATCGAAGCCGTCCAGAAGAGATGCCTAAAATTTTTATCCCACAGACATAATCTTGGCCGATCGCTCGCAAGTTATGACAATAGACTCACTAAATTTAAATTACAAAAATTGTGCACCTGTAGACAGCATATTGATTTAATGTTATTACATAAAATTCTTCGCTCGTACATAGATAGCCCTTATCTTTTGAATTGCCTTAATATAAATACGAATTACAGAAGACGAAATCCACCACCGTTTGCCTTGCGAGCCTACAAAAATAATACATCTTATTACAACCCAATGAGCAGAATGTGTCGTCTGTATAATGAGCTGGTCAGTGATAATCCCATTTTAGATATATTCAATGGCAACACTAGAGAGTTTAAGCGATTGATCAGAGCAATAAATTTCTCTGGCATATATTAATTATTATTTTTTCTTATCAAACGTATGTCACAGAATCTAAACTACTGTATGGTATACTATTATTTACGTAACGCTACATCTGTATTTTAAATTTTCTGTATTCATATGTTTAGGAATACGACTTAGATTATAAAAACATTGTTAAAAATATTTAGATGTATTCTGTTGTGTGAAATAAATAAATGAGGCAAGCCAGCAAAGGCTTAGCTCGCTCAACCACAGAGGCCGTCAAAAAAAACTAAACTATCGTTTCAGTGAAAACTGTATCGGAATAAGCTAATTTTTGTGCACCCGAACAACTATAAACCTCTCCAGGGAAAATTCCCGCGGGATCCCCGTGATAAAAAATATAACAAATTTTATAGCATAAAATTTGCTATCGACCAGTAAAAAATCACATACAAATTCGTTTTCTTTTAATCAGGCCATTTTAAATCGTACCCAGAATAATTTCTCGAGGGATTCCCAGGATAAAAAGTAACGTGGAACTGGTGGAAGTCGACCAGCGAAAACCACATCAAAATCGGCCCAGTAGTTTTTACGTGAATTCCGAACAAACAGGCAAGAAGTTTACAAACATTGCATCGTGTTCTTCATCCTTTATATAGTGTATTCCAGTTGGTTTTTTAAATAGCTTCAAACTACAGATACGCCATTTTTAGAATATTATAATATTACTAGCTGACCCGGCGAACTTCGTACCGCCATATTTTCTGAATTCCTAAAAGACTGTTTCATGACATAAAAACAAAATCACCAAAATCAATCTAGGTGATTAGGAGGATTCTAGAACCCGATCTCAGCGCCACCTACCGGTTCTAATTGTGAATCTAAACCATCCGGGGACTCATTCAAACACACAAAAACAAAATCGCTCCAGGAGATTAGGAGGATTCTAGAACCCGATCTCAGCGCCACCTACCGGTTCTAATTGTGAATCTAAATCCATCCGGGAGACTCCATCTCAGCGCCACCTACCGGTTCTAATTGTGAATCAAGCCATCAATTAAAACACACAAAAACAAAATCGCTCCAGGAGATTAGGAGGATTCTAGAACCCGATCTCAGCGCCACCTACCGGTTCTAATTGTGAATCTAAACCATCCGGGGACTCATTCAATCACACAAAAACAAAATCGCTCCAGGTGATTAGGAGGATTCTAGAACCCGATCTCAGCACCACCTACCGGTTCTAATTGTGAATCTAAACCATCCGGGGACTCATTCAATCACACAAAAACAAAATCGCTCCAGGTGATTAGGAGGATTCTAGAACCCGATCTCAGCACCACCTACCGGTTCTAATTGTGAATCTAAACCATCCGGGGACTCATTCAATCACACAAAAACAAAATCGCTCCAGGTGATTAGGAGGATTCTAGAACCCGATCTCAGCGCCACCTACCTAATTCTAATTCCGTGGAATTCAATCACACATCCGCTCCAGGTGATTAGGAGGATTCTCCCGATCTCAGCGCCACCTACCAGTTCACTACAAAAAATCACACAAAAACAAAATCGCTCCAGGTGATTAGGAGGATTCTAGAACCCGATCTCAGCGCCACCTACCGGTTCTAATTGTGAATCTAAACCATCCGGGGACTCATTCAATCACACAAAAACAAAATCGCTCCAGGTGATTAGGAGGATTCTAGAACCCGATCTCAGCGCCACCTACCGGTTCTAATTGTGAATCTAAACCATCCGGGGACTCATTCAATCACACAAAAACAAAATCGCTCCAGGTGATTAGGAGGATTCTAGAACCCGATCTCAGCGCCACCTACCGGTTCTAATTGTGAATCTAAACCATCCGGGACCCATTCAATCACACAAAAACAAAATCGCTCCAGGAGATTAGGAGGATTCTAGAACCCGATCTCAGCGCCACCTACCGGTTCTAATTGTGAATCTAAGCCATCCGGGAACCCATTAAAACACACAAAAACAAAATCGCTCCAGGAGATTAGGAGGATTCTAGAACCCGATCTCAGCGCCACCTACCGGTTCTAATTGTGAATCTAAACCATCCGGGGACTCATTCAATCACACAAAAACAAAATCGCTCCAGGTGATTAGGAGGATTCTAGAACCCGATCTCAGCGCCACCTACCGGTTCTAATTGTGAATCTAAACCATCCGGGAACCCATTAAAACACACAAAAACAAAATCGCTCCAGGTGATTAGGAGGATTCTAGAACCCGATCTCAGCACCACCTACCGGTTCAAATTGTGAATCTAAACCATCCGGGGACTCATTCAATCACACAAAAACAAAATCGCTCCAGGTGATTAGGAGGATTCTAGAACCCGATCTCAGCGCCACCTACCGGTTCTAATTGTGAATCTAAACCATCCGGGGACTCATTCAAACACACAAAAACAAAATCGCTCCAGGTGATTAGGAGGATTCTAGAACCCGATCTCAGCGCCACCTACCGGTTCTAATTGTGAATCTAAACCATCCGGGGACTCATTCAATCACACAAAAACAAAATCGCTCCAGGTGATTAGGAGGATTCTAGAACCCGATCTCAGCGCCACCTACCGGTTCTAATTGTGAATCTAAACCATCCGGGATTAAATCACACAAAAACAAAATCGCTCCTGGTGATTAGGAGGATTCTAGAACCCGATCTCATCCGGGGACTCAATCACACAAAAACAAAATCGCTCCAGGTGATTAGGAGGATTCTAGAACCCGATCTCACTAAACCATCCGACTCATTCAATCAGCAAAAACAAAATCTATCTCAGCGCCACCTACCGGTTCTGTTGAATCTAAACCATCCGGGAACCCATTAAAACACACAAAAACAAAATCGCTCCAGGAGATTAGGAGGATTCTAGAACCCGATCTCAGCACCACCTACCGGTTCAAATTGTGAATCTAAACCATCCGGGGACTCATTCAATCACACAAAAACAAAATCGCTCCAGGTGATTAGGAGGATTCTAGAACCCGATCTCAGCGCCACCTACCAGTTCTAATTGTGAATCTAAGCCATCCGGGAACCCATTAAAACACACAAAAACAAAATCGCTCCAGGTGATTAGGAGGATTCTAGAAACCGATCTCAGCACCACCTACCGGTTCAAATTGTGAATCTAAACCATCCGGGGACCCATTCAAACACACAAAACAAATATCATCAAAATCGGTCCAGCCATTTAGGAGGAGTTCACTGTCAACACACGTACAGAAGAATTATATATTGTTACGAGGTACAGGACTCGAATTAAAAAATGCCGTTGGAACTACTATAGAATTTATTAGAACTGTACAAACACGTATAAAACAAATACAAATAAAACTGAATGCAACCAGTTCACAGTGCACGATTCAATACAATTCGACACGCGCAAAGTCCGTCGTCTATATCGCTAATCGAGAGTACTAGAGAACGTCTTACTCGCTTCGTAGTCGTCGCTTGACTGCTCCCGTCCCTCCATTCGGGCATCGTCTTATACTAACTACACAGTACAAAGAAATTGGAGGCGCACACTTGAGTTTCTAAGAAATATTAATTTGCACACCTGCGAACGTCCACAAAGTCGAATACAATAACAATAGGGATTAGTTCGACGCTAATGATGGTTATAAAACAAGTAGAAAAACAATAGCATGTTACAAATTCAAAACACAAAGGATTGCCTAATCCCGGAGGACATAAGCTGCGCTTACAATAGGCTGTGCGGCTTATCTTTGACGGCATGTAACAATATGTACTAGCTGTCCCGCCAGACGTTGTCCTGCCGTGAAGAAATAAAATTTACAACCCGATTGCAGCGCCACCTAACGGATCCAATTGCGAATCTAAACCATCCTCGAATCTACCTGACACACACAAAAAAAATATTCAAATCGGTCCAGCCGTTTAGGAGTTCACTGTTAACACACGTACAGTTGAATTATATATGTAAAGATAGATGGATATGGTAACACCGCCACCTAAGTCGTTGAGTGTTAACTTGTATCATTTAGACATTAATAATGCATGCGTACGACAGGGATAGTCGTATAAAGGCAAGCAACATTTGGTTGTTTGGTAAAGCGGGTACATACTCAGCACAATAAGGCTCGATTCACACTGGTATGCCGTTCACGGTTCCCGACGGGTCCAATCTCGCTTCAGTCTATTCATCTCGACGTATTGAAGGCATAATGCGCTTGCAAAACAAGACAAGTATCAACACAAAGTGGAGCTCTATGCAATGTCTTACAACTACCAGTGTATCTAGACACGTGTAAATTTCCCCATAGTGTGAATCGAGCCTAAGTGAAAAGGAAGGTATTTAACTTGAGACAATTTGATTGAATAGATTTACAATCTAATAATATCCTTTGAAGTTTGCGAATATGGGCCCAGTTTATTTTAGTCACGCGTATTCTGCTAATGCATTTAGTTGCGTGCGCTAATACAGTCACTTGCATCGGTTATTTAGATTAATTATAGTGCTGTTTTTAGCTAGATTATATCTAGTGTATATAGTCGTGGTAGCGTAACGACTAGCGTACGCGTCCCAAACTCAAAGGGTGCAGGTTCGATCCTGGCCGGAACGCATGCACCACTTAGGCAGTTTTCTGATCTAATGTGCATATTGTTACAATTACCACGTGCTAATAACGGTGAAGGAAAACATCGTGATGCAACCTGCACATCGAGATAACCGATGTGTCAAACCTGCCAAGCCGCCTTGGTGGACAAGCGTGGCGGGGTATACTGTCCGTTCCCCTACAGTGGGAGGCCTGAGCCCAGCAGTGGGACATTCATAGTGTGTATTGTGAATTTCATTATAAAAAAAAACATCGAACAAAGAGTTTGTCTCAAATTTTGCACCTCCAATCGAATTTCGTGTTCGGAGACACTGAAAATGTTACAGAAGGCTTACTGTGAATCGACTTTATCAAAAACACGTGCTTATGAGGGGTACAAAGCAGTCGAGATATGCTGGAAGATTTGCCTCGCCCTGGTAGACCATCAACGTCTTCAACTGAAGTTAACATCGCAAAAGTGAAGGGAATACTGACTGAAAATCCTCATTCAATTTGGAGAGCCGCTGAACTTTCTGTGTCTCACGAGTCGATCCGGATCATTTTAAATAGTCACTTGGGTATGAACCATGTTACCGCTCGGCTAGTCCCAAAAGACCTGAACTTTCTCCAGAAACTCAATCGCATAAGAGTCGCTGAGGACATGCTAGAACGATTCAATTCCGACGCAACATTCATGGAACGCATTGTTACTGGTGACGAGACTACTAGTCAACAAGCTTCGGAGTGGCGCCTTCCAACTGAACCGAAAAGGAAAAAACCACGCCATAGTTAACCAAAAGTCAGTCATGTTGTTTGACTTTGACTATCGCTGTGTTTTGCACTCTTCTTCTTACTGGAAGGTCAAACGATAAATAAAGTATATTATTTGAGCGCTATGCGGCGTTTAAGAGAGCAATTTTGACGAAAAAGGCCAGATTTGTGGAAAGAAAATTCTTGGATTTTGCACTACGATAATGCGTCTTCGCACGAGTGAACGAACTTTTGACTAAAAATTCAACAAATACCATCTAGTAAGTCCACCTTATTCACCAGATGTGGCTCCAGCCGTCTTCTTTCTTTTTCTTAAATTCAAATTACCACTTCGTGGCACCCGTTTTCATTCGGTAGAAGACATATAGGAGAATTCGGAACGAGAACTAAACTCATTTCCGGAAAAAGCGTTTGAAAAATGTTTTGATGATTGGATTATTCGTTGGCGTAAGTGTATCGTTCCTGAAGGAGCATACTTTGAAGGTGATAAAATAAATTTGAATAAATAACTACCATTTTATGTATTATTGACCTTTTCCCGGTACTTTTTTGATACTGTAGTATTATCTCATTTTTACCACACACTTCCGTTATTGGCGTGAGAAATTAAGTAACCATTATTACAAGACCTTTCAATACTAACGATAAGAATAAATTTGTGTCTCTTGATATACTAGCTTTCAGAAGAGGTTATTTATTGTTTTAATTTTCTGTAATTCTCACAGAAGTCATAGTATGAATGCTAATATGGTCAAGTTTTATTTTTTCAAGCTGTGGACAATTTATGAAAGTAAGCATTCATGGACTAGAAAGATTAATAGTAAGTTCGTAAATAAACTAGGAAAAAAAGGAACTTTGTGAGGCTTTTTCATTTCTATAATTTTCAACAGATGGCGTTAGTATGCTGTATTTTTTTACCGACTTCAAAAAAGGAGAAGGTTCTCAATTTGTCGTAAACTGTATTTTTTTATGTATGTACAGCCATAAGTTTGTAGTTTCTGAACCTAGATTTAGATGATTCATTTTAAGTTGGATTTAACAAAGCTTCTAAATGGTCTCATATTATTTTTATTGTTATCGGACCTTGAGTTCCGAAGATATAACAAAAATCTTTAAAATTAAGTTGAAAATGTTGTAGTGATTGAGGTTTTGAAGGGGGTGCCCCGTATAGAGTGAAGGAGCGAAATAGAATGCTCCTCCGTCTCAAAGGAAGATCTTCCAGCGTAGCTATTGTTGTTCCTCGCAGGCCTAGGCTCATCTGTTATTGTTGAAAATTTGTATATATTCTTTGTATATTTCGGGAAACATTTGCGACCTCAATTCTTGTACAGTGCCATCTATTGGCTTGTAAGTGTTCCACTACAGTTTTAAACCTTTTTGTTTATTATGAAATGATTTTAATAATTCTATGTGTTGATATGTGGAACCTTAGGAAGGGGATACATATTTGTGCCGTTTGGAGTTAAAACTTTATTTCCGTGGGCTCCATCGGCAAAGGGTTTCTTCAAAGAAATTCGTAAGAAACTCTTTGATGCCATCCGTGATCAGAAGGCTGGTTCGTATTTCGCGCAACGAATCAGCATTATCATACAGCATGGCAATGCAGCCAGCCTTCTGGCAGCGATTTGTTATATAGTTTATTGTATAACCATGATTTTATGCAATAAATTATTTGATTTGATATTAATTATTTATAACTTATGTTTAATATTTAATTGTATTTTTTATATTTTAATACATAACAAAATTTAACTCGTGTAATTAATATATTATGCTATTTTGTAGTCCAAATAAATAATTATTTGTGTTGAATTCAGCGTACCTTCAAATTAGTCTGATATAATTTTCATTGCTATTAGTCCCTGAATTCCGAAAATGTAGCAGAAAATTCCTCAAAATCAAATAGATAACATACATAATATTGCTAGGTTTGTGATAATTTTAAAACAAGTAGGTACCTAATTATGTTCCGTCGTATTCAAGAGATTGAAACGAAAATCCAGCCTGGTGAAACCAGATGACGGGCGTAATCACGTCGAACAGTTGATTTTCTGTAAACCAAAATGCACAAGCCGTACCGCGGCAGCGTCTGGCGAGTGCCAGGATCGACTGATATACATTTATTCACTGACCAGCGCGTACTAGAGAAACTTCGTTTGTGTTGCCATCGTGACGACGTGTTTGTTAGTAAAATTTAACGGCACTTATTTGAGGTTCATAAGTGCACATAATTTAGCTTTGAGCTGCACTGTAAAACGTTTGGTGATAACGTTCTGTGGTACATATCACCTCTTTTCTGAGTTCAATAAGTTTTCTAAGAACGCTGCCGTTTCATATAGCTATCGTATCTACAGTCGAGAAGCTGCCTTATTAGGAAAACCAACAACGGAGAGATCGTGTGATGCATTTTTTTTACTTTTCTATTCTCCACCTTGTTTTGGTGTTTTTGGCAGTCTGGTTTTTGATTTTTTAAATTATTTATTTTATTAGTTACACTCGAGTCGGTTAAAATCATCAAAATCGGTTTAGCGATATTAACATATACGTACAGAAAAATTATATATATAAAGATATAATCATTCACTATGGCGGTACCACAGCAAAAGATCTGCGGGCGCTATATATATATAACTGCAAGAAAGTTTCTTTGGATGTATGTGTATAATACATTATAATTATTATAATAGCAGCCCATAAATGTCCCACTGCTGGGCTCGGGCCTCCCACTATAGGGGAACGGACAATATACCCGTCACGCTTGTCCAAGGCGGCTTGGCAGGTTTGACACATCAGTTACCTTGATGTGCAGGTTGCATCACGATGTTTTCCTTCACCGTTATTAGCACGTGGTAATTGTAACAATATGCATATTAGGTCAGAAAACTGCCCAAGTGATGCATGCGTTTCGGCCAGGATCGAACCCGCGCCCTTTGACTTTGGGACGCGTGCGCTAGCCATTACGCTACCACGACTTACAGACGATGTATGTGTAATTTTGTGATAATTGGTTCTTTCTTCCCTGCTTTGTGGGTACGGACTGATTTATTCAAAATCATTTTCTAGCAATTTGCGAATCAGATTTAATACATTTCGTGTTTGACTAATTTCGCGTTTGAACTACGACATAACGATGACCTACGCCACATAGGTTCCCAACGAGGGAGGTACCACCCCGTAGTGGGCGCTGGAGCTTTTCGTGGGGGCGGTAGTGGGTCTAAAGGTAAATGGGGGAGGGGCCTTATGACTTTCAGGGGGGCGATTGCTGCGTACCTACCTGATTAGAAATTTAACATAATCGAGTACCCACTTTGAAAATATCTCTATTTTCATTTTAAAAAAATCTGATTGATTCGTATAGGACTGACCGTAGAAATTCTATGTAAGACAATAAGAAAGACGTGATTTACCCAATCACGCATGTTTCGACAAAAGTACGAGAACTTGCAGCAACCTGCTTACAGAGCAGTTGCATCGCAAACAAGCAACAAGTTAATGCGTGCTCGAACTCAAATCTTTAGAAGGCAGGGATAATTCCTCTAATGTTTTATTGTTTTTGTGTGCTTCGCCAGTGATCTATACTCGTACGTGACTGATAAAGTAAATAAGTCGTTATAACCATTAGTTTTATCACTTTCTATACATCGGTGGAAAAGTTACTGTATTGGAACCGTAACAAATTATGAATTATAAAATATCTGAAAGTAAGAAGAAATGTCAGCAGTACAATATTGAGTAACACATCTAACATCTAACTACATCAAACCTTTTTGCATCGTGTTCTTAACAAGAAAATAATAAACTACGAGCTTCATGTAATATATCATTTAATTCATTAATCGCAAAAGCGGGATAATCACACACAATTGACTAGGAATTAATTATAATATAAGAATTTTTAAGATATAATACAATGCAGAGTAGATGAAATGGCTTAAGACATCTCACAACTATCATTGTGTGATTACTTAAAGACTTCCAAATTTTCCATTCAACTCAATGAGTCAACTTTATCAAATAACGAAGCACCACTGTTAGCTTATGTCCGATTCATAAAGAAGAAAAAAATTGTCAAGAGTTATTATTTGCAGAAAGAGTTAGAAACCGATACAAAAGGAAAACAAATATTTAATATCATACACTTTTTTTTTCAAGAAAAAAATTCCTATTCTACATATTTTCTCAGTTGCTACAGATGGTGTTCTAGCAATGACGAGGCGTCATAAGAGTTTCGTAGCGCATTTAAAACAAAAGTACCAAATGTATTTGCTGTACATTGTGTTATACATCGTCAGCACTTGGTTGCATAGCAGATTATTTGACCAACTTTGTAGTGAAAATGACGAAGACTATAATCGCTTGCTGCTGCACACAGAAGTACGATGGCTCTCGAAAGGTATTCAGTACGGGACTTACTTGAATCGATGAACTGCGCGGACAATTGATTGCATACAAAAATTACATAGCTTATTTGACATACATTTTTAATATATTTAATAAAGTTAATTTAAAATTGCAAGTTGATGAGTTGAATTTAATAAAACAACTACGAGGAGCACGATGAGATAGAGAGAGAAAGAGGGGATTAATTTCTAATTGGTGATTATTCATAGATAATAGATAGACATATAAAATTAGTGTAACTGACTATTATCTAAAAGTGGCTGTTGGATTATTTTTTTCTTGTAAAGGGGCGGTAGTCCATAAAAGGTTGGGAACCTCTGACCCACAGGAACCTCTGAACTGATAATAATTTGTTATATAAATAATTGCACGTATTTGCAACGAAACATTCCCATTTGCGGTTTTGATGCTGAAGCCACTAGATATTTTGGTTATTGTAAAATGAGTATTAGAATACTTATCTTAATAACTCTTTACTTCACGGTAAAAATTGGTAAGTTTCGTTTACTAAATGTAAACAAGTAACGTTTGAAATCAATATATTTAGGTTTTCGCGACTAATATAATAATATATATTTTTTGGCGGCGGTTTCACGTTAGTCTCCGTAACAAAAATTTGTATAAATATTCAAATCACTTTAATACGTTCAGAGAAGTGTGCAACGTTTATAGTTAACTACGAATAAGTGCTGCAAGTGTTATCCTCAATTAAAATATAGTATAAACGAATTTAAAATCGTTAACGTTTGACAACAAATTCGACTTTTTTAAAATAGTGATTCAAATGCGAACAAGATATAATATATATTAAATTTAACATAAACCAGTGCATAAATACTATGTGATAGTGAAAAGCCAATTATATAAACTGATCATGTTGTTTTTTACATGTAAACAGTTAACAGCTTATTGAAATTTAAATATACAAACATTCTTAGATTGGTAAATTCTTCTTTGTTTACGTTTAAACCCAGAGGTGTCGCTGTAATGGAAATTCAAATAACCTAAACCACAATCGAAGTATTTCCATTTTGGTACAAGAGATGTCGTTTTTTCAAGAAATTTGAACAAGATTTCGAACCTCAATCGACGATGTCTAGATTTTAATAGAAGTCGGTTCAAAATAGATGTCACTTTATGTAACTTTATATGACAAGTTCAATTAATTCCAACAATAACAATTCAAACCACAACCTACGGTATCTCCGCTTCTATATTCATGTCGCTGCTAATAAATTGAGAAAAAGCAGAAAAATGTTAATATATAAGTGTTTAAATATGTACTAATATAGTGTAAGAAAACCCATGAGAACACGCACTGGAATATGTAGTGTATATAATAATAATCCGAACGGCGGCGACGCGGCTCGCAACTCGTCACGTCTCGTTTCTCATGGGGGCGAAAAGCGGCCTGTGGAGAGCCGCTTAGCAACGATGAATGTTAGAGGAGGGATGGACAGTGAAATAGATGAAGTATGTCAGATGATGAATGAAAGAAAAATAGATTTATTATGTGTGAGTGAGACGAAGCGGAAAGGATGTGAAACCACTAAGTACGGTCAGTTTACGGCGTATTGGTCAGGAGTGAAAGCGACAGATAGAGGGAGTCAAGGAGTAGGCCTTATTCTCTCTGAAAGAATGGAAGAATGTGTGAAAGAGCATGAATGTGTTAGCCCAAGACTTGTATGGATTCGACTGAAAGTTGGCTTGACTCGGCTTTTTGTGGTTGGGGCATATGCACCATCAGACATGAGCTCGACTAACTCCTCCCGACAAACCATAGAGGAAAAGGACAAGTTTTGGGAATGTTTGAGAGGTGTGCTGCTTACATGTAAGCAGAACGAAAAATTAATTATGTTAGGTGATTTTAATGGCTGGGTAGGTTTAAACCGAGATGGTTATGAAAGGGTGCTAGGTACATTAGGAGATGAAAGAATAAATATGAATGGTAACTGTTTGCTTGAGGTATGCTTAGAATGGAATTTGTGCGTGACTAACACAATGTTCTGTCACAAGAATATTCATATGTACACGTGGGAAAATGTGAAAGGGAAGAGTATGATTGATTTTGTAATAGTAGATGAAAGATTGAGGAAAAGCATTCTGGACACTAGATCATATCGGGGTACAGGAATCAATACAGATCACTTCTTAGTAGTATGCCGAATAAAAGATCTTTTCAAAACTTGGAGGCACCAACATTCCGATAAATCTAAATCTAATACACTAGAAAGAATAAAAGTTGAAAAGTTGCAAGAAGAAGAAGTAAAAGAAGAGTATAAAGCAAAATTAGAAGAAAAATTTGTTAGGATGAATGATATGTGCGAGATAGAGGAGTTATGGATGTCCTTTAAAACCGAAGTTGTGAGTGTTGCGATTGATGTGTGTGGTGTAACTAAAAGAAAAACGGGTAAATGCGTGAAGAATATTTGGTGGGATAAGGAAGTACAAAGTGTACTGAATGATAAAAAGAAAGCATGGAAGGATTGGTTAGCTTTAAGAGCTGACCTAAGACTGAAGAATACAAAAAAGGAAGATGTAAATTCGGCAAAAAATTTGTATAAAAGGATGAATGAAATAGTTAAAATAACGGTCAAAAAGAAAAAGAATGAGCAAAAAGATGATTTGGATGAAAGAATCTCTGAAGATTTCCAGAGTAATTTCTGGAAATCTATAAAAAGATCTAGAGGAAAGGTAGTACAGTCTGACCTCAATGTAATTAGGGACAAGAATGGAAATATTGTGAAAGAAGAAAAACACATATTGAATCGCTGGAAAGAATATTTTGAAGGTTTGTTTGAAAAAGATATAGCGGATGTGAACAGTATGACTGATAAAAAGGACAATAGAGAAGACAATAGCGATAGTATAGTTATGGATGAAATTGTGAAAGCATTGAATAGTATGAAACTAGGAAAGGCTGCTGGGTATGATAGGATAACCGTAGAAATGCTAAAGGCTGGACAAGGTCTGATCGCAAGTCTTTTGTACCGCCTTTTTAATATATGCTGGAAGAGGGTCTGTGTACCAAAAGATTGGTGCAAAGCCGTTATTGTACCACTCTACAAAGGAAAAGGGTCACAACAGGATTGTAAAAATTTTCGAGGCATTAGCCTTCTTAGCGTTGTCGGGAAAATATATGCTAAAGTGTTGATTGAACGGGTATTAAAAGTAACAGAAGAGAAAGTATGGGATGTACAAGCAGGTTTTCGAAAGGGAATGAGATGTGTGGACCAAATCTTTACTTTACGATGTATAAATGAAAAGTTTTTGGCCAAAGGTCAAAACGTGTATTGTGCATTTATAGACTTGGAAAAAGCTTATGATAGAATGACAAGAAGTGAACTGTGGTCGGCGCTAGCTAAGTATGGGATAACAGACAACCTGATACGATCACTGAAGTCCCTCTATAGTGATTCCAGTGCTTGTGTTAGGGTCAACGGCGCCTACACTGAATGGTTTAGCATTGAAAAGGGTGTTAGACAGGGTTGTGTAGCGTCGCCGTGGTTGTTCAACATATTCTTGGACAGTTGCTTGGACAATTTGGAAGAAAGTGAAAGTGGTTTAAGAATGAATGAATTACTTATCAAATGTCTACTCTACGCCGATGATCAGGTTATACTTGCGTCATAGGAAACGGAGTTACAGGAGATGGTAACAATTATGAACGAGTCTTTTGAGAGAAAGGGTATGAAAATTAATGTGAATAAGATGAAAGTTATGGTGTTTGAAAGAGATGAAAGAATGACAAGTTGTAATATACAGATAGGAAATCAAAAGTTAGAGCAAGGCAGAGAATTTGTTTACTTAGGCTGCATGTTTACCAGAGACGGAAAGCATGAAAGGGATATTGAAAGGAGAGTTATGGCAGGTAATAAGGTGAATGGAGCGCTAAACTCTTTTATGAACAGCCAGAAAGTGTCTGTAAAGGCACGCTTGGCTGTCCATGAAGGGGTGTTGGTGCCAACCCTAATGTATGGCAGTGAAAGTTGGGTATGGCAGAAGAAGCATGAAAGTAGGATAAACGCAGTTGAAATGAGAGCTTTGAGAAGTATATGTGCGGTTAGCTTGAATGATATGATAACGAAGAGTGTGATTAGGGAACGTTGTGGATTGAAAGAAGATGTAATAACAAGAGTTGAAAAAGGTATGTTAAGGTGGTTTGGACATGTAGAGAGAATGGATAAAAGTAGAATCACAAAACAGGTGTATGACAGTATTGTGAATGGTAGGGTTGTTGCCGGTAGACCGAGACGAACACACCATGACCAAATATCAGAAGTGTTAAAGAGAGGTCAGGTAAAAAGCATTTCAAATAAACGTGCATGTATGAAGAGGTTAATGAAAGTAGGTGAAGCGAAAGTTGTTTGTCAGGATCGTCGCAAGTGGAGATCCATAGTCTCTGCCTACCCCCATGGGAAACAGGCGTGATATTATGTATGTATGTAATATAATAATAATAATAATAATCGGCAGACAAACACATATATTGTATATCCCCAAATTAAGCAAGTTACGCTTGTGTTATGGGTAATATACAACGTACTACTCTGGGGCCGATCCCAGACACCCAGACCATAGTAAATAACGAAGAAAATACGTTTCCGAAATTGACTATACCAGGAATCGAACCCGGAACCTCTGCGTTACAGTGAGGTAGGCCGGCAACGGCTTAGCGCGCTCAACCACAGAGGCCGTCAAATATGTTCTTCGCAAATCAGTAAGAAATATAATACCACAGAATTTATCCAGTTTGGTCACATTGTTTCAGATTGCAAGAGGTACAGATATGACTACGTATACTACCCCGAGATCGAGGGGTGGCTGAAGCAGAACAACATCCCCGCCACCTGGCACCAGGCCAGGCTGCGGTGCCACCTCGAAGGTTAGTTCACCATTTACAACAACCATAGTAATAGCTGCTATGCTATAGTCACTAGTTAAATTTCTTATCGCACGAGTTAATTTTATCGAATATTTTACAAAGTACTTAATTTCGGGATGTGATTCTGTATCATTGACAGGCGCAGAACTAGCGTCCCCAATCGATAATGGATCTTTAAAGACTCTAAAAGGCAGATATCAAGTTCCAACGTGGACGGGAGTGCATTCATTGTTCTCGAAAGGCGACTACAGTTCCATTGAAGGTAATTTTTGTTTCGCGTGGACGTGTTGTTCCATCTATGAGATTACTTTAATTAACCGCTGTAATGGTTGCAGGCGTTCCCATCCTCAGGATGCCGATAAGCTGGGCTCCCGGCGAGCCAGATAACCATCAGGACAAGGAGCAGTGCATCATCATGATGCCCAACGGAACCTTCGCCGACGTCTGCTGCGACGAAATGTTCCCTTACATCTGCTTCAGGAAGAAGTCCACATCTGTTGCAGTCAACGTAGCTTGTGGAACTGTCGATAGTAGTGAGGGAAATAATTTATTATTTATTTAATATCATTGTATAAACAATACCTTAGTTACTAAATATTATTTGAATTTGAGGAAATCGCTGCTATATCTTCAGAGTCCAAAAACCAATAGCAATGAAATTTATATGAGACCTCTTTAAAGCTTTACTGAATCCGATGCAAAAATATTGATCAAATGTGGTTCAGAAACAAAAAAGTTGTATACACCATAAATTAAGAAACTCCTTCGTTTTTGGAGTCTGTGACAGACAGATGGATCGAAGAACATGATGATTATATAAATGGTCTGTGTATGCAGAAATGGCTGCATAACCTTACAAAGAGTGACGGATATTCGACGCTAGAATCCTATAAAAATAGGTTATTTTGCAGTAGATATCAGAAAATTCAAATATCTGAAATTACCCTCTTCTGTGGGATTTTTGTATAAACTCAATATCTTCACTGTATTTTAATGGTGTGGAGATTTTGTTGAATTTCCGTTTTTTTAATATCCTATAATCTCATTGGGATTACACTTACGAGCCTGCGTCATTTCATTTTATTTACTTATATATAGACGTGGATAATAAATTATCAGATATTATATTTTGCAAAAATAACTATATACTTGATTGCTTTACAGGTTATGGGTATGAAACTAGGACTGGTAGTTGCTACAAGTTCCACAACTATATTCGGACCTGGAGCCGGGCGTACATGACCTGTGCAGCCGAAGGGGCCCATCTGGCCATCATGGAGACTGCGGTCGAGACCCAAGTCCTCAAAGAAATATTTTCAAATTACCCCCTAAGTAAAATTTATGGTGCCAAATATGATCATGTTTTAGTCGGATTCCATGACTGGGGCGATGCGGGAGTGTGGACCACAATTCATGGTAAGTGTTAATATTGACCTTCAAACCGAATGCAAGGGAAGAGGCATTACAAACACTTTTGTTTACCTTTTCTATACTAGGTGAGCGCACTAAAAGTTTCCGGATTAAATAAGAAAAAAATGCAATGACGAGTAGAAACTGAATTCATTGTTACATCAAAATATTCTCTGTTAGCGTAAATGCATTTTATCATACGAATAAATCAATTTAGAAAATATTCATGGCACTCCTCCGTGGCAACTGATTTTTCATTTTTGGGAGCAAAAAAAGTGCCATGTCGGGACTGCATACAGGTAGGTTCATAAGGTAGAGACAAATAAATTTTTGATAGAGAAAAAAGTATTTTCTCTGTAATTTTAGTGTAATTACTTTATAAATATTACTTATGTATGGCCAGATCCGGAAACAATTAGTGCGCCCTATGTAAAGTGCCAACTTACACTGACGAGATGAGTTAGACTCCGACTAACGGTTTGCATTCCGCAGATGTGGCGCTATGGTTGCGCAATGGAATGTTAGAAAGCCACAATAACTTTAGAAAGATTCCGATTCAATAGTATTGTTACAAGTCAGGTCCCGACAAACACAAAATCCACCAGCATATCTGAAACAAAGCACATTTATTACCCGTCGGCATTTGAACTAATAACATAGAAATTCTTTTATGGTCGTCTTCTTTTGTTTACTTGTTGGCATTTTCATTGGCATTGACTTTTCATTCCTCAGAATCTTCACCCCCGTACTTCAAAAGTTAATTATGTCATTCATCTCTCACTTATAGATTATAAATTGGAAAATTAATAAAAAAAAACTAGGTTCAAAGCTTTAATGCTTTAAAAGGAAATCAGTTTGAATAAAATCGATTGAGTTATTTATGAGATGTGGGGTATTTTTGGCTAATTACTTCATATTTCAAATCCTAAGCTGTTTTTGGGTTCTGTAGCCAATTGATACGGACACGGGACAATGCAGGTTGTCTCCTCTACGAAACAATGCAATGCACGTGGTCCAACATGCACTAGATCATTTTCTAACCCTGTATCAAAAATATATTCCAGGGCAATCTTTAGAGGATTTGGTGGACACTGGAGTAATAAATTGGGCCAGTGGAGAGCCTAATAACAACACGTTAAATGGCTTCGGCCAATCTTGCGGCTCCATGAGAAAAGATGGTCACCTCTACGACTTTTGGTGTAACGTTCCTGCTGCCTTTATCTGCGAAAAGAATCCAGACAGTCTCGGAAAGAAGGAGGATGACTAATGAAATGATGTGGCACCCGAAGAGGTTCTTGGGGATGCAGATACATAATTATTCTACTGGAAGCAAACATAATGTATCAAAATTATTTATGGTTATGTGTGATCTGGCCGTGCTGGACCGATTATAATAATAATAATAGTTTTACAACAATACTCTTTATTGTACACCAACTTAAAAATAGTAACATATCATTCCCGGGTGAAGCAAGAGAATTTTCGAAAATCTTTTAATGCAGTTTTATTTATTTTCAAAAATAAAGAAATGTTAATTTGGAGTAAAATTTGCTATCTCTATTATTTAGAGTACTTTCCCTCCAGGTGGCATTTAAAAAATCCACCCTGTATAAAGTAAAGAACAAGGTCTATAAATATTTACTCTCGCTTAACTATGATGCTATTGAAGTGCTTGTTGAGTAACTTACTAAACTTAAAATCATTTAAACTTTTATTCCACTTTCTTGCTTCTTTATCTCCTTCTCTACAGAAACACACCCACACACATCCTAATATATATGTACATGAACATGACCACATACACACTGCATGGAGATCTTAAATTTTAACACTGGCAATTGGCGCGAGGAACCTCTGATTTACTCATATTACAGGTAAATTATACCTAGTTTTAGAGTCAGAGTCAACTCAACATCTTGTATAGTGTTTTTAGCCTCTAAAATGTGTTTCATTCGTCATTCTTTCAATTTTGTACTTTGTTTTTCTTAAAGGCTTAATAAAGACATTTTGTATTTTTTATTAGTGTACATATTTGATATGGTTTCTTTTTATTTGTATGTATTACTTTTGTTACTTATTTATTGATTGCTATTTACATTTGTCATATTTTTGATAGATATAGCGGCACTAACGTGCTGTATCTTGGTATTTGATCAAGTATTAACTTATAGACAAATAAAACACAAAGTTCGTTAATGTATTTAATGCATACATAGAATAAAATGTGATACACTTTTTCACCCCGTTCACCCCGTATTATATTAGTGGCAAAACAATCAATGTCGGTAAGCTAGTAATAATAATTAAACTTGTAAATTGGGCAAGTGCCCACAAGTTATTTCAAAATGTTAAAAAACGTCTGGTCGATACAAAAGGAGACCGGAAGGCTGGAACTTACCTCGCTCAAAGGATTAGCCTCTGTATGCAGCGAGGTAATGCTGCCAGACTTCTAGGTACAATGCCCAGCGTCAGTGGTCTGGTGGGACCTGGAAGGGCTTTAGTATAGATGTATATATATATATATATATATATAAAATCACCATCGCCCGAGTGTTAAATCTCAGTTGCGTTTTGGGGCGTTCACGTCGACGCCCGGGTCCCTTTTGCCAGCAGCCCGGCATCCCTTGTATTGGGATCTTTGGTACGTATGTCATCCTTTAAGACAAAGTCATTATTTCTTGGGCCTTACCCTTTAGAGCTAGCATAGCTATACATTTGGTCCCCACGTAACTAGCCAGTTTCCTGTTTTATTTGGGGATTAAATAATATGTACAATTTTTATTATTTCATGACTTCAGTAGAGAGGCAGACGGTCCACTTGTCGGAAAGCGGTTACCATCGCCTATGGACATTTGCATCACCAAAGGCTTTACAAATGCGCTGCTGCTCTCTAAATGGAGACTGGAACCTGGTCATCAATGACGGAACACAACTCAAGGTTATTATGGCGGCATACTCTAGACCAGGGGTGGTAACCATTCAGGCAGGCAAATAACCTACACCTGGCTGTGGGGTGATTTGTAGCCTCTTACGATTGTACATACGACAATACCTCTGTTTCAGACATTTAATATATTTATATATATTATGTTTAAAAAAATGATAAAGTATCGATTGTGCGAGTAGGCTTATTATACGACGAAAGATTTTTTAGACCACCGCATCGAGTGGGTATAATGTGATCGCCACCAAGATCTTTTAGTAATTATTCTTATAAGCAACTTTGTTGAACTTTGTATGAGTATAAACTAAATTTAAAAAAAAGACGAATAATAATAATTATGAAGTAAAGATATGTGTATGTCGCTGGGGAATTCATTGCGCCGTTTCTGCTTCTTTAATAGTATCTAAAATTGCTTTAGAAGCGGTGGTAGACTCATGAATTTCAATAAGTAATCTAGAAGATTCCATTTTGGAATAAATACATTCATTTTCATTTTTTATATTTTAATAATATTCGCAAGGATTACATTTCAAAGCTATTATAGCAAAAGTGCAAATATGTACTTTCTACATAATATGTAGGTATATACTGATAGCCTTAGTACTGTACTGTAGATGGTCTAAGCTTTTGCCCGCTTAGCTCACTGCAAAGCGGAGGATCCGGGCTTAGTTTTTGGTACGGTACATTTAGTAAACTAATTTTCTGTTATTCACTATCGCCTAAGTGTCTGGGATGCCTCTCAGGGTTTTTTAAGCACGCTTGCGTCGCCCACGTAGTAGTCAAGATGCTCTTTGATACCAGCACACAATGCGAGGTTCTTGTGGCGGTATGCCTTGAATCATGAGCCAGACGAGCATATGTCCTGCTACCTGCGAGTTTGTACATTGAATTTAAAAAAATCAGAGGGCCTAAGTCGGACCAACAGATTCTGTAATTACCATTTTTAGAATGTTTCTGCCTGTCTACCTGCCATTCGTTTTTCCACTTGTCCGTTGAAGTTTCACTTCTACTATGTGTCCCAGCACACATTTTGATTTTTCGCAGGTTTACTGCAAATGATGATTCGGTTAGGTTAGTTACATTTTAATGAATGCATTTTTTATTTAAACATATTTTATTTTATCAAACAGTAAAACTGAATTCAATCCGGAACCAAAAAAAACATCCATAGTATACTCTAAAATTATGCCGCCTCTCACCACACGATATTCTACTCCCTCCACCCGGCCCTAATGCTTTTTCGACAGAAAAAGTCCTAATATCCCCCGTCTATATAGAAGTTTCACTTCAAAAAACAAACCTAAAAGATATGGTCGTATGGTGTAGGCTAATAAAATATCTGTCTGACACTAATTAGTTTGCACTAAACGTGCTGTTAGATTTAAGTGAGGTGTTGCATTAACGGCAGGCAACGTATCACTGCCCCAGTGCTGCCACCTGCAAATAAATATGCCACCACTGCACACGGAAATACTGATGTGTACAACATAGAGTTAACCCGAGCGCTTTTGATTAGTAACAAATGTTCAAACCACCAAAAAATAGTTTGAGACCCTCTAAGCTCTCTTACCAAAAAAATATACTAAAGAATATATAACAACGTTAAGAAGAAAGTTGTGACGCAAGCAAAGTTAAAGATGGCTGTGTCTTCTCTGGATCTCTTCAGAAGGAACTGTATTCATAATTATAACTCATTATAATAAATATATAATAATAACAGCCCATAAATGTCCCACTGCTGGACTCGGGCCTCCCATTATAGGGGGAACGGGCAGTATAAACCCGTTTTTTTGATTTCTTGTATGTTTGTTCGGGATTAACGTAAAAACTACAAAACTTAGTTCGATGCGGTTTTCGTTGACAGCAATTTGACGCCGCGCTCGGCGTATGTGCGCCGCGTCAGGCGTCTGAGACGCTGCATTACCCTAGTAATTATATAGCATTACATATTAGGTTGGGTAAAAAATTTCTTCGCATTTTATATAAAAATTCAAAGGTTTTTTTATAAAGTTTATTTACATTTGACTAAAGTATGTAGGTGCCATTTTGTTGGATAACTTTTTGCCATCTTGTAGGTAGGGACGTGATCTCATTGCTATAAAAATTTTTGGGGCTTCTGATCAAAAAACTGCGACAAGTGGTTTTGGCAGTCCTCTCGTGATGTTAACCTGACACTGCCTAAGGAATTTTGCAGAGACCGAAACAGGTGAAAATCTGAAGGTGCAAGGTCAGGACTATACGGCGGATGCATTAACACCTCCCAGCCAAACTCTCGTAATTTTTGCTGAGTGGCTAAAGATGTATGAGGTCTAGCGTTATCATGGTGAAAAACCACACCCCTTCTGTTGATTAATTCCGGCCGCTTTCTCTCAACTTTTTTCTTTAATCTCATCAGTTGTTCGCAGTACAGTTCACAATCGATGGTCCTGCCTGGCGGTAACAGCTCATAATGAATAATGCCCTTCCAATCCCACCATACACACAGCATCACCTTGTTGCGAGTTAACCCGGGTTTCGCCACAGTCTGTGAAGCCTGACCGGCTTTTGACCACGATCTTTTTCGCACTTTCTTGTCGTACGTGATCCACTTTTCATCACCAGTTATCAGCTTCTTCAAAAATGGTTCGGTTTCATTACGTCATAATAAAGAATCACAAATGAGTATACGGTTCATTAGGTTTCTTTCAATGAGCTCATGAGGATTATGAGGCACCCAAATATCGAGCTTTTTTGTGTACCCAGCTTTTTTCAAATGCGCCAAAACTGTTTTGTGGTCAATTCCCAGTTCTCCAGCTACATCGTAACTTCTAGTATGCCGATCTTGCTCCACTTTTTCAAAAATGGCATCAATTTTGTCCGTAACAGGGCGACCAGAGCGACGTGCATCTTTGATATCAAAATTTCCGAATTGAAAACGCTTAAACAAAATTTGCGCTACTCTCACAGATACTGTATTAGGTCCATAAACATCACAATTTTTTTTCGCGGCTTGTGTTGCATTTTACCTTTTTTGTAGTAAAATTTTAAAATGTATCGAATTTCTTCATTAGATTCATTCATTTTAACAATAAGAAAAACAAATGAACATCACACATTTTCCTAATTTGAATTTGGAATTGTCTTCTTTAAAATTAAACCTTTTTAATGATACCAAAACCAGCCAGATACAAATGGTATAGCCAAAGAGATCTTATTACAAGTTCATACATACTATATGCGAAAAGACTTTTTCGCTAACCTATTATTACGGCCTTGGTAACTGACTATACCGCTGCCTTAGAAACGTTACTTAAGGCTTGTAGCAACGCCAACGTCCTTGAATATTTATGGTAGTGATTTTTCGGGCGCTAGTGGGGAACCATAGATGCAGTCGTTTTTCAGATTCATTGTTATTTTATTGTAAGTCACTTAAAGTTGTATTTAAAAAAATAATGAAACCAAATTATTATATAAAAATTAACTGTACAAAAATCACTTTTTAATACCGCACTTGTTCGCAATACAATGTACTATTAACTAATGTAGACCTTGATGATTAATGACGACCTCTATAATTGAGTGGGCTGAGCCGTTGCTGGCCTACCTCACTGCAACGTAGAGGCTCCGGGATCGATTCCTGGTATAGTAAATTTCGGAAACGTATTTTCTCCGTTATTTACTATGGTCTGGGTGTCTGGGATCGGCCCCAGAGTGGTACGTTGTATATTACCCATAACACAAGCGTAGCTTGCTTAATTTGGGGATATACAATATGTGTGTTTGTCTGCCAATTATTATTAATATTATTATTTTCATAGGTAATTTATATCAATTTATAATCCAAATTAAAAAATGTTGTAATTTAGAATGATCCAATCAATTACTTACACATTTTAGAATAATGACTTAAACTTTTTTTATACTTCTCTTTGTTATCTCTATTTTATTTGTAATTATTGTGGTGACATTTTTTTTGTTTTTGTTCAATATTGACCTCATTTAAATTAAATAGACATTTTATATAATTTTCGTACAATTGTAATACATTTTTTTTTATAATTAACTGTATGAGCCAATTTTTACAATCATATAGTATATTTACATAATTTACAATTATAAAATTACATATAATCGAATACAATAAAAGAAAACTTATTTGTATCGTATTCTACCCATAGTCCATCAAGACTATAAGTAGAATACTGAGCCCAGATCACCGTTTTCTATGGGTAAGGTGCCCAGATGGCTGGCTACGTTCCTCCCTGGATCGCCATACTGATCCGTTGCCCGAGGTAAGCACCAGCCTTCTGATTGTCTGAAGAGTCAATGAGTCGTTTTGATAAAGCTAATTTTTATTTTTATTATATAAATTATTTTTTAGTGGAAACTTGATTGATATATGTATTAGTTTTGTGGTTATATTTAAGAATATTAATTATTGTATTGTTAAGAGTTGCAGGACTAGAATTAAAATGCCGTTGGAATTATTATAGAGTTTATTAGAACTATACAAATACGTCAAATCCAAACGTAATGCAGAAGGTTGTAATTCAATAAAACGCGCAAGGTCCGTCACTACTAGATTCCCGATTGTACACACGTCACGCCTTGATCATGGTTCTTGCTTGACTGCCTCCTCTCTCAATCAGGCCGCCGTTTTATAATTCACCAATGCACTGTGCCCGCCCGACAACCTGGACCGAATTTCCCGGAATCAGTCCGCACTCGTAATCCGTAACACCTGGCTAATGACAATCAGTTGTGCTCCACAATAAGTAAACAAAAGAAGACGATCATAAAAGGACTACAATTAGTTCAAATGCCGACAGGTAATAAAATGTGTATTTACAGATTTGTACTTAGAATTTATGTCTTTGTCGGCGCCTAGGTGGTAACAGTATGTTTCCCAAACAAATTAAATAAATCTCTGTTTTATATGGATATGTTATATATTTTAAGGTTTTCTTAAATTATAATAACTATAAAAAAATTACGAAAAATACCACATTATGTGAAGATTTATGCTAATTTTATTTTGTAAATTATTGTTCAGTAATAAGTGACGAAAAGTTGTTTCGTTCGCAGCCTATTTTTGACGTTTTGCAGCAACATGAGCCTTAAAAATATTATTTATCCGCCATCAAAATCTCCAAATCTGCTGGGAAGTCTTTAAAAGTTTATTTAAAGTCGTAAAGAACGAAGTGGTATTGTAAGCCTTAATATAAAATGTGCTTAAGCGATATGCTTTGCGGAATTGAATTTTTCAAGTCTCCGAGGAGGCGAAATTAGGGCCGCGAAGTTATGTGGACCAAGTTCCGCGCTGCGGGGATTGAAAGATCAATAGAGTTGGGAAATGTTTTTTGGCGCGGATATTTCAATAATTTTGTTTGTACATAGCACTATTTTTTACGTGTTTAAGATAGCATCTCTCTAGCATGTATGCTATCTTAGTTGTTGATTATTAAGCATCTATATTATACTATATTTGTATTTGTCGTTAATAATCCCGATTATAATATTATAAATGCGAAAGTAACTCTGTCTGTCTGTCTGTTACGTTTTCACGGAATAACTACTGGATCGATTTGGCTGAAACTCAGTATATATATATATATATATATTCGCTGCTGAGGATGAATATAGAATACTTCTTATCCCGAAAAATGGGATAGTTTCCTGGATAAAAATATATTTGTATTTCTGTTAGTTATGCTTTTACGGAAAAACTAATTGACCGATTTGACTGAAATTCGGTATATATGTAAATTTTATACCGAGGCTGGGCAAGGATACTTTTCATCCCGGTATATAGGATAGATTTATGTAAAGGATATGCCAGAAAATATGGTGTTGTGGTAGTTTTTGTAATTTTGATAGTTGTAGTAGTTTTTGTAGTTTTGGTCGTTTATGTAGTTAACAAAGAGATAGGTGGGGAGGGGGGATATATAAATAAAACTAGAACGGGTTGAAATACGCGATAAAAGTTTGTATGGGAGACCAATAATTTCTGAAGTTTATAGATATAAAAAATCATTATCTATATAAAAAATGCGATCGTAGCTCAATCTGTCTGTCTGAATACCGAAAATGAACAAAGATATTTTTCATCTCCGGAGATGGGATAGTTTGTGATATAAAATGAAGTTAAGTCTTCCGAGGGCAAATAGCACCAACACAAAAATATAATACAATTTAAACAAGAGGTACGCATCAGAGTTTGACCCGTAAACTCTAGTTTATTTATTTATCACTATTATGTTATATATTTATACGATACCTAATTATAAATTACCATTTTTAGAATTTTTGTTTATCAGTCTGTCTGAAAGTTTGTCTAGGCTCCGCAAGTGCTGATATGATATGATTTCTATAAAAAAAAAACTAATACTAGTAAAAAATTTTCATTTAACTTTTTATGTATACTTAATATCTTATAGAATTCAGAAGATATGAATATAGAAGATATATGCAATCATAAACGAAGTCGCGAGCATAGATAGTATAAAATAAAATAAACATTTCTTGTATCACACTGAACTCAAACCTTTGCTTAAGGAGCTGCTTGAATGATGTCCGCTATTTCGCTCGCCAATTACCACGTTTTTGTACCTATCAATTGACTGAATTTAATTTCAACGAATTCGTATTGAAACAACGTTTCATTTATAACTGTTTTAAGCGTATCATTTATCTAATTTTTACTTAGATGTTTCAGCGACTTATCAGTAGTAAAAGACTGGTGTAATATTTGCAACAACTCAGAAGGGTTTATGGTAGTAAAAGAACAGCCACTGGTCACTCACTATACTTATAATCAGAGAACTTTACAGCTTAAATACATTTCATCCACTCACTCTACACACTGAACAGACATTTTTAAAACACCTCGCCATCCTTCCAACAATTTTACAGTGTGAGAAACTTAGCAAATTGGCACAACCGACAGCGGATTGAAGTCATTCATATACTCTTTTAATTAAAAAGGATATGAATGACAAGAATTAGTTACATTATTGTTTTATAAATTTTAGATAATATCTATATATATATATATATATATTCTTCTGTAAGTGTGTTGACAGTGAACTCCTCCTAAACGGTTGGACCGATTTTGATGATATTTGTTTTGTGTGTTTGAATGAGTCCCCGGATGGTTTAGATTCACAATTGGACCCGGTAGGTCGCGCTGAGATCGGGTTCTAGAATTCTCCTAATCACCTAGACCGATTTGGGTGATTTTGTTCTTATGTCATGAAACAGTCTTTTAGAAATTCAGAAAATATGGCGGTACGAAGTCCGCCGGGCCAGCTAGTTTTATATAAAATATTATATTTAAAGTTTTAAATGTAATAAAATAAATCGAATACAATAACAATCTATCGCGTCTGCCAACATGAAAATAAAATGTAGTGAATACCGTCTATATACAATTATGGTAAATTATAGAAAACTATATACAAAACAGGCGCTAATCACAGAATAAATAAAAATATAACATTATTATTCAATTAAGGAAATGGCCGATTGTATCGTTCGGAAATAAGAGGGATCGTTTAGAAATAAGAGGGTACATAACAAAATTAATTATTAACCTTAAAAAGAAACACAACAAAACAATATGCAAGTAAATAAATGAACAAAAATTAAACTTTGAATGTTAAGCTCAATAATGACAATGTTATTGACATCTTCTTTGTCTTCTGTGATCCTGGCTACTGAAAAGTGGCGGAAATATCAAAATAAAAATTAAATAATGCCGTGCTTAAAACAGTTAATAGTCGCGAAAACATAATAAAATACTAAATCTGTATTACACAAATATTAACAGTAATACATATGTCTGTATTAGTGGTCGGTTCTACTTTCCATTCTCCTGTAATAATGGAAAACCTGAGCGCAGCGTTGGGATACTTGTGGGCTCTTGTTAATATATTATTAACTAAATTATTCAAAAATATAAAATCTATGGACTAGGCTTCCGTACCCTTTTTTATAAGTTAATTTTGAAGAAAGTTTTAAGTATTTATACACAATTCTTGGTAATTTTTGTTTTAGTGTGTGACATTTATTCAATCACATGTGTGTTGTGGTGTACCTTACGAATAACTTATTATATTAATTTATTCTAGTTTTAATACTAAACTTATACTAATGTAGAGTGTATCGGTGTGGTGAGGAAGTATACCTATATATATATGTTATGTTAACTAGTACCAATCGTTTCACTGTTATCGGATATTATCCGCACATTGAATAATGGCACATCACTACCAAGATGGCGATATAATTGTATCCATCATGCCTACATCTTCGACTCTCTCATTGTTTTTCGGTATATATTATAAAAGTAGATTATCTACTGTACAAATTAAGATAAACTTAAGTGGATTTAATTTTTAACCTATTCTATGAATTTTGATTAAAAACTTTGTATGAATTAACTGTAATAAAACTACATTTTAACGGTTTTAAGCGCGGTATTTCATTTGATTTTTATTCCGACATTTGAACAACTTTTTAGTAGCCGTGATCACAGAAGAAAAATGATAGAATAAAAATCAATTAAAATACTGCGAAAAACTAGTTTTATTAGAAAGAAAGAAAGACATATTTTATTTAAGACAAAAACAATACATAGTTTTATCAAGCAGTAAAATAATAGAAACAAAATAAGTCCTAAAATTGGACCCAGTCTCAGCATATGCTGACCAATTAAGACCAGCGCTGTTCTTCCGCCTGGGACCAGCAACTGAAGTCTCAAAACTACTTAGACACTGAGAAATTGACAACAATTGCTGAATGACAATCAGTTTTTACTTACACTCACACATTACAAACATTGATACTCCCACAACCAGACACACTTGTAACCATAATTACACACGTACACACATACACAACATCTCTCTATTTTTCTTTGATTGTAGTGCTCTGTGGTTATTATAGAAATATTGGTTAATGGGAGGCGAAGGCCAGGAGTACCATCATACAGGGTTTACCTAGCTAGGGCTCCTGTCTTTCCCATTTCTCAAATTTTTGTACTCTATTAATTTTGTTTTTCTTTTTATAGGAAGTAAATAAATATATATAACGAAACTTCAGAACGCGGTAATTGTAAAAATATGCAGTTCAGAAAATTACATAAGTTGTGCATGTTTTTCGGCGAGGATTCGAACCGGTGCCCGTTGATTTTGAGACGCACGTGCTAAGCTAACCAGTAAAATATCACAGTTTGGCTTCATCAAGCACTTAACCAATTTAGACTCCAATACACGGCGAGGTGAGCCCATTGTATATTCATGAAATGAAATCTCGAGTAGCTCCTACTATACTGCTTTAAAATTTATAAGTCTAGCCTGAAGAAATTTCAGTGTCCTACCTATAAGAGGTAAATTATTCATGTATCTTCGAGGCGCCTTTCCAACGTAAAACTTTTAAAAGTCTATGAAAGTTCTCAACAAACCATATTCTTAGTCTAATCACAACTCAATTACGGCATTAATGCGCAAAAGTGTCTATTGCATGGGGCCCTTCGTATACAATAAGTTTCCGAAGTCTCCTAGAGAGCTGCCATGTACACTATTTAAAAAAAAACATGTTTATGGACGACAAAGCAATATGAACTGAAATAAATATATTTGAAATGCTGTAATGGTAGACATTTTATTATTTAGATTAATTATAGATTATTTTTATTAATTTTAATTATATTGATTAATTGATTGTAATTTTTTTATACTTCAATTTTGTAACTTTAATTTTGCAAGCCCAATTATGGGCCGAATGCATTGATACTGTAAAAACCGTAACAACTTTGTACATGCATTACGCTATAAATATATTCTATTCTATTCTAATATGCTAAGGCTTCATCTGCGTTCGTGTTAAAGAATAAAACTTCGTTGACGCATAGCCACACTAGTGTATATGTCATAGTCAAAGGTCGATATTGTGGCTAAAGGGATAGACGATGAACGAAAGTTCTAGAATAGAAGGTTTGGGAAGGAAAAGACAGAGATAGATAGATATTTAGAAAGGGATAGATAGTGAATAATATAATAACGATAAGAAAGTAGAAATTATGGGTTCCAGAAGATTCTTCCGGGTATATAAGCAGCGTAAGGCACGCCTACTGGGAGTTCAGTTCAAGATAGCGAAGCGACAAGTGCGATACGAAAGATTTGGAAAAGAAGTTTATTAAAAGACAGCGACGAGTTTACTGGTGAATTTCGTGAAAAGTTTAGTCGGCAGTTCAGTAAAGGAGAAGTGTAGGGTAGTTTAAGAGAAGATCCAGAAGCGAGCTACACGCGGTAAATTCGAAGGTGATCACCGAAGCAGCAGGAGGTGGTCTACGCAACATCGGCGATGGTATTGTGAGTGAGAAATCTTTTCGTCGGGACAGTTCGTCGTTAGTTGTGTGGTAGAGAATACAATCCCGGTATCCCGATTCCCGGGATCCCGACCGTTTTCTGACCCCGAAATTCTCGGGACTACTTGGCTAATCTCGGGATTTTCGGGTTTGCCACAAACCGGTCTAGTTTGCACTCAGTTGTCCGTTGCGAGTTGACAATGACTTTGCCTAGATTATATTAATAGCATTTATTACATATCGACAAAAAAACAAACCTTTGATACGCGTACGATACGTACTACATAGGTACAGCTCTAATAATACGTTTGTCGTAGAAATTAGAAGGGATTTCCCCGCTCGGGATACTTCAATACAATACTCCTAATAAAATTCCCCAACGGGCCAATAGGGGAATCACCCGGTCACCTCATATCACAAAATTCCTCCAACCAGTGTAGAACCTGAACGAGCGGTTTCATCTGCTGCTTATGTTGGCAATAAACCACGAAGCAGGCTTGGGAGTCAAACCTTGGATGCATTGATATTTCTACGACTGTATTTTCGAAATTCTAAATAAGTCTTTTTGTCTCGTTATTTCTTACTTACAAAGTATAGTTTTATTGTTTTATCTTTTTTATTTTCTTACCATATTGTGATTTGTGTCGTGGACTCGTGGAATAAAATTATAAAATATTTTTCTAGAAATTACTCGTGTTTTTACATTTGAGCCCAATTAGAAACCACATAGCCTAATCCTGGGTTAGCCCCGGGATCCCGGGATTACGCATCAAGAATCCCGTAATCCCGGGATCGAAAAACATGCTCGGGATTGTATTCTCTATTTGTGTGGGTAGGGGCAACAATATGCAGTTTCTTCCCAGAATGACTGGTTTATCCTAGGTTTGACCAAGGTCTCTCCACAAAACCCGGATTTCACCCCCCCAATTTCGGCCTTTGACTAAAGTATTTTTAGTCAAACGTCGAACGTGAAATAATCAATTCCGGGCTTTGCCTAGTCGATCCTAGAAGCGACTAAGGCAGACTCGGGCAAACGTCGACTCGTACTGCACTTGTTACATGTTATAATGCCACTCCAACTTGGCGAATCCCAGACTTACAATTCTTAAACGGATTACTCCTTATTAAAACAGTGAAAAAATCGATCTCCGCTTGCAATGTACAACGAGCTGCTTTTGGCCGCGTACTCATTAGCGAGCTGTAACTGTAAGAAATAGATACAGTAACAACGGTTTTATGTATGAGCGCCTCAAGCGTGCTTTGATTCGCGGCAAAAGCTGACAATTGTTATAAATTACGGTTACGGTTTCAGGTCGCAGGTGAGAACCCGGCTTTAGGCTGCCTGTCTATTGAAAGATTAACCAATAGGATTAGTCTGCATTGGAGTTTTTCAATCTTATCCTGCTGTGTCCCTTCCATCATCGGAGAACCAGACGCACTGGCATGCGGCACCGCTATATGGTGGACATACCACCTGTACGAATAAAGCGCTTTGAGTCCACCTTCGTTATGCGCACCACAAAGGAGTGGAACTCACTGCCAGAGTCTGTTGTTCCCGAAACTTACAACCTGGGTGTCTTCAAGTCTCGTGTAGGTACCTTCTCGGTAATCGTGCTCGATCTTAGACCATATCTCCGCTCAAATCGAGCGAAATAATGGTCAAACGTGTGTAAAATGCAAGGAGAGATTTGGGTAAGAAAGTACCAAATATACCAAATATTAACTATTTGGACAGGGTTTCCCCCTTATTGTTCAGCCTTTGGTGTGAATATTCACACAGCACAGTAAGCAATGAACACCGTCTAAACGCCACTACGCCTTTTATACAAAAAATACTACCCTACAAAACAATAACATTGCATCATTGCTAAAAATAGCAATTACATCGTAGTGTTGCCAGGATCATAAAAACAATTATAATAATTAGTTACTGATGCACTAAATTATCTAGATGATAATTTAGTGGGCTTATAAAATTAACTAACCGGTAGAAAATGGTTATTTAATTATAAATCGAATCATCTGATAAATCGACTAAAAGTATTATCTATGACGATTGTCTATGTCATACTAATATACACTATGGTTCTCATAACTACTGTGATGGACATCTTGTAACACGTGATAAAAAAAGGTTGCCTGTTCATTGCGCAATTTTTTATATAATCCTGTTGGTTAATATTTCTCCGCTTCTCCGCTCCGCAGCCTCGCTCCGTTTCAATAGACAGGCAGCGTTATGAGAGAACAAAGGCAATTTATTTGGCTCGTACGCCATAGTGGGTCCTCTCGCCCTCCTAAATATATTATCCTGCGAACAAATGAATACCGACATGCGGTACGTCTAAAGGCTTTACTATCAAGTGTGTATATAATGGCGAGAGGGTAAGGCCACGACCCGTGCCGCTGATATATACGGGCGGTAAGGCTACGGCCAAGGAATCAGCGGGCGAATTTACCGCTTAAAGGAGCTACTTAAATAGATTTGGCTATCGCAGAGTATTCCACATTTTTGAACCATAGTAAATTAACAAAATTTACTTAAGATAAATTTAATACGTATTGCACAAAAATCAAATTTACGAATGTTTCACAAACATTTTAATTCAGATTCTATAGAAATTTATATATACACAAAAATATTCTGATTTGTTATATATTATCACAGGGCAAATAATTGACTTACATTTAGAATAATATGTTGTAACTGGATTGAACTTTAATTTGTTAGGTTAGGCTATGGACGTGGCAAACATCAAGTGCTATGGCAACTGGTACCATAGATAAAACATATGTTTGGCACCACGTGTATTGTTTTCAGTAACGCCACCATGTCAGGAAAAGGAACAAAATCCATACAACTTGACTACATTTTTACACGTAACACATGTATATAATAAGTGCTCTATTTAGGTTTATTTATGATTTAGGTACTTTATACCTTATAATTATATTAAATGAATGTTAATATCCTTATGTAAGCATACAAAGGTAATTTGTTTTTTATTGCTGAAGCACAGCAGACAGGCTTACGGCCCAACTGTGATGGAAAGTGGTTACCGTCGCCTATGGAAATTAGAAATACCAGAGGTACTGCCAATGTACTGCCGGCCTTGAAGGAGAAACTGAAACCTGGCCACTGATGTGGTTTTGGTTTGTTTTTTGACTATTATGTTTTTATCAACATAATTGTCAAAAATCTTTATTAAATACATAATATAAATACGTAGTAAATAAGGTCACAACATCACAACTAACAGTACCAAATTGACTAATTCTAGAATTTTCTCGTGTTTTACACTGAGGGGCGTTTCCCTCTCCTCCCTCCCCTCCCTATAACGAACAGAAACGCAAGCTAATAAATTCTTACGAGCTGCGGCTTTTGCTAGTATTCCTCATATAACGTATTGGAATCTTAAGAATGTTTTTAAGCCCGCTGATCGCTTACAGTCGGACTGCAGCCTTAATCCTATTGTGCGTGTGACGAGGGTCGCCAATCACCCCACCTGTGACGTTTACAATAAATAAATTGCACCCCAATTTGTACAACAAACCACGAGACCTGGTCCTCTTTAAGGCGGTATAACACATTCCATCACAAATGTCCTTCTAAGACATATAGGTTATGTATAATATGTATGTCCTATAAATAGGACATAATATGTGTTATGTATTATACAAAATATGTAGTTGTTGGAAGTTGTTTTTATCCGTACAGGAACGGAGAAAGAATACAATATTCTACAGCCAGGCGACCTGTCGTAATAAGCGACAAAAGAACTCACAGCCGGGTGGTAGGATATTTGCCCGACTGGATGGCTACCACCCCAGGTCTAGAGTATGCCGCCATAACAACCTTGAGTTGTGTTCAGGCATTAGTGACCATGTTCCAGTCTCCCTTAACAGAGCAGCAGCGCATTTGTAGCACTTTTGGTGTGGCAAATGTCCATAGGCGATGGTAACCGCTTTCCATCAGGTGGGCCTTCTACCTATCTGCTGAACTCCTGCAATAAAAAACATGTTTGACAAAACAAAATGCTACAAGGAAAGAAAGAAAATAATTTTACACAGAAGATAGTACAATTAAAAGGCTGAAGCTAGCGGCTATTCAGAAGCAGTTTTGTCACTGATGAAATATACTTTGATTTAAAAATGATTTAAGCATGTTTTTAAAACCAAATCAGGTAAAATATGTTAAAAAACTATTTTTTTTAAAGTTTGTCGTTGAGAAATTTCAATTCGTACCTGCATACAAAAATATATGCACACTATTTTTGTACAATATTGTTACGAGCTGCAGGACCCGAATTAAACATGCCGTTGGAACTACTATAGAATTTATTAGAACTGTACAAACGCGTATAAAACAAATACAAATAAAACTGGATGCAACCAGTTCACACTGCACGATTCAATGCAATTCGACACGCGCAAAGTCCGTCGTCTGTATCGTTAATCGAGAGTACTACAAACGTCTTACTCGTCTCGTAGTCGTCGCTTGACTGCCCACCCCTCCATTTGGGCATTGTCTTATATCAACTACACAGTACAAAAAAATTGGCTTCGCGCACTGAGTTTCCGAGAAATAGTAATTTGCACACCTGCGAAAGGCTAATAAAATCGAAAACAATAACAATAAGGATTAGTTCGACGCTAATGATGTTCATAAAACAAGTAGAAACGCAATAGCATGTTTTTCTTAATTACAAATTTAAAACACAAAAGAATTCCTAAATCCGGGAAGACAACAAGCTGCGGTTACGACAGACAGCTGTGCGCTTATCTTTGACGGCATGTAACAATATTATAAAGTTCTAAACACGCCGTGTCTGTACATTGAAGCTGTTGAAAAAACAACAACTGAAGACTATACTATCTATAATAAATCAATTGCTGTTCGTTAGTCTCGCTTAAACTCGAGAACGGCTGGACTGATTTGGCTAATTTTGGTTTTGAATTATTTGTGGAAGTCCAGGGAAGGTTTAAAAGGTGAGCAAATATGAAAAACTGCTTGGATTATAGTAAAAACAACAATTTCGCTTTCCCTTAGAGACTGCGTGTAAGCGGTACTAATATTAACAGGAAAGATTTGTATTTTTGTATGTTTGTAACGAATAAACTCAAAAACTACGGGACCGAATTCGAAAATTCTTTCACCATTAAAATGCTCGATTATCCCTGAGTAATATAGGCTATATTTAATTTAAATAATCGGATTCTAACTTTCTTTTCAAGGCAGGACAACTTCTCCCGGGACCGCTAGTAGACTATATAAATGATGGAGAGCACGATGCGTTTTTTTTTTAATTTCTTGTCTGTTTGTTCAGGATTCACATAAAAACTACTGCGCCGATTCCGATGCGATTATCGTTGAATGACAGCACTTAGACTGCAAAATATGCGCTACTTTTTGTTCTGGGAATCCCGAGGGAATTTTCTGGGAATTAATTAAAATGACCAAATTAAAAAAATTGAATTCCAATGTAATTTTTGGTTGATCGAGTGCAAATTTTATGTAATAAAGACTGTGATTTTTAACCCGAGAATCCCGCGTGAATTTTCCCGGAAGCGGTTCAAAGTGGTTTGGGTGCATAAAAATGAGCGTATTCCGGCATAGTTTTCACTTTGTGCCCAGGAATCCCACGGGAATTCAAAATCAAGCGTGGACGAAGTCGCGGGCATATCCAAGCTTTATTATAATGTGTCCATACAAAACATTATGTGATAGAAATTCATAAAATTTACGAAATAGAAAAGGAGCTAATTTAGACTTTTATTTGTGATTGATTTAAGTTTAAAATAATATTTAATAATAAGACTTGCTTGACGTTGACTGAAAATTTCAATTGAATTTTTCCCCCCCAAGCAAAAACGAACTGGTGGTGCCATCTATTATCGCAGAGTGTGGTACGAGGTGCATTTTTTACTGGTCTTTGATAGTGATTCCTTACTATTTTCCTTCTATGGTTATAGAGGTCGTTAGGCACATGATTAAACTGTTCCGAAACGATATAGGTAAATATATCTTCTTAGAATAATTTAATTTTAATTGTGGTGAAACATTTAATGATGCTTTAAGGTGATATTACAGTGTTACTTTTATATACGCTTTCTTTAATTGTCTAGCGACAGTAATGCCACTTATTTAAAGCCTTTTGACAGTCGTTGTTGGAAATAGAGGTGATCCTACTTGCCTTTATCTTCTATAAACCTTAACGACCCAGTTCACACAAAGTAAAGAGTGTTGAGAAAATAAACTAGTCGCCATAAAAAACGTTCCGCAGCCACGGCGCTGCGATCGCCGTACATAATCTATATTATATTTATACGTGAAGCAAAAACTTTGTATCCCTTTTTACGACAATTGCGCGGACGGAGGAGTATGAAATTTCGCACACTTACTTACTTGCCCGTGGTCGAAATTCGACCATAATAATTAATTTGAAAGACTATATATATACTTCTATAATCACAGATTTCACCAAGGCTACACTGTTAATTTGACTTTAACAATAAACAAAATATTAGCATTTTGCACTCCTTCTTTATGTAAACTATAAGTGTGCGAAATTTTATACTCCTCCATCCGCGCAATTTTCGTAAAAAGGGGTACAAATATTTTGCTTCACGTATTAATATTAATATATAGATTTCAAGTTAAGCCTTTATTTAGCTATTTTATACTTATATATACTATATATATATATATATATATATATATAATCGAGGAAGCTATTTCAGCGCCACCTACCGGTTCTGATTGTGAATCTAAACCAACCGGGAACCCACTCAAACACACAAAAACAAAATCACCAAAATCGGTTCAGGTGATTAGGAGGATTGTAGAACCCGATCTCAGCGCCAGCTACCGGTTCCAACGGGATCAAAAGTATCCTATGTGCGTCTACTGGCTCTAAGCTACCTTCCCACCAATTTTTCTTTTTTATATATATACATATATAGATGTGACATCTATGTTTGCAATTTAATAACTTTTAACAGAATAATTGTTCGAATTGATTAAAACGCCATCTAGCGGAAAATTATGAAACTTAAATAGACTAATACACACTAAGCGAATCGTGTTCTAAATATTTTCGCCAATATTACATAGATGCCGCTCTACCAATTTAAAATAACCCGAGACAAAATTAAGTTATTTAACTCTGAGGAAGGATAAATAGTCATTATTCCGAGGTATTTATTTATTTAGGTATGCTTTTTGAAATACAATCCTTGCAGGAACGGAGAAAGAATACAATTTCCTGCGTTGGGGCGTAAGAGGCGATAAAAGAACCCACAGCCAGGTGGTAGGGCATTTGCCCGACTGGATGGCTACCACCCCTGGTCTGAAGTATGCCGCCTTAACAACCCTGAGTTGTGTTCCGGCATTAGTGATCAGGTTTCAGTCTCCCTTCATAGAGCAGCAGTGCATTTGTAGCACCTTTGGTGTTGCAAATGTCCATAGGCGATGCTAACCGCTTTCCATCAAGTGGGCCGTCTGCCTGTCTGCTGAACTCCTGCAATAAAAAAAAAAAAAAAAAAGGGGCTTAATTCGGATAACCCTTCATGAAGACTAACTAAATTTTTCTTTTCAACGTCTCTGTTCATAATCTATTCCGGGACTCATCGATTAAAATAATTAATAAAATGTCAATTCTGTCGGAAGAAGGTGTTTTTGAAGAGTTACTCAAAACCAGAGCTGAGCATGAGCATTGCAAAGGCAATATCCGACTTCAAAATGATCAAACGAAGTAATAAATCGCTGGAAAACTTTAATTAAGCCAAAGGTCAAGAAAATTATAGTGATAAATATGTCTGGAAGATTTGTTGCCACCAAGAGATTTGTCAAGGGACTGGTCTAAAGCTGAGGTAGGTTTGGTAAACATCTACACAAAGTAAACAAAAGAAGTCCAAATGCGGGCAGGTAATAAACTGTGCTTTATGGCAGGCAGGTGTGCATTCACTTTTGTCGGCATGCTTCGTGGAATTTTGGCTAAGTTGTAACAATATCTTTCATAGGGGAACAGTTGCAACAGTCTTGAACTAAATTACCAAATTTTCTGACTGAACGATCAAAGAAATGGTCGGGCAGATCTAAAAGAATTGAGAACAGAACCCCAATTCCCACTCATCGTAGTTGAAAGACTCTTGAAAATTACCCTCAGCATAGTTTCTCCCGAAACTACCCTCTCATAATGAAGTCAATACGAAGCTTCTTGGAAACTAAGCATACACGACCATTCGAAAATTCCAAATTGTCACAACTTTTATCGTATTTCATTCTAATTTGTTTCTTGTGTCTCGAACCTATAAGAACAAAAATTGAATGAAAAGAAGTCATCTTTGCACTGCAGTTTTTTCAAATGCATGTAAGGAATGTAGGTCTTATGTTAAAGTACTAAGATTGAAAATGCAATGTGTGGTGGAGTTAATATCGCTTGCTAACAAAGAAACGTGGAGCAGGTTAATAGTGTCTAAAATATGCAGGTTCCGTCTTCTCGGTACTGAGAGTTGGAACTTAGAAAGGGTTCACATATTTGGATAGTTCGTAATAAACAAGAACTTCTGGAATCTTTTAAATTCGAAAATAACTGTCTGTATATATTACGCTTTTGCGTAAAAAGTACAGGTCCTGAAGACAAATGGAATTAGCGCCAAACGAATAGATTCAAATATATGAGAAAGACATAATTTTAAGCGTACCGATATTTAGCCACTTGTATACAAGAATCGTTTTCGCTCCTAGAAAATCATTGCGTATAGATGTCGAAATCAAAATTATAATGCTAATTGAAGTGAAACCTCTTTAGAATCGTTGTGATTTGAAACTCGATGAAACGAAAAAGCGACACTAAAAAGAGACAAACACACAAATCTATAGGTCTAAGCCTGCGACATAATAAGATACGAGTTTTGTATTATGCAGCACAGATTAGAGAGTCAATAAGACCGATGATTAAACATAAGTCCAATTTGGATCAAAATGAGACTAATAATATTTTTTAGACTAAAACAGTGAAAAATTGAAAGTGATATTTAAGAAGTTTATTTTGAATTAAAATATTGGTACGAGTTCGGGACTCGAATTAAAAATGCCGTTGGAATTACTATAGAATTTATTAGAACATACCAACACGTATAACACAGGTACAAATATAACTGGACGGAACCAGTACAAACTGCACGATTCAATAACACGCGCAAAGTCCGTCATTATATAGCTCATCGAATGTACACACGTCTTGCTCGTATCGTAATCGTCGCTCGACTGCCAATCTCTCCGTTCGGGCATTCCTTTATACTCAGCTAAAGGATTACAAAACACAATACGCTGTTTTTCTAATAACAAATTAAACAAAAGAAGTCCAAATGCGGGAAGGTAATAAACTGTGCTTTATGGCAGACAGGTGTGCATTCACTTTTGTCGGCATGTAACAGTATGTTGACGGATGTAGGGTAAAGGAATTATATTTATATAAATAAAAGTTAGAGAAGAATTATCCGCGAGTATATTCTCTGAGGTTTCACTTCTAAAGCGTATGAACTGCACACACAAACACACATTTTTTATATTTAGGATAAAAACAGATATACGCTCAAATGATACAGATATACACTGTATACATATATACACTCAAATAATAGATATACGCACAAATCAATGCTTATCAAGTACATTATTCACGAACTAAAAGAAGGTTGTATTACAGTTATATAGTAGCACAGTTGTTCTTGTAATGTTTCTTTTTAAAGATAATAATAATTTTGTTATGTACCCTCTTATTTTTAAACGGTACAATCGGCCATTTTCCTAATTGAATATCAATGTTATATTTTATTTATTCCGTGATTAGCGCCTGTTTTGTATAGAGTAGTTGACTATAATTTATCATAATATTAAGTAACAATATATATCCTTTCTATGATGTGTTATTTATGTAGATTACAATTCAAAATCTCTCAATTGTGTACAGACGGTATTCATTATATTTTGTTTTCATGTTGGCAGACGCGATAGATTAATACTGTGTTCGGTTTATTTTATTACATGTTAAACTTTAAGTATAATATTTTATATGATATCTTATATAAAATATTATCTAAAATTTCCAAACAATAATGTATTAAATTCTTGTCATTCATAACCCTTTAATTAAAATAGGTTTATCAATGACTTCAATCCGCTATCGGTTGTGCCAATTTGCTAAGCTTCTTAGACTGTAAAATTGTTGGAGGGATGGCGAGGTGTTCTAAAATGCTTGTAGAGTGTGAAGAGTTGGTGTATAATATGTATTAAAACCATAAGGTTCTCTGATTATAAAGTATTGTGACCAGTTGCTGTTCTTTTACTACCATAAATCCTTCTGAGTTGTTGCAAGTATTACAGTTGTGTGCAACACATTACAAGTATTATAGGACATATACAAAAACTAGACACACACAGAATTCGGTCAAGCAAAGAGTAGTCTTTTAAAATGTGATTTTTAACAGTGGGAACGATTTTAGAAATAGATATACTTATTATATTACACCTTCATAGACAGGTGTAATTACTAGGGATGGGCCGAATGTGGTTTGAACCGAATACGAACTTCGGCCGAACATTCGGTTAAAACAAAAGATTCGGCCAAACTTCGGTCTGATTTCACCACGCTTTCTCAAGAGCAACACGTTGTGACCTGTTGACGCCGAGACTTGATAACGCCGTAATTTTAAGTATGAGTAGGTGGATAAAAGGATACACTTTTAGACCTTTGATTGAAACAAAATCACCATTTCATAATTCTAAATTCATAATTTTTAATTCGTAAAAAGTGATTTCAATAAAAATTGTAATTGCTGATGTCCCTTAGACGTGTTTTTTTTTTTTTTATTCACGTTACGCATTACAATTAAGCAGTTACACTATTTACTGATGTTTCTTAGAGAAATAATGAATAAGTTTATTTTATTTTTGTTTTAATTTGATGTCTATTTAATTAGGCAAAGACTTAATCAAGAACTAATTTTATTTGTTTTTTATCACATTGCACGTTAAAGTTTACATGTTCCTAACTAAAATAAATGACCATGTGTATATAGATGCCAATTTTTATATTACGGTTATGATATATATGATTTCTATTAACTTCAGACAAAATAGTGCAAGTAGGTATTTTACTTTTTTCTTGCACCGAATGTTCGGCATTTAAACCGAATTTCGGCCGAATGCCGAAGTTCGGCTCAAGCTGCCGAAATTCGGTTAAACCGAATGTAAAACGAATTTCGGCCCATCCCTAGTAATTACTCTCAATGGTGATATTCTAAGCGTTTTTGGTTACTTTTATTATTTACCCTCCAGGTAATAGGAGTACCCCCAATTAGGAGCGACTAGGTCTTAAAACGTAGCTATTGACTTAATTACGCTTAAGATTACAGATCCAAATTAAAATAATTTCTCGATTAACGTTTAAGCAGACAAACAATGTTTTATAACCGACACAAAAGGCGTGCCAGTTGAAATATTAGAATTTTGAATTGTTTTATTTCAATGTAATTAGTATATGTGTAAGTACATTTATGTAATACCAGCTGTACCTGGCAGACGTTGCCTTGGCCTTAAAAAATAAAACTCTAGAAACCGATTGCAACGCCACTAACCGGGACCAATTGTTAATCTAAACCATTCTGGAATCTACTTGAAAAAACACAAAAAACTTCATGAAAATTGGTCCCGTCGTTAAAGAGGTGTTCAGCGGCGCCACCTACCGGGTCCAATCGTGAATCTAAACCATTCCGGGAGCCACTTAAACACACACAAAAATAATTCACCTAAATCAGACAAATGACAATGAGCTTAAATGCAGTCACCATTGCCGAAATCGGCCTCAAAAGATCATAACAAATGAATGGCTAGACTGATGTTGTAACTGATTTTTTTAATGATAATTTTTTTGATGAATATCATATTTTAATACTTATTATCCTATTCCGAACGAAGACAATTCCAAAAACACAAAAATCATAAAAATTGATCCAGCCGTTTTAGAGTTCTAAATGGTGTAACTAACGCGACTTTGTTTTATATATTTTTATGAAATCCATAATACAATAAATCTGTAGAGCAATCGAATTTGTACAATTTAAAAAATACAAAATATCAGGTGGGGGCTGCGGCTAATTCGGATAAGCCTATTTTGAAAATCGTGTGTCTAATTGTCTGTCTGTTAGAACATCACGTGAAAACTATTTAATGGATTTAATTGAAACTTGACACAGAGCCAGCTTAAACCTTCTTTTTGCTGACGCAGAGCATGTTTCTCTTTGGGAAAGAACATCTTCGGAACTGGGGGAAGGCTTTACACCGAGGGATGTGTGAGCCACCATGAAGCCCACCGTGGCATCCGAGCACAGGGGCAGGAGATGGTCGGTCGTCAGATTACCCACTAAACCTAACCTGCGCCCCTCTTCTTTGCGCTTTTATAGGGTGCGACAGGAATTAAATCATAGGTTTATCGTCTACAAGAATACAATTTCCTGCGGCCGGGCATTTGCCGGACTGGTTGGCTACCACCCCTGGTCCAGAGTATGTCGCCATAACAACCTTGAGTTGTGTTCCGGCATTAGTGACCAGGTGCCAGTCTCCCGTAACAGAGCAGCAGCGCATTTGGAGCACCTTTCGTGTTGCAAATGTCCATAGGCGATGGTAACCGCTTTCCATCAAGTGGGTAGTCTGCTTGTTTGCTGAACTCCTGCAATAAAAAACAAAATAAAAGGTATTACATCTGTGGCACCCCTACGCTCGGCTCTCAATTAGGGCACCTCCGGGGAAGGGTACCCTCTTCACCAACAGGGAGGGAAGTCTACGGGATTCCTCGCCGGTACGCGCGGCCCCTGTGATGGGTTACGAGAGATTACTTGCTCGCAGAAGTAGGTCACGGCTAGCCACCATTGTTCACTCTGGAGCCTCGGAGCGCGTCCACCTGGCCGGCGACGTTCTCCAATTCAGACCTCTGAGGCCCCCAGATGGTGCAATCAACTCACTCAGCCAGCATATATCCTATGTCAACACCTAAGATACTTTTCATCACCAAAAATCACTTGGTTTCCGTGAGATAGACAAATATGTGAAAATCATAAAGCCTATGGATATTTGTTACACCAAAGGCGTTATCAATATGCTGCCACTCTCTAGGGGGGATTAGAATATGGCCATTAATCCTGGATCACATACGCAAGGTTGTATGGCTGCATACTTTAGACCAGGGGTGGTAGGTATTCAGACGGACAAATACCCTACCACCTGGCTGTGGGTTGTTTTGTGCCACTGTCCCACTACAGCCACCTAGCTTGCCCTTGGTAAAAAAGGTACATATATTCTGCATACATATGCAATTCACCGCAGTTGCTGCTAAAGAATATATGAATAAGCTTTCATGTTAAGATCAGTGTCGTTCCGATAATCATGTATCAAGTAGCTCTATTCATTTTCGCTGGAATACTCACATTCTTACTCTCCTTTATAACAAATTATTTACTCCTAATACTCCCCAGTATCTTAAACGTTTTAAAATCCTTCGTCTACCCACTGCCCACAATTTGAGCTCTGATACGTATCGAAAACTTATGACACCTGCTCACACTTCATCCTATTATGATAATTCTTTTACTGTGCAGGCTGTCGAACTTTGGAATATGCTGCCTCTTACTGTCAGAGAGGCCAAATCATTACCCATATTTAGAAATTTGCTCAGAAAACACTATTTATCCACAAATAGCTATATCTGAATAACAGAATATAATCATGCTAATACATTATTATTATAATAACTTATGTATTATTGTATACATATGTATGTATTTGTATATTAATTTCTTAAATTAGTTTGAGTATTGATGTATCTATTGCCTTTTTCCTGCACCACCTACATCGCCTGATTCCTATTTATTTGATTTAGGTTGCCTGGAAGAGATCGCTTGTTTTTGTAATTGTGTATTTTCGTGTGCAATAAAGTGTTATCTCTCTCTCTCTCTCAAGTAGACATGTGCCAGGAGGTAGGGCATTTGCCACTCTGGATCTCCTAGTCTATCCCCTCTAAAGTATACCGCCCTAACAACCTTAGGTTGTAATTCGGTATTATCGGCCAGATTTCAGTCTCTCCTTAGAGGATGACAACAAATTGGTAGCACAGTGTTGCAAATATTCCTAAGTGACGAGAGTCGCGAAAACTTAAGAAAATACAAAATAAGACTTGCTAAAATTAATTCCGAATCTAGAGAGTTTTATCGTCTGATACAAGAATGGATGTTAGGTGTGGACTTATTCTTAGGGTCCGTAAAAATATTTCTCATTTAGCTTTTAAGGATTGAAAGCTTATATTAAGTGAAACTAGCTTTGGTCTACGAGTTCATACAGTTTTATTTCTCTAAATTTGCTCCGTTTAATTTACTTGGAATTCCAAAACTCTGTACTATCTAACAACGGTTCATCGTCTATCAGAATTTACTGATGTGGTAACGATTTATGCCCGAGTTCTATATCTCGTCTAATTTTGACATTGCTTATATGGAGCTTAAGTCAAATTTTAACCGATAGTAAGGCAAATGAACCGTAGGTAAGATATTTAAACCGGCTATTAGTTGAGTTTCAACTGAAATCAGAAATAGTTACACGTCAATTTCTACATTATTATACGTTATTATGGTCACAAATAAAATCAAAATTTGCTCGTATCATAGAACATAAACTCCTCATGACTATAAAAGGTGTGCTCGACTATTTCCTGCACTGTGTTTAAATTCAAATTCAAATTTTTTTATTCAAAATAAGTTCCACTGGAGAACACTTTTTGAAGGTCACATATATAAGTCAAAATTTAATTTTTCTTCCTCGTCTATGTACACCACTTCGCAACGTGTTATTGCTGTTAAGGAGAAGAAGCGGCAAGAAACTCCCCAGCAACACGTCTAGCTAAATAATGTCATTCTTTAAGTTTCTTATTCTATTTCTATCTCAAGTTGTCTTTTTTTTAATAAGTTTTATACAGAAGTATGTCACAGAATTACTTTTTGAAGAATTAATGGAGTTGTAGCAAACAGTGCATACTCAATAAGACCAAGACACAATAAGAGGAAAGATAAATATTATGAAAGTTATAATAATGATATGACGTACTAAAATGTTATGCTGCAATATATCTCCATAAATCCCTCACAAGCTTGGCAAGATAACGTAATACCAAATATAGTATAAGATGTTAGAGCGAGCTGCTATGTAAATGAATTTTTGTCATTTAAGTATTCTTCAATAGTGTAGTATCCCTTTTTTAAGAGTCACCCATCCGTCGGATCGATGGATGGTGACTCTGTTATCCTACTTGGTAGTTTATTGTATATCAACGGTCCCATGACATACGTCAATCTCCCCGATTTCTCAAGATTGTGTTTTATATGTTTCATGTCATTCCTATGTGGAGTGAAGTGCGTATGCATGTTACTATGCTTGGCATAAGTATGAACATTTAGTCGCACATACACCACAACTTGATATACAAGTATACTGGGTAGTGTGAGTATATCTATAAGTCATAAGTATTTATATAGTACAGTAATATAAAGTTATTTGTACACGTTATATCGATTACATTTACAATTTTCATTAAAGAAAAAATACACAATGATTAAAAATTTTGAAAATTAAAAAAATTCTCTATTGAGTAAGGCGTGTGCTCGATAAGATAACTATTTAATCTTTTCTTAAAAGGACCGAGAGTTTCGGATTCTTTTATATTGAGAGGTAGTCTATTGTAGATTAAAGGTCCTATTACATATACCTTCTTGCTTATCTTAGAGAGATGCATATAGCATGATATGGCCGAAAGCCTTCCCCTGCCCCGAGTGCAGTATGAATGCGGCTGCTACGTTCAGTGTAAGTAACCATGTTCACTCTGACGTATACCGCAACCTGGTAAATAAAAATTGCTGGCAACGTCAGAATGGAGAGATCTTTAAAATAAGGTCTAGCTGACACGTCTTGCTGTACATGCGCTGTCATTCTCACTGCTCTCTTCTACAGTCGGAAAATTCGACGCCATATTGCAAGATAGAATGTAAGACCGCGAAATAGCAGGCCCGCGTGACCTCGGTGGGTGTCACGCGGGATACTCGACTAAGCGCGGATTCTTAAATCTTACAGACCGTTCAATTGCCTTGCTATCGGTTAACATTTGACATAAGCTCCATACAACTAACCTCAAAATTCAACCGATGGTAGGGCAAGCGAATGAATAGTAAGATATAGGAACCGGCCATAAGTGCATAACACGCACTACTCAATTTACCACATAATTTATCAATGTGAGTCCTCCATTGGAGACCTTTGTCGATTTGATTCAAATTTTCCAGTTTTTTAAAATGCAGTCTTGCTGACTGACAACTGCCATTGAGGTGACTATTTTTTATTTTCTTTAAACAGCTCTACGGACTCTAGTTCCGTGCCCTTTTTTACAATTTAATTTAGAAGAAAGTTTAGAAATTATTCACGCTTAATTCTTATTTTTGTTATTGTGTGCGACATTTATTGCATGTATGTTTGTGTTGTGAGGAAGTGCATGTGCAGTGTGTGCCTTATTTCTATACCTATATATATTAACCTAACTAGTGCCATGTGTGTTGTTTTTTCGTTTCTGTGTCTGGGTTATTAATTCTTAGGCTCTTTCTGTGTGTTGTTTTGTTTGTGAAATGTGCGTGTAATGCAATGTGGTGGTTGTGCGCGTTGGTGTGAGTCACTAATTATTTATTAGAAAAGGGAATCTCTCATGGACTAAGTTTATTGTTACAAGTTGGGCCACCTGCGTGCCTATTGTCACATGCCGACAAAGAAATGCTGCGCATATTGTTTGTTACCCCTCCCGCATTCGGAGTTCTTTTTTATAACTTCGTATTTAAATTTGCAATTAGACAATAGCCTATTGTTATTGTTTTTGCCTTTGTTGGCCGTTCGCAGGAATAGATAACCAGGTGCGCAAATTACTATTTCTCGGAAACTCAGTGCGCACAGCCAATTTTTTTATAATGTATAGTTAGTATAAGACAATGGCCGAATGGAGGGGTGGGGCAGTCAAGCGACGACTACGAGACGAGTAAGACGTTTGTAGTACTCTAGATTAGCGATATAGACGACGGACTTTGCGCGTGTCGAATTGCATTGAATCGTGCAGTGTGAACTGGTTGCATCCAGTTTTATTTGTATTTGTTTTATACGTGTTTGTACAGTTCAAATAAATTATATAGTAGTTCCAACGGCATTTTTTAATTCGATTCCTGTATAGCTCGTAATATTATGGTATTACGATCTTCTGCATTACTGCATTACGGTTTGGACTTGTTGTATTATATTTGGTTGTGTTTATAAGAACTGAAACTTCTAAATAAGTTTGTGTTCATTGATTCGACATATAATTTCGAATCCCTATGAAGGATCGACGCCACAGCGAGTATGAAATCATGTCTATAATCTTTTAATACTTATTTATTACCGTCTAAATCTTATTACACCACACGCCCCACCAAAATAGAAAAAAAATGAAATACACATTTTTGTAGCCTAAGTACAGTTTTATTCTATTCTTATGTATAACTTCTTCTTTATTGTTACGTAAAAATTTTACATTGGGGTCCAAATCTTCTATAACTATAAAAGGACCGTGATATACATTTTCCAATTTCTTTCCTGTTTCATTCCTTACCTATAATAAATCATTTTTTTTATACATTACGGAAATATTGGTCCAATGTATACTTTATTGTTTTACTTTTAATTAAATTTTGCCTTGCTTCACATTGAGCTTTCTGTAGTCTGAATTTTAGTTCTAAAGGATAACTGTCAAGGTTGTATAAAGGTTCAATGGTACAATTTTGTGTATTACATTACTTACTTACATTATTTCTTCCCTTTTACGGAACATCGCGAATGCGCTAGCAGGGTCGCCATATAAAGGATCGATGCCGCAGCGAATATGAAAACACGTCTATAACCTTTAAATACTTATTTATTACTGCCTAAGTTTTATTATACCAGATCCCACAAATTCGTAACAATACACACGGTGGAGTACGCAGACGTGCGATGTCTCTTTTGAAGTTCGAGCCGAAAATTAGAACGTCTATGAGCTACAATTATATACCAATCGTGAGCAACTTAAGCATTAACAAATAGGGGCTTCACCTAAGCTGGCATTTGGCCGTTTTTAAGCTCCAGTGACCACATAACGTTTAGACCCAAAAGAGAATGGGCTTAATCAAATAAGTTTTATACAAAAAGGTTAATTCCAAAATACCTTTTTATTAAATTCGCAACATTGGTCGGGAAAAGGGTTCATGAAGGAGTGTTATAACCCAACGATAATTGTAAGGGTTCATTGTCGGTATTTACAATTCCAATACTTTATTCAGCCATATTCAAATTTAAATTCAAATTCAAAGTTTTTTATTCAAAATAAGTTCCACTGGAGAACACTTTTTGAAGGTCATATAAATATATAAGTTAAAATTTAATTTTTCTTCCTATTCTATGTATACCGCTTCACAACGTGTTATTGCTGTTAAGGAGAAGAAGCGGCAAGAAACTCCCCAGCAACACGTCTAGCTAAATAATGTTTTTCTTTAAGTTTCTTATTCTATTTATATCTCAAGTTGTCTTTTTTTTTAAATAAGTTTTATACAGAAGTATGTTACAGAATTATTTTTGAAGAATTAATGGAGTTGTAGCAAACAGTGCATACTCAATAAGACCAAGACAATAAGAGGAAAGAAAAATATTATGAAAGTTATAATAATGATATGACGTACTAAAATGTTATGCTGCAATATATCTCCATAAATCCCTTACAAGCTTGGCAAGATACATTATACAAAATATAGTATAAGATGTTAGAGCGAGCTGCTATGTAAATGAATTTTTGTCATTTAAGTATTCTTCAATAGTGTAGTATCCCTTTTTTAGCAAGATACTTTTTAATTTGGTTTTGAATTTAGTGAAAGGCAGATCTAAAATTTCACTCGGAATCTTATTGAAGAAGCGTATACCAACCCCCAAGAAAGAGGACAGTACTTTTTGTAATTTAAAAGATGGCAATATCAGTCTATTACAATGCCTGGTGTTGAAATTGTGAATATCCTTATACTGCTTGTAGGCACTCAAATTATTACGAATATAAATTATATTATTAAAGATATATTGGCAGGCGACCGTCATAATATTGATTTCCTTAAAGCATTCTCTAAGAGACTCCCGAGGGCCGAGGTTGTAAATTGATCTTACGGCTCTTTTTTGTAAAACAAATATGGTCTCTAAGTCCACAGCGTTGCCCCAAAGTAAAATACCATAGGACATGACACTATAAAAATAACCAAAATAAACTAGTTTAGCAGTCTCTTCGTCAGTGAACTGCCTAACTCTTCTGACCGCATATGCAGCAGAACTAAGTTTTCCTGAGAGACTAGATACATGAGCGCCCCAGTGGAGCTTCTGATCTAGGTTAATGCCTAAGAATACAGTTGAATCTACTAAATAAAGTCTAGTGTCGTTAAGAGAGATATTAATATCGTATTCTTTTACATTGGGTATAACAAACTTAATACATTTAGTTTTGCTCGGATTGAGTAATAAGTTATTTACAGTAAACCACTTACATATTTGGGATAAGGCGTTGTTTACGTCGTCAAAGTTCAGTTTATTTCTATCAACTTTAAATATAAGTGATGTGTCATCAGCAAACAACACTAGCTCACACATATCATTAATAAAATATGGCAAATCATTAATATATATCAAAAATAAGAAGGGACGTAGAATAGAGCCCTGGGGCACACCCATAGATATACCAGTCTCACGAGATTTGACATTGTTAATTTCAACGCTTTGGGATCTGTTATTTAAGTAAGACGATAATAGGTTGAGAGAATCGCCATTAATACCGTAATAATTGAGCTTTTTTAGGAGGGCCACGTGTTCAACGCAATCGAATGCCTTGGACTGGTCACAGAATACACCAATGGCATTCTGTGATCCTTCCCAAGCATCATAAATGTGTTTTAGGAGCTCAACACCTGCATCGGTAGTGGATCGACCTTTGGTGAACCCGAACTGTTTAGTATGAAATAATTTATTAATACTAAAATGTGATTTAAAACTATTTTCATATCAAACTATATATATATATATATAGCTATCTATCCTAACCAAGATTACAACTTATTACAATTAAATAGCGCGAAACTGTGTATTTGTGATGTGTGAATAATATATGCTCAAATTAATAATTTAGGAAAACGAGCTTAGAACTTAGAAAATAGAGAAAGAGAGAACACTTTATTGCATACCAAAATATAGAGTTACAAAAACAGACCATATTTACAATATTTTCTAGGCAATACAATAGGCGGCCTTATCGCTCAAAGCGATCTCTTCCAGGCAACCTAAATGAAAGAGATTTGAATCAGGAAATATAAGTGGTGCAGGAAAAAATCAATAGATGCATGAATACTCAAACTAATTTAAGAAATAAATATACAAATATATATATATATATATATACAATAATACATAAGGAAAAGAGTGAGGAAATATAAACAAAGTAACATATGGCTAAAAATACTTTTTATCCTGGGAATCCCACTGGGAATTTTTCTGGGATTGATTCATCGATTTTTTACTCATTGCTAGCAAATTTTATGTAATAAAAGATGTGATATTTTTATCTCGGCTACCCCGGGATTCTTTCCCCGGGAGTACTTTGTAGTTGTTCGGGTGCTTAATAAAATTAGCTTATTCACAGTTTTCACTATAATGAAGCTTAGATTCATTTTTAAATGCTGCTGTACTTTGTGTCTCGGGAATTTCAAGTCAAGCGTGGACGAAATCGCGGGCATATCCTAGTTGTTATATACAATACGTTGAGTTCATAAATGAATTTAATAAAAACAAACAGGACAATTATTACTTAACATCTTTTTAATTTAATGCGTAACCAATATAAGAAAATATTATTATTACAAAAAAAAATATAAACTACATATCCTCCATTTAGAAATTGTACAAATTTGAATGTTTAGCTGAGCCTTTATTTTTTTATTCGTTCCGAACAGGATTGGCCGAGTCAATTGCATTTTATTATTTCTTAAAAATTACATTTTTACTGCAACTACTAACCTTTTTTTATTGCAGTAGTTCAGCAGACAGGCAGACGGCCCACTTGATGTAAAGCGGTTACCATCGCCTATGGACATTTACAAAACCAAAGGTGATACAAATGCGCTGCTGCTCTCTTAAAGGAGACTGTAACCTGGTCACTAATGCCGGAACACAACTCAAGGTAGTTATGACGACATACTTTAGACCAGGGGTGGTAACTATCCAGACGGGTAAACACCCTACCACCTGGCTGTGGGTTGTTTTGTCGCCTCTTACGACAGGCCGCCCGGCCGCAGGAAAATGTATTCTTTCTCCGTTCCTGCACGGATAAATTACTCAGAAAGTTAATTAATTTCTCGATCTATGTATTTCACTTTGGCAGTTCGTATCTTTTTCACACATTTCATTTTCTGGACCTATCTCTCTTCCATCATCGTCAACACTATTATGGTCTTCTTTAATCATGTCAGCGGCTTTTTCAGCAATCGTCAATGTCGGTGATAAAGTTGCACCGCTTGTTATTTCAGGCATAACACTGGAATCAGCTACTCGTAAGCGTTTTACTCCTTTTACTCTTAGTCTTTTATCGACTACCGAACCCATAGCACAAGTACCGCAATAGGATCTCTCAGCTGTAGCCATACATCGGACAAAACATTCCCAATATTCAAAACTTCCAAATTCCAAATGTTTACAAGTTTTCAACTTCGGATCTACGAAAACAGCATCAGCATTTTTGAAAAACTGTGTTTCATTTATCTTCAAGAAATTTATTACATTTTTGACCAAGCCATCGACATCTTCTTTATTTGATAAATATTTTGGATATATAAGCGGTGGAGCCGAATAATCACGACTCTTTAACATGACCTCTCCACGTGATTTAGGTTTAAGGGTTGATATGAACGTGAATAAAAATTGATTATCTGCATTAGTACCAAAAAGACGATCGCAAACTTCATCAGAATAGTCATAAGTAAAAGTACAGTAAAATACGAAATTCATTGGAAAATTTACATAATGGAGCGTTTTGTGATCAGGACAGTGAGGATTCTCGCCAACCTGGCCCGTAAATACATACGCTGGGTACACTCCTAAATTGGGTGAAACTGGTGACGTGCTCAGCTTTCTCATATCATGAACCAATAAAACTCCAGCACGATCCTGAAGATTTTTGCCGACAGGCAAATCTTGTATCACATTTATATTTAACTTTTTTAAATGTTCTTTAGGTCCGATTCCAGAGAGCATAAGTAATTTAGGACTATTAATAGCCCCAGCACAAATAATTACTTCTTTTCCAGCATTAACTCTAATAATATGATTGTCGATGCGAATTTCGACTGCTACAGCAGTGTTATTCTTATCAAAGATCATTTTTGTTACCAAAGCGTTTTTGAGAACAAATAAGTTGGGCCAATCTTTAGCTTTGTATAAGTAATTTTCAGCAGTACATTGCCTTTTATAATTACCGATAGTGTATAATTGGGGAGCATACCCTGTAGGATTGGCAGCACTTAGTTCTGGGACCACTTTGTAACCTAATTCTCCAAAAGCACTTAAATAATCATTGACTTCACAATGATTCTCTTTGGTTATTGTAACCGGGCCTCCTTTGCCAAAGTTAGTTATTTTAGTGGAGTTATAAATATCAGAATCTTCAAAATTTTCACTCTTTTTATGTAAGACTGGATATTTGTGAAATTCCAAGATGGGTCACCAACAATTTCAGCCCAACGATCGTAATCTTTGTAACTGCCTTGTTCGTAATGGAGGTAATTGAGACAACTGGTACCTCCCAACATTTTTCCTTGCAACCCAAATTTCTGACTTTTTGAACACTTTTGGTTGAAACTGTCATTTTCTACCGGGAATTTCCAATCTTTTTGGCTCTTTTCAAGGTAAATCAGCGTACTCGGTATCTAAAACAGTAATTTTCAGATAGAAATACCAATGGTAGATGTTTTAGTGAATGGTGGACTTATTCGTATTCGTGGTTTTTATTGTGATTTTTGACGGCATAAAGAATAAGAAAGAAAGAGAAGTAAAAGTAAATTAAACAAAATAAATAATATGGTTCACTCACATTACTTTCGATTGGAGGATTTCCACCAGCCTCTACTAGCAGCACCCTGTTTCGCTTAACCTGAGCCAACCTGGAGGCTACTGCGATTCCCGCCGTCCCTCCTCCGACTATAATATAGTCGAATGCAGCGGAATCTGTAAGTATTTATTAGATAAGCCTCCCCGACGCTACTCATTTATTGTTAGAACAGTGAATGAATTTAACAAACTCAGCAAGACGGATTATGTTGATATTGACTTGTTTGTGGATAGTCTAGCATCTGTAAATGCTGTAGGGTGCAGAGGAGTCTTCACCCCTGTTGACGAAGTGAGTTTGCCTCTCCCGGGGCACTCTCAAGCACTTGTGCGCTAGGATCGGTGTGGGCGTAACTACGTTCTGTATCTCATGCCTTTCCTACTCATAAGCGCGGGGCACATGGGATGAGGGTGGTTTTAGTGGAGTATTGATTAGTCGAGTCTTCACACAAGCCGGTTGATTATTGTTTGGATTGCCTCAGTGGAAAGCCTCCATGATCAACAACGGTCTAATCCCTAGCAAAGGACCCGGTATGTGCGAAATGCATTTCCCCCGCCTGAAAAAAAGAAGCATCTGTAGATGCGAATTTAATCAAAGTCTATTTTAATAATAATTGGTTTCCCTCTCACAAAGTTTTCATATTATTGTTGTTTTTTTTCTATAATTACTGTATTTTATACTATATTTTTATTTCTATGTCATTTGTGGATGTTTATGAATAGCTTTTCTTTAGCTATCTCTGTAACGTTACTTTGTAAGACTACAGCTGTTAACCTGATTTTTGGAGTATTCACAATTAGACCCCATAGGCGGCGCTGGCATCGAAATGCAGGATTTTGATATTTTTTTGTGTATGTTTGAATGAGTCCCAGGATGATTTAAGTTCACAATTGGACCCAGTAGGTGGGTGCAATCGGGTTTTAAATTTTTATAGGACAATGTCCGTCGGGCCTCTTAAACTACCTGTAATTGTAAGAATGGTAATTTATGCTTAGGCATTGCTTAAATAGTAATTTTCATCTAGGTTTTGGGGGTAAAGTGTTTAGGCAATAGTGCTGCAGTGGACTGTACATAAATCTAAGCGAGGGTCGATCTTTGTGGATAAGATGGGCATGTGCACAATCCTATTGGACTTGTGACGTCGATACGCTGATGATATCCCTATTAATATTATAAATGCGAAAGTAACTCTGTCTGTATGTTCCGTTGTCACGGAAAACTATTGGACCGATATGGCTGAAACTCAGTGTATATATATTTTCAAAGTCGAGGATGAAAATAGGATACATTTTATTCCGAAAAATGGGAGAGTTTCCCTTCTAGTTTTTAAATAGATAAAAATGTATTTGTCTCTCTGTTTGTTATGCTTTTACGGAAATACTAGTGGACCGATTTGGTTTAAATTCTCTTAAATTAAAAAAATATTTATATAATTAAAATAAATGGCTGTAATTTTAATACCGAGGGTGAGCAATGGATATTTTTCATCATATTTCATATTTTCAGGGCTTTTCTAAATCCTTGCCAATCTAGCGCTTATTAAGAGTTCACATAACATGTTTTCTCTATCTAAGGAAATTTGGCAACACAAAAGCCGCGTCCGACTCTGAGCGTGTGCGCATCTTAGATGCTTTACATTCTGTTACCTTATAAATATTAGGCGCGTCTCGTTCAAGCCCGTATAAGTCCTTGAAGTGTAAATGAGACTCTGATATGAATAATAGGTCCATCTCTTCTTAGTTTCTTATGATTTGCTTAGATAGAACGAGAAAAAATAATAATTAACAGAACGGTTAGGTAGCTAATGTTTATGTTTGATTTGTTATGTGCCTGTTATCGGGAGAACAGGTATTGTGTTCTAGAAATAACATATGTTATCTGTTGTCCGTGATTATCTGTTATTGTTAACTGTTAGCATAAATATGCCTCACGCCTACACTGAGCTCTCTTTCTGAGTATATCGAAACACAGCCCAACTTAGTTGATAATTTTCTCTTTATTTTACCTCCCACCTCTTCTAATCTAATATCATATAAAAATGTTAGAGCTAGGCATGTTGCTGAAGAGTTTCCTGCACCGCTTCTTCTCTTCAAGTCAAGTCACAACATGTTGCGTAGCGCCGGTAAGTTATGTTAAATAACAACCATAAACAATTGAAATGAACAAGTTAGGGGTCGGATAAATAATAATTGTAACATTACTCATTGACACTTGACATGTTTGTCTTTCGTGATCATGGCTACTGAAAGGTGTCGCCATAAAAAATCAGTGCTTGCAACCGTTAAGACGTTGTTTGAATTAAAAGTATCACTGCCCGATACAAATGTCTCCGAAGACGCAGCTGTTGAAAAATAAAATAGTACCTCACCATTGACTGTAGCTTGTTCAGGATATTTATGAGTAGTCAGCTCCACTCCTCTCAGATTCATAAAAGCCTTTTGGTAATTAAGAATAAAGGACACCGCCACTGCCGCTTGCATTGTCGCCTGCTTTTAAATAAAACGCAATGAATCTCTCAGTATTTCACTTATATACCTACTAATAATTACCGCAAAAAATGTATCCAATTTGTTTAACATATTTCGAAAAGTAATTATGTGTTATCTTTTTAAAGACAACTAAAATGTAATTTGAATACAATACCTATACGTGTAAACACTGTCAGAACAATCTATGGCGTAATAGGTTTGTAGACAGCAGGTTTGTAGAAAACAATAAACTGGGCTTATTTGGAACAGTAGATATCAAAAATTATTTATTTGGAATTTTTCACCGTCCATCTGTTAGAGCGTCACATGGAAACTACTGAACAGATTAAAATGAAATTGAACACAGAGTTAGCTTAGCGCCCGGGTGAACACTTACATATATTTTCTTATTGCATGAGTTGAACAGACAGGTATGTGGCCCATCTAATGAAGGTTACCAGCGTCTATGGACATTTGTAACACCAAAGGTGCTACCAACGCGGTGTTCTCTTAAGGGAGACTGGAACCTGGCGACTAATGCCGGAAGACTCAAGGTTGTTATGGTGACATGCTCTACACCATCCAGACGGGCAAACGCCGTACCACATGGCTATGGGTTGTTTTGTCGCCTCTTACGACAGGCTGCCCGGCCGCAGGACATTGTATACTTTCTTCGTTCCTGCACGGATATCTTGATAAATGGTGTGTAGTGCTGTAGTCCGTTGTATTTTTTTTTATATAGATTAATTTCGCGTTTGACGTCTTGTGCCATTGGGCCTGATGTCAGGTGGAAATGCAGTCTAAGGTGGAGAACGCTTACCTAGAAGATACCTGCTCATGCGACCCTTAAAGACACCTAGATTCATATAATCTAGGTGTCTGTTCAGGAAAAACAGACGATGGCAAAGAGTTCCACTCTTCAGAGCTTGGTATGATAAAAGTGGAAGCATAGCGTTTCGTCCTCTTTGTTAGTATTTGGAGGGAAAGTTGCGTATGGCAGAAGAAAGTAGCATAAACGCAGTTGAAATGAGAGCTTTGAAAAGTATATGTAAGGCTAATGTAAGTGATATTGTTACGATTTAGCGGAACTCGAATTAAGATGCCGTTAGAATTATTATAAAGCTTATTAGAACTATACAAACACGTATTATAACACAGGCACAAATATAACCGAACACAACAAATCCAAACGTAATTCAGAAAGTCGTAATTCAATAAAACGCACAAAGTCCGTCATTATTAGATTCCCGAATGTACACACATCATGCCTTGATCGTAGTTGTCGCTCAACTGACTGCCTCTCTCAATCAGGCCATCGTTTTATAGTTCACAAATGCAAATGTGCCCGCCCGGCAAACTCGACCTGATTTCCTAGAAATGTATTTATAATCCGCAACACCTGGCTAATGATGTTCTCCACGATAACTAGAAACGTATGCCAATAAATAAGTAAACCAAATAAGACGCATAAAAGGATTACAATTAGATCAAATGCCGTAAAGTAATAAAATGTGCTTTTACAGATTTGAAGTGGAATTTGTTTTTGTCAGAGCCTAAGTTGTAATAATATGATAATGAAACAGTGTGATAATGGAACGTTGTGGATTGAAAGAGGATGCAGTGACACGAGTTGAAAAAAACATATTAAGGTGATTTGGGCATCTAAAGAGAATGGATGAAAGCAGAATCACTAAACAAATATGAGAGTAATATGAGTAGTAGAGTCGTGTTGGTCGACCGCAACATACTCTCCATGATATTGAAGATATTTTGAAGAAAGGTCATATGAAAACCACTTTAAATAAGCGTGTATGTATGAAGAGATTAATGAAATTTGATGAAGCGAAAAGTGTTTATCATGATCGTCGCAGGTGGAAATCCATTGTATCTGCCTACCCCAATGGTAAACAGGCGTGACAGTATGTATGTATATTAGTATTTCCACGATATATATCAGTGACGTCTGCTTGTCCGGTGATAAAAAGGTGGGGGAGGAATTAATTCGTAGAATTCCGTGGCACACTCGCCGAAGTGTAAGCTATAGAACTATAGAACTCTATAGAAATTAGAGACCTTGCGATGATCGAGACTCTGAAGCCTCTTAATTCAGTAACAAATGCGACAACGCGACCTGGCACATGCTAATAGTACCTAAAGCCACGGTTCCACATAGCGAATCGTGCGATTAGGCACTCGCAGCGAGAACTCGCTGTATGTGACAGGCTATTCAAATTCGAATCGAGCATGTTCAATTGTACTCTCTGCGAATGCGTGCCGCGACAATTCGCTGCGTGTAAACGACTACTCGCTGCGCGTAGTCATTAGGGTCAGCGCGCGGCTTCAGACTACACGCCTGTGCTGCAGATTGTTTCGTCGTTGCATAGATGCGTGTGTGTATATTAATATGATGGCTCAACCATAAAAAAGATTCTTTAAAGTCAGGAAATTACGATATAATTCGTTTCTTGGATGTGTATAGACACATATAACAGTATTTTTTTAAATACCAAAGGAAGTCTTCTTCATGAAGTTGTTAAAGAAATTGATTAACTTGAGATTCAAAAAGCAGTGTTTGTTGTGCAGGCGAAAATACATGTTATTCGCAGCGAATACATTCGCAGCGAGAATTCGCTGTGTGTGACTAAGGCTTAACAGGGTGAATTTTTCAAGAGGGCCTTCAGGGCCAAATTATATAGGCCTATAGTGAAATACACTTAAAGGATCGAATCGGTGGATTTTGAAATCGAAATACATACTCTGTTTTTACATCAAATCGTAGTGTAGCTAGCTTATAAGGATTAATTTCTGAGATGAAATGTCAAACGCCAAACTAAGAGAAACGGTTAATAAAGTCAACGCGACTGAAGCCGCGAAAAAACCTAGTATCGTATATTTTCTATTTAAGATAGTTACGCTTGTTTAATGGCCATTAAAAGCATCGCATTACAAAACATACATTAAATACATATAAATGTCAGTGGCTTTATTTATAGATTACCTGCCCGGCAGACGTCGTCCTGCCCGGAAAAGCTTCAATCGATATGCCGACAGCAGCGCCACCTACTGGATCCAATTGTGAACCAACTCGGAAACCTTCTTTGGCTCATGCACAACAACTTTGCTAAAGATCGTCACACGATCTAATGTATAGTTTACGATTCTACAGAGGACATACAGACAAACATTCATTTTTATATATCAAGATTTCTTTACCTTCGCGGCGTTGGGAATGAAAATCCTAACATTATAAATGCGATTGTATGTTTCTTTGTAACGCGTTCACGCATTAACACATTCAATACCGTAATCTTATATTTGTCTTATATTTTATTAATAAAATATATAAATATATAAATATATATATATATATATATATATATATATATATATATTATCTCCTAAAATAAAATGTGAAAAGTGCTGTTGGATACCATATTATTAACATATAGAATATCAAATTAGTTATAAAATATATATTGTATCTGTTTGCTTTTCTTATAAATATTTTTTTTTAAATATGGCACTGGTTAATCTCTACTCTCTTTTCCTGCGGTACGGGGCGTTTTAGACCTTGTACTGGAACCACCGCGGTAGCGGCACGAGGCCAATTAAGCCCAGTAACGTTTTAAAATTATAATTTTTTGTTGCTATGTTAATTAGTTTATGGATTTTGATTTTGTTGTGTGTGTCAAGGTAATCTCATATTATTGTAGGCATCACAGACCTGTGGTTTAATAATTATTCATTTTGTATCCTACACTGAATCAAATTGAAATTGCTTCTTCCGCACCACAGATAAGTCTATGTATTTCTAAGCAGCACTGCAAGTGAGACCCGTCCGGGGCTACTTAGACCCCGTTTCGCAGTGAACGTGTTAACTTCTCTACAGACTGTCATGAAAGTTTACATACACGTATATATCATCCAGAAAAGGTACTTTTTCCGAGGGATAGACGAATATAATCGACAAGATGGCGCTCCAATTGCATTTTATTGGCGTTATCGTTACAATTCAGTAAATACATTGTCATGGCAAAGATTAACGACTTTAAGCGCAGCATTTTATTTTATTTTAATTTCGACGTTTCGGCCAGTTTCAGTAGTCGTGAACGCGGAAAACAAAGAAGAAATAATCTTTATAGAGGCTACTCAGCTAGCGGCTATGCTGCCGATCAAATCCTAGTTCCATTTTACTTACATAAAAACTCAATTAGGTTTTTTATATATAATAGATAAACTGTAAAAAAGAAGTAGATAATATATTTTTATCCGTGCAGGAACGAACAATTTCCAGCGTTGGGACGGCCTGTCGTAAGAGGCGACAAAACAACCCATAGCCAGGTGGTAGGGTATTTGCCCGTCTGGATGGCTAACATCCCTGGTCTAGACAATGCCTCCATAAAAACATAAAAACCTTGAGTTGTGTTCTGGTATTAGTGGTCAGATTCCAGTCTCCCTTTAGAGAGCAGCAGCGCGTTTGTAACGCCTTTGGTGTTGCAAATGTCCATAGGCGACGGTAACCGCTTTCCATCAGGTGGGCCGTCTGCCTGTCTGCTGAACTCATGCAATAAAAAAAAAGATGAACCGCTTTCAATACGTAACATATGTATAATTTTGTATTATAATACATACCTTGTATGTAGACCAGTTATTAAGTATTTACGCACTTATGATTTGATTTGAAAACAAGCAACATATATATGCTCCATTTACAAAATATTACCCTTGTCGGTATATGTGTAAACAGATACAGGGTGTTTTTTTTACAATATATTATTAATTAATGTGTTTACAATATTAACATGAAGGCAATTATATTTGTTTGTTCTATCTTCATATATTAAGTTACTTACAAATAAATTACCATGCAATTGGATATGCAATGAAATTTATATTCTTTTAATTACGGAGATATACAAAACATATTTTTTTTATAAACAGCTAGGTTTTGCCAGTAGATACCCAATTTTTCAAATTATTATATTGCAAAGCTGGCAAATATGCAGACGGCCCAGCTGATGGAAAGTGGTTACCGTCACCGATGGATGTCTGCAACGCCAGGGGCGACGTCAACGTGTTGCCATCATTTAAGATGGAATAAAGAGAATGAGATAAGGCTACCTGATAGAGGATTAAAAACTGCCCTGGGCCCCGGATCAGACCTGGAAGATGCCAGCGGATAAAAGTAGTTCCACGGCAGTGGATGTGATGTTGGGACCGTTTCTCCGTTTTCCTGTAGCCCTGGCATAAGGCGTAGAACGGAACAACCAGGGGTTTTATTGGGTATCCTTAATTGGGGAGTGACAATAGCATGGCATATGGCGAAACCCACACGATCTGGTGAAACCCGCACACATTATCCCCGCAAGGTTCTGCCCTTGCCGCGGCTTGTGGTACTCAAGCGGATTTCCCCTGGCCAAAAAGGAGGAACGGGATGTGGAAGAGGACTTATGAGCCGCCGCCTGCCAGAACCTGCGAAATGGCTAGGCTATATACTTGTGTCCCTGGCATTAGGGATGTAACACCGAGGGGTTTTAGTGGGTATTCGTAACCACAGCGTGGTAATAGCACTTCTTGCTTGCGGTGCTAATGCCACCCCAAAGTGGGGAATCCAACACCCAGTCCTCTGAAGTGAGTGTCCCGTATAGGGTGGAGGAGCGATATGGAATGCTACTCAGTCTCAAAGGAAGATGTTCCAGCGAGGCTATAGTTGTTCCTCGCAGGCCTATCTATTACTGTTGGAAGTTTGCGACCTAAATTATTGCACAGCTCCAACTATTGGCTTGTAAGTGTTCCATTACACCTCAAACGTCAGATAGACCTCAAATGAAGTTACCCCCGTTAAAAAAAATGAGAGATGCGATAGGGAAGATTGGATATCCCAGGGGAAGTAGGAGGAAGTGCGCCATCGGAACATTCACTCGTCGCAAGAACTATGACTAGCACAAGGCTAACTACTTGATGCTGCTATTCTGTGAGAGTGTAGTATCACACTGACAGGTCCGGCCCTAAGTAATCAGAATAATGATTCCAGCATAGCCCTACCACGTAGATTGCTACCTGAAGGTAAAATAAGATACAAAAACAAATACTTGTCTGTTTATCTGTATTAAACTTACAACCACCACAATATGTAGTCGGTTCCTATATTTAAGTTGTCTACGACAAGGTGTCGCGAGATGGCACTGAACCATTATTCAAATGGCAACAATAAAAGGTTGTGCAATTTATATTTTCATACAGTGGTAACAATAAATAAGAAGTCAACTTGAAAACGCATCGGTGTTGACATTTTTCTAACAATCTAAAAATCAAATTAATCGCCAAAACAAGCTTCCTAAATAATGAAGCAAACACAAGTAATCCATCCATTATTGTCACCTAGAAAGAGCATGCACGTTTCGGCGACTTTTCAGTACTCGTGATCACCGAAGACGAAGATATCAAATGTCAAAGAGTAAATTTACTCGTTGACACTTAACATCTTTGCCTTCCGTGTTTACGGCTATTGAAAAGCCAAATAGATAAAATTCCGCGCTTAAAACCGTTATAATATAGTTTTAATTCATAAATAAAAAACACATTGTTACGAGTGCGGGACTCGAATTAAAATGCCGTTGGAATTATTATAGAGTTTGTTAGAACTATACAAACATATATAACACAGGTACAAATATAGCCGAACACAACAAATCCAAACATAATGCAGAGGGTCGTAATTCAATAAAACGCGCAATATTAGATTCCCCAATGTACACACGTCACGCTTAGATCGTGGTTATCGCTCGACTACCTCCTCTCTCCGTCAGGCCATCGTTTTGTACTGCACAAATGCAAATGTGCCCGTATCGTATCGTCGACATACTTTCCTAGAATCAGCTTGTACTTAATCCGTAACACCTGGCTAATGATGCCGGCAAGAGCCTATAAACGAGTACAATAGGCTGTTCTCCACAATAACCAATAAATAAGTGAATAAAAGAAGACGATCATAAAAGGATTACAATCAGTTCAAATGCCGACAGGTAATAAAATGTGCCTTTACAGATTTGTAACAAAATTATTGTATACCTTTTTAATCTTCATCCTGTAGTTTATACATGATTGATATATTGTTTCATAGCTCAATTTGTTTCAAATGAAACCTATTACAATTAATTTAAGGTAATTATAATGAGGCAAGCGTTAGATATATGATATTTATAGACCTTGAAACACAATCTACAATATGTATTTTTAATTTTCGTTTGTATGTTGGTTTGTTGAATTTATTTGAAATCAGTTGAACTGTTTGCTAAAATTCCCTTAATTCTTCAAAAGTAATTAGTTATATTATAAAAAAGACAAAAGAAAAGATGTACATTTATTTCATAAAAAAGAGCCTGAGATTGATAAATCTGAATAAAGAGAATTTTTAGCTAGACGTGTTGCTGGGGAGGTTGTTGCGTCGCGAAGCGGTGCATATTCAAGTTCAAGTAGATCTAATTTTTAACTTTTAAAAAAAATGTCCAGTGCTACTTAGTTTGAATTAAAAAAAAGTTGATTTCTTGTTGTCAAAAATAAGTTTTTCCAAAAATAATTATTTTGTTATTTACTAGAGTTTTTGAGTGAGTTGACCCTCGTAAACCTCGGTGCCATGTTGCTCGTAAATTCGCGGGTTATTTAGTACAATGTGGTTATATATGATGTTGGAATAATATCCGTCCACCTATTAGAAACATACCTTTAACTTCATTGTTTAGGATCAAACTCAAGAAATGTCTAAATGCTCATCAAAACGCACAATGCGATCTTAGGCATGACACAAGTGCTATATGACTTTAGGAATTTATTTATCAATTTTTCAATTTATTGTAATTTGGTTAATTTATAGATATGTGTTGTTTCGTTGTGTGTGTTGCTACAATTATTTAACATATGTATGTGTTATTTAAATTATTCTGCAATTCATTTACATTTATTATCAAACTGAATTATGCTGTATATATTGTTGTTGTTATGTGTGTTGTATTGTCCTCCGTGACTTCACTTTATGGTCCCAGACGGAAGAACAGCGCTGGTCCTTGTGGGCTAGCATTATGCTGACACTGGGTCCAATTAAGGACTTATTTTGATAGACAGATAGATAGATAACACTTTATTGTACACCATTACAGAAAACCTTATAGCCTAAAAATATTCTAAATGTGGACAATGGGCGGTCTTATCGCTAAGAAGCGATCTCTTCCAGACAACCCGTATTTATTATTATATATTTTGTTTATTTTTCTATTTATTTTAACTTAGTTTTTGTCCTAAATAAGATATTTTTCTTCCTTTCTTTCTTACTTTCTTACTTACTTTCTATAACATCAAAAATTTTCAACTAGGACTTAGATGACAGAATCCAAAATTGTAAGTTAGGCATATTAACATTTTTGTAAATTAAACTTGGGACCTATTTTAAAGAAAATTGAAGTATCATTAGATTTTTGAAAAGATGTTAAATAATAATATATCCGATTTTTTAGAATAACCAAATTTTCTGAAAATTAGTTTCCTAGGACCAACGGGGAACACAAACGTATATATTACTATACTAGCTGTTCCCGCGACTTCGTCTGCGTGGTTTTACAGAACACTTATTTTTAAAATCTGCCAGTGAGAGTCCCGTCAAAATCGGTCCAGCCGTTTCGGAGATAAGCCGAAACAGCCGGAGCCAGAAAATCAAATATTTAAAAAAAAAAATTGATACAAGTTAAGACATAAGATATACTTTCACACGCTTTCAGTAAAAAGATGTTATTTTGACATTATAAAGAAACACTTCAACTTAATTGTTTGTATAGATTAATTTTGATGGAAAAAATATTATGTCATCAAAAAAAAATCCATAGACAGCTGTACGATTTTTTTTTAATATTTGCTAGTAGGCAAACTGGCAAACGGACCACCTGGTGATAGGTGGCTACCGTCGCCCATGGACATCTGCAACACTAAGGAAGCCGATGCGTTGCCTACCTCGTTGAGACTTTAGGTATCTGTTCACACCCTTTTTGAAGAGCCCCTTATTGTAGCGCTCTGGGAAAACTGCGGGAGGGAGTTCATTGGACACATATGACATGAAGGAGCGTCCGCCACGTACCGTGGAGGACTTCCCAGTGTCTAGGAAGTGTGGATGAACTCCCAATCGCCGGCGAGTGGTGCGATGATAGTGTTACGAGCTACAGGACTGGAATTAAAAAAATGCCGTTGGAACTACTATAGAATTTATTAGAACTGTACAAACACGTATAAAACAAATACAAATAAATCTGGATGCAACCAGTTTTCACTGCACGATTCAATACAATTCGATACGCGTAAAGTCCGTCGTCTATATCGCTAATCGAGAGTACTCGAAAACGTCTTATTGGTTTCGTAGTTGTCGCTTGACTGCCCGCCCCTCCATTCGGGCATCGTCTTATACTAACTACACAGTACAAAAAAGATTGACCGCACACTGAGTTTCTGAGAAATAGTAATTTGCACACCTGCGAACGGCCACAAAGTCGAAAACAATAGCAATTAGGATTAGTTCGACGCTAATGATGGTTATAAAGCAAGTAGAAAAACAATAACATGTTTTTCTTAATTACAAATTCAAAACACAAAATAATTTCTTACTCCGGGAGGAAGACAATAAACTGCGTTTACAACAGGCAGCTGTGCGCTTATCATACCAAATCAAACAGCTCATTTTCCACGATCCAGGTGAATCGTGATTTTCTATGTACTCCAGTAATAAACAATACAAACTACGGAAAAGGCAGACGAAACCACTGAGAAAACCATAGCCTATATTATAATGATCGTGTAAATTGTACTTGTTAATTTACATATAGGATAAGTATTACTATACCGAACAAGTGTTTGCGTGAATTAATTATTTGTAACAAAGACTATAGAACATCGTTGCTGTATGTTTTATTAGATGTTAATTTCTATACAGCCTTTTCATTATTATATACTAGTTTACCCCGTGGCTGCGCCGCGAGTCAACCTCTAGTGCGTGCCTCTTGTTTAAAGAGGTTAGACTACAGGTTACATTGTATTAAATTTTTATGTTACTGCTATTTGCCCAGGAAGATTCACTACATTTTATATCGCAAACTATCCCATCTCCCGGATGAAAAGTATCTATGCCAATTCTCGGTATTAAAACTACATTTGTACACCAAAATGACAAAATCGACCAAAATGATCAAATTAACCAAAATGACGAAAATGGCAAATCACAAAATAACAACCTATCCTACTTTCTGGGCTAACCTTATCACAAATCTATCCCCAAACTTATACGATTATCCAAGATAAAAAGTATCCCTTGTCCACCATCGGCATTAAAATTACATGTGTACCGAATTTCAGCCAAATCGGTCCAGTAGTTTTTTGGTCAAAGCATAACAAACAAAGACACAAATATATTTTTATTCTGGAAACTATCCCTTTTTCGGGATAAAAAGTATCCTATGTTCATCCTCGGCATCGAAAATATATATATACTGAGTTTCAGCCAAATCGGTCCAGCAGTTTTTTCGTGAAAATGGAACAGACAGACAGTGTTACTTTCGTATTTATTATATTAATAGGCATAGGGATTTTGGGTGTTAATAAAATAGACAATAAAGTTGTCCTTTGTATGTTGTCACAATAGTATGAATATTCAAATTCAATAGTTTTTTATTCAAACTAAGTACCACGTATTGAATTTTTTGAATGTCATATATATGAATTAAGTTATATGTATTCTATGTACACCGCTTCACAACGTGTTTTATTTTTATTTTTATTGCATGAGTTCAGCAGACAGGCATATGTCCTACCTAATGGGAAGCGGTTACCATCGCCTATAAACATTTGCGACACCAAAGGTGCTGCTCTCTTGAGGGAGTCTGGAACCTGGCCACTAATGCCGGAACACAACTCAAGGTTGTTATGGCGGCATATTCTAGACCAGGGGTGGTAGCCATCCAGTCGAGCAAATACTCTACCACCTGACTGTGGGTTGGTTTGTCGTCTCTTACGACAGGCAAAAGGAGGCCGCGGAACGAGATAGGGAGAGAGGTACAAGAGCGCATGCGTCTCGCGGGCGCCGACGTCAGTCGGGAGTCCGGAGGCGCAGGTATGCGCATGACCTCCCCCCCTGAAATACCGCTACAGGGGCCCTCTAGCATCTAGGGAGCAGAGGAGTCTTCACCCCTGTCGTCGAAGTGAGTTTTTTCTGATTCCCGGGGAAGGATTGCGCTAGTATATCGGCGTGGGCGTAACTACGTTCTAAGTCTCATGCCTTTCCTACCATAAGCGCGTGGCATATGGGAGGAGGGTGGTTTTAGTGCGGTATTAGCCCTTGGGCATTTGTCCATCGGTTCGAGTCTCCACACAAGCCGGTCGTTTACTGTTTGGATTGCCCTCAGTGGAATGCCTCCATGATCGATAACGGTCTTAACCCTAGCAAAGGACCCGGTATGTGCGAAATGCATTTCCCCCTGCTGAAAAAAAGGCTTAAGAGAGACAGCTGTATTTACATAATTTTCAAAATTCGTCGGTCGCGTACAGCGTCACGCCGGCCACAGCCTATGACGTTTCTAACTGACCACCGCCTAACCAACCACAGCTTAAGATATTAATTATGCTTAATATTTTGATGTAAATATTGTAGCATATTCGTGGGATTTTGTATAACTTATTACAAACACGAGTGATTTTCTGTGACCTAAACAAACAAACTTTTAATAAAGGCCTTACCAGACTGTTACCATTGGGAACATTCCGTCAACAATATGTGACCGGGACATCGGTCGCGAACTGTTACTAACTTTGCAAAATTGTTTGCGAAAATTCGCCCTTTTTGTATTTCAATCTCAATTTCAAACTTTGCCACACATTATTTTTGAAGTGATAACTTCTTATGGGAGGATAAACCACTTCGTTGCGTAACGCGTTACGGCGGCAGTCTGTCTGGCTTCCCTTTCTCTCAGGCATACGGCAGCGGTAGGCAGGCTCCTCCACTCTCACTCTAACATACGCGCTCTCTCTCTTTTCTTTCACAATATCCCAATTAATTGGGGTCGGCACAATATGTCTTTTCCTTCCACACTCCTCTATTCTGACATACATCTTCTGTCACACCACAAATCATCTTATCCATCTTTTTAACCCACGCGCTATATACATACAATTTAAGTAATAACCTACCTAAGTTTTTCTCAAGTTAAACAATTTCAATATTAAATAGTTCAACTTAGATCAGATTAAGTTATCAGCTCTGTCGGGCGTCCTGAGACGCACACGTTTTGGTTTTTTTTTAATATTCGACTAGCTGTGACCGGGACTTCGTCCGCGTGAAATTTTTTCGCGGTACCCTAAAAAATGTAACATAAGTTACTTCTTATAACATCAGCTATTTGGCAGTGAAAGTCGCGTCAAATTCGGTCCAGCCGTTTAAGAGATTAGTTGGAATATCCAGACAGACAGACAAAATTCTAAAATTGTATTTTCGGAATCTCCTGATCCGAATTATCCGCCCTGATTTTATTCACATTTTTATTTTGACATTACAAAGATACACTTAAATTTAATTTATCTATATAGATACATTATAGATATCGTTGCAAGCCGATACTAATCCTTTGCAGATGTCTTATTACCCCTTTGAATTTGAGCGATCTATTGTTTACGTCGCCATAAGACGTCATAAAACCTTATTTTCTCTGTTGGTATTTCATGCGAATTCTTCAAAGCCATTAAGCTGACCATATAAAGATTTCAAGAACCAGTGAGTGACGTGTTGCTAAGGCGCCATGTCTAATTTACAAATGGATCAGGGTCGGTCAGTCAAAAAATGCGGCAGTCGTGTTCTGTATCCGAACGAGGCTAGTGCATTTTGGGAGCGAGTATTTTATAACGACAAACTTCGTGCGATTTATGTGATAACGATTTTCTGTCCTACGATTTGGTTTTGTTGTAATCGGCTATACTTGTAATAACTGTGAATTACGCGTGTGTACTTCTAATAAACTTTATTTGAATTCCAATGGCATTTTCGAATTTACAAACTACAAATCCCCTACAAATTCGTAACAATATACCTGGCACAAAAATATTGTCGTTGATAAGACGTGGTGTTGAAATAGAACAGATTGTTGGAATTACAGAAATAGATGTGTTGGTTGTTAAATAATGTTTTCTTATCCTCGAGCACAACAACATTCTAGTGCGTAGGAGGTTTCTTTCTTCTTTGTAAGAGATATCATATACTTAATAAACATTCATATTGTGAAAAGTAGGTATAATATTTTCTTAAGTTTTCGCGACTTGTATACTTACATAATAAAACTACGTTTTAACAGTTTTAAGCGCGGTAATTTATTTGATTTTTATGATTCCGACGTTTTTCCTCCCACCTATTTTAATTTTATCTTATGCTAATATATAAAGCTGAAGAGTTTGTTTGTTGGACGCGCTAATCTCAGGAACTACTGGTCTGATTTGAAAAATTATTTCATAGTTAGATAGCCCAGTTATCGAGGAGGGCTATAGGCTATATATCATCACGCTAAGACCAATAGGAGCGGAGCACCAATGAAGAATGTTACAAAATCGGGGGGTTTTGAAAACATATTCCACGCGGACGACGTCGCGGGCACAGCTAATATTATATAAAATTATTAAAGCTTCTTCTTCTCTTTAAGCCACAACATGTTGCGAAGAGGTGGTTAATTAGAGTAGGCTCTCATAGAGTAAATAATAACCAAAATTAAAACTAAATAATTAAAATGAACAAGTTGGCGGTAGGCTAAATAAAACTTTAACAATACTCATTGACACTTGACATCTTTGTCTTCCGTGATCACGGCCACTGAAAAGTGGCCGAAACGTCGGAATACAAAAAAATCAAATAAATTACCGCGCTTAAAACCGTTAAAATGTAGTAAGGTATAAAATAAATAAATAGCTGGTTGACTGACTTTTTTACATAATATTGCCATTTTAATACAATATTGTTTTTATGTTGGTACTTTTTTAGTCTTGAAGATAAACTTCATTCAATTTGAAGTTGTCACGGATAGTAATAGCAGCCCATAAATGTCCCACTGCTGGGCTCAGGCCTCCCACTGTAGGGGAACGCACAGTATACCCGCCACGCTTGTCCAAGTCGGCTTGACAGGTTTGACACATCAGTTATCTCTATGTGCAGGTTGCATCACGATGTTTTCCTTCACCGTTATTAGCACGTGGTAATTGTAACAATATGCATATTAGGTCAGAAAACTGCCTAAGTGGTGCATGCGTTCCGGCCAGGATCGAACCCGCGCCCTTTGAGTTTGGGACGCGTACGCTAGCCATTACGCTACCACAACTATGCTATTATGTCACGGATAGTTTGATTTCAAAAAAGAAATACTTATATTGGGCGCGGTCCTCTTGTAGCTCACAACGCCCAAAATGCTCTATCAGCCGTTTCACATAGCGACCACGGTCTTTATGGTCACTACGTCACAATTTTCCGGCGAAGTGACATGATACGTTGACAAAGGCGCGATTTTCAAATCAACCATACATCGACCTTATGACATTTGTGTACTCTACAACCCGTTCCACTTGAGTTCGTGACTGTAACGCTCGCAAACAAGTGGAACGGGACAAACCGCGGTTATGAATGTGGTCGGTGTGAGCTCCAAGGGGAACGTACAGGTAAATTAGCTTCGAGACGTTTTTGCGTTTGTAGCATTTGTATATTTAAATTTCCGATGCGATGGCCGGGAGAAGGCAAAGGGACGTGGAAGAAGAAGCAAAGAAGGACTTACCTCGCCACCAGTCCGCCGCCACACTGCACTCGTCCCCCGGGGTTCACACACTCACTAGGATATTATTAAATTGAGTAATAAACTTATTTTCTTTATTGTGTTCCAACAATTTCTCGATACGGGTTTTTATATATATCGCGATGACAGCAGTGACACTATCTGACTCGTCTTGTATTGCGCATTCTTCATTTAGAAGTTTATTCTTTTCTTGATGGCGAGGATGGGGAGGAAGAATTTATAAGAAGGTGTTCCTCGGCGCATTACCATATTTAATATTATTAGTTTCATATTAAGTGCCTGCCTCTATAAAAATATATAAAAATGTTAGTTTATAACCTAACTTTTAACTAATGCTTTAAATAGTTTTAAACTTAGGTTACACAATTGTGGAAATGTAACGTCTCAAAACTGTTATTGCTTAAATGTAAATAAAACTAGAGCGATTAAGTCTGGGTGTCATTCTTGATGGTCTGAACCAACGTCGAAATTGAGAACCTCGTGGCAGAGCCTAACATTATAGGAGAGATAAAATCTCATCCGCCTCCGGTGGCTCAGTCACGTGGAACGGATGGGAGAGGATCGAAGTGTGAAGAGGGCCTATTTGGGACGGTCGGCGGAAGGACAGAGTGGAGGCCGACCTGTGTGAGCTTCAAGCCCATAACTGGCAAGAAATCGCACTGGACAGAAGCAGGTGGCGTGTTCTCGTCTCGGAGGCCAAGACACATTTTGGGTCGCTGAGCCAACGGATTTAGTTAGTTAGTCATTCTTGATAAGATCTGTAAAGGGAAACAACACGTTGAGCTAATTACTATTAGAGTTCGTAAATTAATATGGGTTTTTAGAAAATTAAGATATATTGCCGCCAACGACTTACTAATCAAGATTTACAAAGCTCTATATTGTATTTCTGTTTGGGGTGGGTTTTACAAAACCCATTTGCTCATAGTTAATACACTATATATAAAATAGACGGGCCTCTCTGGAATAAAATATTAAAATATCAAATCAAATCAATTTTATTGCGGCCTAAGTGTTACATAGGTCTTATTCAATATAACTGAGAACTTATTACTTAGCTGGCCTTTAAAAGCATCGCAATATAAACTTACTTAACCTATCTCTGTGTAATATTTAACTTGGTGCCTTATAAATCTTTTATTTAAACAACACAACACAATATCTTCTTAATTACCTCTCATTTAAATATTCTTGGACGCTATAATAAATCATAGAAAATAGAAAAAAAATATATTATAAGTTATTCTTAAGGTACACTACAACATAAAAATCACTAAATTAATGTCACACACAATAACAAAATAAACAATAAGCGTGTATGAACTCAAAAACTTTCATAGAAATTAAGTTGTAAAAAAGGGTACTGAACTCGAGTCCGTAGAGTAGTTAAAAAAAAACATTTTGGTCAACCACTCGAATAATTTTTGTTTAAAACTATTAATATTTCTTTTTGCATTATATTACATGGTAACTTATTATATGAAAGAAAGAAAGAAAGAAAAACTATTTATTGTCGCGAATAAATGCAAATAAAACTAAATTAACAATATACGTACTCATAAAACATAAATCCATTAGAATTTTATAAAATATACAACTTTAAGGAAGAAATGTACATAACACTCCCGGCAATAAGGCTGGTGACTCAGCATCATGCTGTGTCAAGAACTGACACAACGCTGATTTTCAATACCAGCCTCCATCAAATCACAAGTGACCCAAGCCAATAACTTCTTATTGTCCTTATAAAGCAAATTTAAAAACATTTTACTTAAATACTAAGAGCAAACAAACATCTCCTATAGTCCATTTATTATATTTTCGCATATATTATAAGTTTACCTACACGGATACATTTTAAATAGAAATATAAACAAATGTAACAAATTTTTAAATAATATGGAATGAAAACAATTGAAGCTTATCAAAAAGTATACATAAATGTATGTGTGAATTTCAAAAATAGAAAACTATGATATTGTATAAGTATGTAAAAAAAAGAATATATCATAATTAAAGTAGAATAAGCATCTATTATATATATATGTTATTATTATGATATAAGTATAATTATATCTTACAATGAAGTTAAATTAAAAAATAAGTAATTTGAGTTTATATAAAAAATATTAAATAAATAAAAATAGTATATATATTCATCTATGTGCAAAACATCATAAATCTTTTATCATATTTAATGTGTTGCATTATTTGCCATACAACTACGAAATTTTTAAAAGCATAAGCATCAATATTGTATATTCTTGGTGCCATCCCAAACACGCTTTTATCATATAGTGCAGTGGTATGAGGAGGCATACAAATTTTATTCTTATTAATATGTCGGGCACTTCTATAATTTTCAAATAATGTTGGGTTTTTTTTAATTAACATGATAATTTTAAAAATATACAAACAAGGAAATGTCAATATATTGAAATCTCTAAAAAATGGTTTACATGTATCCGTTTTTTTAATGAAATATGGATCTAAGGCATTTCTTTTGTGCTTTAAATATTCTCTCTCTGTCTGTGGAATTTCCCCAAAATATAATTCCGTATTTTAAAACAGATGTAACATATGCATGAAATGCTATTAAAAGGGAATCATTTACCCTGTCCGATAGATGGCGCTACAATTGATAATTCTTTACATTCCACTAGATGGTACTAATGAGTTCTAAATTGTTCTAAATTGGAATAAAGGGAAAGACAGAATAAAATTAATTTAAAAAACTTATATATAACACTATAATTTATGCCAAAAGTAAAAATGTTTCACATAAAACTTTATGTAAGTGTGCGAGATTCACCAAATATGACCATAAGTTGTGGTTTCATTTATGCTCTTAAGATCTCGTCACCGCGATGTATTTATTCAACCATATTACACAGCGCCATCTTAAGTGAAATTAAGTGGACTAAATGGAAACTAATTATAATTTTTGATGTTCCTGGAACACTTGATGGCGCTACTTTCCGTAAAAAAAACGTATGTTTCGATTATGTAGGAGAGATCAGGTGTGTCAAAAAAGTCATGCTTTTCAAAGCCTTTAAATACCCGAGTTTTCAACTGAACAGTGAATGTAAGCAACTTTCGGTTCGGCTTTACGTAATACATATTGTTCTTTGGCAACATAATGTGATATCCCATAACGTACGTATAACGTCAGGTAAGCAGTACAAGTTTGTAGTACACTTAACGAGATAAACTATCAGATTTTGAATTTCGCCTAGTAATTTTAAATCATGTCTAGATGTGTTATCTATCATCTTGTTGAGAAATATTTAAAAAAAAATATACTATGTGTAACATTTATCAATTAGATTCTTACCTACTAACGCCATCTGTTACAAAACTATAAAGTTAATATCGAAATTAAACAAAATGTTTATTCACAAAATCTAAAATTATATACAAATATGTCAAAAATTAAATCTACTTCTTATTCTGTGAGCGATGAAATTATATTTTCCTAATTATTATGGTAAAACGAGGGATGCGTGTGAAAGCACGCATTTATAGAGTACGGTGTGGAGCTTGCTGCGCGCGAGACGTACTGCGGCCATTTTGTTTCGCCCTTTTTTTCTCTCTGTATTCATTGCGCGCGCCATCACCCACAGTCACGTCTTAAATAACGCTTTAATCAAAAACTAGCACAAATTGACAACCACATATTCTATGTACACAACATGTTGTCGGGAACTGAAAGGAGATGTTGTGCTGTGCAGTTTTATTTTCTAAAAATGTGTAAATTACTCTAAAATGAACAATAGTTGTAGAATATTGATAGTCTTTGAGTATTAATTATGTGTTTTTGTGAGAAATGTGAACTGTATAGTCAAATGTGGCCTTTTGAGTTGTCACGAGAACTCCGTTGAATGGCTTCAGTTGATAACTTACAGCTCAGCTAAGCTATACATAAGAAAATGAAGGCTTAAGAAAATGAAGAAACTATATAACAATCCAAGATCTGGCTTAAAGGCCTAGCTGCCAAGCCATAAGCCCAAAATAAATAACATGTTATCGCTGTTTAAGGAGAAGAAACGGCAACAAACTCCGCAGCATCAGATTTAGATTTCTCCATGTTGTATTTTATCCTATGAATACCTTTTATCTGATTATTGAAAAATTAGTCCTTAGGCTTTTTTGTGTAAGTAAGTATTGAATAAATATATTATGTAATAACTTTTCGGAGAATTAATGAAGTTATAAAAAATACTGCACCGTTTCGTATTTAAACCTCTATTCTTAAGTGAAAATCGATTCAAATGTGGACAACTTGGCTATTACTGAAACTCAAGAACCCTGTAGTGGAACATTTACAAGCCAATAGATGGCGCTGTGCAATAATTGAGGTCACAAACGATTCCTGCAAGGTACAAAGAATATATACAAATATCCAACAAAAATAAAGGAGCCTAGGCCTGCGAGGCATGACAATAGCTTCGCTGGAAGATCTTCCATTGTGACGGAGGAGTATTCTAACTCACTCCACACGCATTACGGTCATCCTTAAAGCTCTTCAAAACTATTCACTTAAGTGATAATAGTTCCTTAACTTATATCAATATTCCTTAGCCCTAAACTCAATCCAGGTCAAAGTGCGTTCAAATTAATTTCACCGTAACTTTAGTATACGTGGCTAGGATTCGTTATCTGTGAGTTTGTGGAGAGTTTAAGTAGGGATAGGATAGCCCGGGAATAGGAGGAAGCGGTAGCGATTTAATATACAGAATGAATTTTCCAAGTAGGCTCTCAGGTAAGGTTCCCACCTTCCTATGTTTTTATATACTACTAGAACTGGCCAAAATATACGATGTATATTTATATATATATGTAGCAGCTTGCGATATAATTGTAAAAATTTCGTAAAGAAACGACTTTAAATTGAGGGTACTTATGTTTTTCTTAAAGTACCTGCACTTGATTTTATTAGGTGGTGTTTTAGTTTAATAAAAACTTTATTGTATTTATATGATGGGATTTATATTGTTGAGCACTTTATAAATGTTTTTAAGATTTTTAATAACCGTTGTAATAAGTTTCAGTTTACCAGATTACTAAAGGGTAAACGCTGTGTTGTTGGTTCGACAATATAAAAGGAGGTGAAATCGCCTAAATTCGACATTCGGCGGTTGGAGAGCGAAAGCTCTGTTGGACAAGGAGCACACAATATGTTGTGGTCAATAATTACGGTTCAATAATAGCAGTATTCTTTGAGGGCAAAATTGCTGCTTGACACCTAACTAGCGTGGACGCAACTCTTGGAGTTGTCCTAATATGTGTATTATTGTGCTGCATTTGATATTGTAATTGGAATAATTCAGTGTAATAAACTGTGGTTATAATATTTCAGATTATTGTGTTATTCGTCTCGCGCTTGAGCCGACACATATAATAAATAGGTTGGGGAAAAAGTATTTTCGTATATAGTATGTATGAACTTGTAATAAGATCTCTTTGGCTATACCATTGGTATCTGGTCGGTTTTGATATCATTAAGAAGTTCTAATTTTAAAGAAGACAATTCCAAATTCAAATTAGGAAAATGTGTGATCTTCATTTGTTTTTCTTATTGTTAAAATGAGTGAATCTAATGAAGAAATTCGATACATTTTAAAAGTTTACTACAAAAAAGGTAAAAATGCAACACAAGCCGCGAAAAAATTTCTGATGTTTATGGACCTAATGCAGTATCTGTGAGAGTAGCGCAAATTTGGTTTAAGCGTTTTCAATTCGGAAATTTTGATATCAAAGACGCACGTCGCTCTGGTCGCCCTGTTACGGACAAAATTGATGCCATTTTTGAAAAAGTGGAGCAAGATCGGCATGTTAGTAGTTACGATGTAGCTGGAGAACTGAGAATTGACCACAAAACTGTTTTGGCGCATTTGAAAAAAGCTGGGTACACAAAAAAGCTCGATATTTGGGTGCCTCATGAGCTCACTGAAAGAAACCTAATGAACCATGTACTCATTTGTGATTCTTTATTACGACGTAATGAAACCGCACCATTTTTGAAGAAGCTGATAACTGGTGATGAAAAGTGGATAACGTACGACAAGAACGTGCGAAAAAGATCGTGATCAAAGGCCGGTCAGGCTTCACAGACTGTGGCGAAATCCGGGTTAACTCGCAACAAGGTGATGCTGTGTGTATGGTGGGATTGGAAGGGCATTATTCATTATGAGCTGTTACCGCCAGGCAGGACCATCGATTCTGAACTGTACTGCGAACAACTGATGAGATTAAAGCAAAAAGTTGAGAGAAAGCGGCCGGAATTAATCAACAGAAGGGGTGTGGTTTTTCACCATGATAACGCTAGACCTCACACATCTTTAGCCACTCAGCAAAAATTACGAGAGTTTGGCTGGGAGGTGTTAAAGCATCCGCCGTATAGTCCTGACCTTGCACCTTCAGATTTTCACCTGTTTCGGTCTCTCCAGAATTCCTTTGGCAGTGTCAGGTTAACATCACGAGAGGACTGTCAAAACCACCTGTCGCAGTTTTTTGATCAGAAGACCCAAAATTTTTATAGCAATGGGATCACGATGGCAAAAAGTTATCCAACAAAATGGCACCTACATACTTTAGTCAAATATAAAGAAACTTTTCCCCATCCTAATATATACAGTGTACATATATAGTGTCGTACTATATTTTAGCCAGTTGTGCTATACAGCTCGAAATGTATTATATATTCATCACTAATTCAAAATAAAGCAAAAAAGAGAAATAAATACACATGGAAAATATAATAATATTACGAGCTACAAGACTCGAATTAAAAATGCCGTTGGAACTACTATAGAATTTATTAGAACTGTACAAACACGTATAAAACAGATACAAACAAAACTGGATGCAACCAGTTCACACTGCACGATTCAATGCAATTCGACACGCGCAAAGTCCGTCGTCTATATCGCTAATCGAGAGTACTAGAGAACATCTTACTCGTTTCGTAGTCGTCGCTTGCCTGCCCCGCCCCTCCATTCGGCCACCGTCTTATACTAAATACACAGTACAAAGATATTGGAGGCGCACACTGAGTTTCTAAGAAATAGTAATTTGCACACCTGCGAACGGCCACAAAGTCGAAAACAATAACAGTAATGATTAGTTCGACGCTAATGATGGTTATAAAACAAGTAGAAAAACAACAGCATGTTACAAATTCAAAACACAAAGTATTCCCTAATCCGGGAGGACAATAAGCTGCGCTTACAATAGGCTGTACGGCTTATCTTTAACGGTATGTAACAACAATTAAACAAATTAAATAAAAAAATATTAATAAACAATAAATGTGTACTATTTTTTACCCCAAAATTTTCTTTAAAAAAAAAACTAAACTACCCTACTCTCAGAGCCAAATTCTAAACTAAATACACGACCAAATCCTGAACTATACAAGGTCGATTTTGATGGAAACTAGATAGATAGATAACACTTTATTATACACCAATACAAAAATGAACTTAAAGACTAAAATTATAGCTAGTTGTGTACAAAGGGCGGTCTTATCGCTTAAAAGCGATCTTTTCCAGACCACCCCAGGAATGAATTGAGATGATAATGGCGATGGTGGTATACGTAACATATAGTACGAACTACTAACATTTTAATAATAAATACATAAATGATATATATGGAGATATTTTATATATGACATAGATATATACTTAATAGATATACCATACAAATACATGTATACAGAATATGTAAATGTTTATAAATCGATTTAAATATCATATTCCAACGACAGGAAGTATTTTTGATCACGGTTTTAAATGTTACATACAAAAACTGACTGCTGCAATTTAAGAAGTGTTTTGGCTGGCTGCACTGCCACTGGCTTTCGGTGCCCACCTCCAAAACACATGTGTCATAAGACCCCAAGTATGTGGATATCCTTAAACTATTACATGAATAAGGAATAAAATACAAGAATTATATACCCTAACAAAACAATGAAATAATAAAAATGCTTCCACTTTTATCATATTGTTACGAGTTGCAGGACTCGAAATAAAAATGCCGTTGGAATTACTATAGAATTTATTAGAATTATACAAATGTGTTTAACACAGGTACAAATATAACCAAACACAACAAGTCCAAAGGTAATGCAGAAGGTTGTAATTCCATAAAACGCCCAAAGACCGTCACTTCTTAGATTCTCGATTGTAGCACACGGGTCTCGCTTCGCTCGTAGTTCTCGCTCGATTGCCTGTTCCTCAATCGGACCATTACTTTACACTGCGCAAATGCAATATGTCCGCCCGGCAGCGTGGACCGAATTTCCTAGAATCGTAATTCGCATACCTGGCTAATTAAGCCTGCAAGCGGCTATAAACGAGTACAATAGGCTGTTCTCCACAATAACCAATAAATTAGTGAACAAAATAATACAATCATAAAAGGATTACAATTCGTTCAAATGCCGACGGGTAATAAAATGTGTTTTTATAGATATGCAGGTGGGTTTTGTTTTTGTTGGAACTTAAGTTGTAACAATATGTACTGCTAAACTCTTTGCTATCGTCTGTTTTCCTGAAACATATAATTTATATGTCTTCAAGTGTCGCGTGAACAGGTATCTTCTAGGTAAGCGTTCTCCACTTTAGACTGCATTTCCACCTGACATCAGGCGTAATGTCGGTATTAAAAAAGAAATGATTACGACGTGATTCCTTGAGATCTAAATAACGTGAAATTAGCGTAAAATAACGTGTATTCAAATTCATCTTAATTTGTAGATACCAAGTTAAAATAGAATGATTTCATAATTTCCGTATTGGACAAAATGGGTACCAATTCTAACAGCGATTTGGAACCTATATATTATTTATATTTGTTTTTATTAGGAAATGCAGCTACTTAATTAAACTTCAAATTAAATAAATGTGTTACCTATTCATAATTTCAGGAACTATAACAATGTTTTTTAATTTATTGATTTTAAAAAGTTTCACGTTTTTTCAAATATTTGCTTTGCCACACTGCAACGCAGTTTATCAGCAACGTCCTCGTGAATCAAAATATACTAGTGGTCGCCAGTGGTCGAAATTCGACCATAATGATTAATTTAAATTATAAGTTTGACCATTATTAAGGTTCTGTTGTCAAAGACTATACTTCTATAATCACAGACTTCGCCAAGGCTACACTGTTAATTTGACTTTGACAATAAACAAAAGAGTATATATGCGTGTGTGTCAAATACATGGTAATGTGTGTAATGATTTTTTTATTGATTTCATGTATTTTTTTGTGCATAATTTAAAATTATATTAGCATTCTGCACTCTTCTCTATATAAACTATAAGTGTGCGAAATTTCATACTCTTCCTTCCGCGCAATCTTCGTAAAATAATAGTAATTATTGCCTATTGTTTATCTAAAGTATATATTCATCAAACCTCATGAAAAATTAGTTCAAAACGTTTTCATTATATATGAAACTAGAGCTGTGCCCGCAACTTCGTACGCGTGGGTATATTTTTTGCGGAAACTTAAAATAAACTAGCCTAGTTACTCCTTATAACATTAGCTATCTGCCAGTGCAGATAGATTAGCCGGAACATCCAAACAGACAGACAAAAATCTAAAAATTGTGTTTCTGGAATCTCCTGGTCCTAATTATCCCCCCTGATTTTTTTATATTATTATTTTGACATTACAAACAGACACTTGAATGTTATTTATCTGTATGTATAGATAAACAAATAAGTAAATAAAAGTACATATAAATACTATGATTCTGTATTAACGCTGTATTATGGTGCTTTATTTATGTTCTGGAATTTTACTGTTTATTACGTCATTACTCTGACGTTTTGTTTTTTATATATTCTTCGTGGAGATTACTCCATCTCTCATGAAAGATTTTACGATATTTGCATGGCGTTGATAAGCCAATCCTCCCCATTTACGCAAAGGTACTTTATGGATCTTATATATTTTAAAAAAGAAAGCAAGAATCTTTTATTTGTCAAAGGCGACACACACAAAATATCAGATATTAATACGTGAAGCAAAAAATGTTGTATCCCTTTTTACGAAAATTGCGCGGACGGAGGAGTATGAAATTTCGCACGCTTATAGTTTATATAGAGAAGGAGTGCAAAATGCTAATATATATTTAAATTATGCAACAAAAAAATACATGAAATCAATAAAAAAACATTACACACACTACCATGTATTTGACACACACGCATATATACTCTTTTGTTCATTGTAAAAGTCAAATTAACAGTGTTGCCTTGGCGAAGTCTGTGATTATAGAAGTAAAGTCTTACATTAATTATTATGGTCGAATTTCGACCATGGGCAACCACTATTACTTAATAGAGCATAATAACATTTTAAAAGATGTATGTCACCATTGGACAGTTCAGGCTGACAGTCATATTGCTGCGCCGAAACTTAATTCAACACAGCACTGATTTTTACTGCCTACCTCTTTCTTAGTTTATAGACATTACATTGCGACCCTTATAAGAACCATAGTCTGTTAGTTATTAGTGTTAGATATACATAATTATGTATTTATTTTATTATTATTTTTCTAATCCATCTAGACCACCTATTGTCTTCTGTACTTAAACTTCTTGAACTGTATTGTAATGTTATGCAATAAAGTATATTTTATCCGTGCAGGAACGGAGAAAGAGTACAATATCCTGCGGTCGGGCGGCCTGTCGTAAGAGGAGACAAAACAACCCACAGCCAGGTGGTTGGGCATTTGCCCGAGTGGATGGCTACCACCCCTGGTCTAGACTCCTAGAGTATGCCGCCATAACAATCTTGAGTTGTTTTCCGGCATTACGACCAGGTTTCAGTTTCTCTTAAGAGAGCAGCAGCGCATGTGTAGCACCTTTGGTGTTGCAAATGTCCATAGGTGATGGTAACCGCTATCCATCAAGTGGGCCGTCTGCCTGTCTGCTGAATTCCTGAAATAAAAAAATCTATTCTATTCTGTTACTAAAAGTAAGAAGAACACATTTTTCATTATCCGACAAGAACATATTGTTACATGCCGTCAAAGATAAGCCTGTTGTAAGCGCAGTTTATTGTCTTTCTTCCGGATTAAGGAATTCTTTTGTATTTTGAATTTGTAATTAAGAAAACATGCTATTGTTTTTTTACTTGTTTTAGAACCATCATTAGGGTCGAACTACTCCTTATTATTATTGTTTTCGACTTCGTGGCCGTTTGCAGCTATGCAAATTACTATTTCTCAGAAACTCAGTACGCGCGGTCAATATTTTTTGTACTGTGTAGTTAGTATAAGACGATGCCCGAATGGAGGGGCGGGCAGTCAAGCGACGACTACGAGACGAGTAAGACTCTCGATTACCGATATAGGCGACGGACTTTACGCGTGTCGAATTGCATTGAATCGTGCAGTGTGAACTGCTTGCATTCAGTTTTATACGTGTTTGTACAGTTCTAATAAATTCTATAGTAGATCCAACGGCATTTTTAATTCGAGTCATGTAGCTCGTAACAATATTGATTCTCGAGCAAAACTGAACAAATTGAAATATAAATCATAGAGCATTTGTTCCTGAAATCCTGGAAACCATCAACCGCTCGCGATTGGCACGATAAATCTGGCGCCAACCGCAACCCACGGAGCCCGAGATCGTAATTACGCCACCTTGCGATAATTGTTGTGACGTGTTCGGGAATAATAGCAATCTGTGAAGAATATTAAACACGAGAGAAATATATTTCAGGCCTTAATTAACGCAAGTATCTCATTGTTTCTGTACCTGACAAACTTACTGCAATTCAATTTCTGTGGGAAGTAGAGGGAAATAACTGCCTTGTATACCTTAATGTATGCCATGTTTTTTTTTGAGTGAAACTTCTATACAGACGGGAGGTCTTAGGATTTTTCTATCACGAAGAAGCGTTACAGCCGCGTGGAGAAGCGGCATAAATTTAGAGTAGACGTGGTAAGAGGCGGCATAAATTTAGAGTAGACTACGGATGCGTTTTTTGGTTCCGGATCGAATTCAGTTTATTTGTTTGATAAAATAAAATAAATTAAAATGTACCTAACCTAAACAAATCATAATTTACAGTAAACCTGCGAAAAATCGATATTGTGTGCTGGGACACATAGTAGAAGTGAAAGTTCAACGGACAAACGGCAAAAAGAATCGCAACCAAATTTTAACTTGAAGTTTTACGGGCAGGTTTTCAAATGGGACAAGTACATTAACAATCTGCCCGTAACAGTTCATATTACAATTTTGTTGCGATTCGTTCTCTTATTTGGTTCATGAAAGAGGAAACTATGGATCTAGAAGATGCTTACTTACACGTACACACAAACACACACACACACAAACACACATACACACTATTTATATATTTTATACAAATTATTTATATATTTCACATTTCAAAAAATTCATAACAATTAAAAGACTTTAAAAATATTAAGTACTAGCTGTGCCAGCGAAACTTCGTTCGCGTTGCCACGACGATGACTTTCTTCGTGTATTGCATCCTTTTGATTATATTCGTCTACTAACTGCTACCCATGACTTCATCCGCGTGGAGTTTAATTTAATTTGCCTTCCTGTGCGACGACGGAGGGGCGTTCGCGTGGGAATTTCATTTTTCTAAAATAAAAGTAGATTAAGTTACTCTTTATAATATCAACTATCTGCCTTTGAATGTCCGGTCAAAATCGGTCCGGCCGTTTCAGAGATTAGCCGGAATAAACAGACAGACAGACAAAAAAAATCCATTTGCATTTATTAAGCTGCTATTTAGACATTCCAAACAGACACTTCAATTTTATTTATGTCTATGTACAGATTCCACGGAAAAGACGTTATTTACGAGGATACAAAATATTATGTAAGTTATTAAAGTTGCATTACCAGAATCTGCTGCCTCCGATTTAATCTCTGGTTTTTTCTCATTGTTCTAGAAGACCTAAGTTGCACTAACACTAGATAAAACACTTACTTGACTTGCTGAATTGGTTTATTGAACTGAACTAGATTATAAGAAAAGTACAAAGATGTTAACAAAATACGTTTTACAAACCATACTGTGTTTGATTATTAGATAGCGCCATCTAGTTATAACGCTTACAACTAATGCCCTCTGCGCCACTCATTTTTAATTCCATTTTACAAACTAGACCCTTCGACAGGTTTATTATATTATAGATAGACTTAGAAAGACAGCTTATTATAACAGCCCATAAATGTCCCACTGCTGGGCTCGGGCCTCCCATTATAGAGGAACGGAGGGTATACCCGTCACGCTTGTCCAAGGCGGCTTGACAGGTTTGACACATCGGTTATGTCGATGTGCAGGTTGCATCGCGATGTTTTCCTTCACCGTTGTTAGCACGTGGAAATTGTAACAATATGCACATATATGTTCAGAAAACTGCCTAAGTGGTGCATGCGATTCGGCCAGGATCGAACCCGCACCCTTTGAGTCTGGGACGCGTGTGCTAGCCATTACGCTACTGCGACATGAAAGAATGAAAGACATATTAGAATTTAAATTGGATTATAAAGTTAGGACAATTGTACTGAAAATACAGTCAAAATTTCCATAACAATGAAAAAATATCCACTCTAATTGTGAATTGGTCGAGCGGCGGCGTAATTGTGACACATAAATAAATCTGACCCTCGTAAATCACTGATACGCCTCTCTTTATTATTTCATTTTGAATAAAACATCATAATTGGCTGAATTTATTTATTTATTTATTTATTTACAAACATCGCTATCATTACAGTTTCACCAATACGATAGCGTAGTGCACATAATGCATTATATATATTCAATCGCAATAACATATATGAATGAATTAATGAAAACACTTTATTGTTCACCAAAAATTAAAACTAAGTTCTTAAAACTAGATACAGTAAATGTTGAACAAAGGGCGGCCTCATCGCTTAAAGCGATCTCTTCCAGGCAACCCCCTAAACTAAGGAAAATATTAAAATATGACAGTGGCGGTGTAGACAGTAAATAAAACATTCAAAACATATTAATTAAATAAATCTCTTTATTATATTGTTACATGCCGTCAAAGATAAGCGCACAGCAGCCTATTGTAAGCGCAGTTTATTGTCTTCCCGGATTTAGTTATTCTTTTGTGTTTTGAATTTGTAATTAAGAAAAACATGCTATTATTTTTCTACTTGTTTTATAACCATCATTAGCTTCGAACTAATCCTTATTGTTATTGTTTTCGACTTCGTTAGCCGTTCGTAGGTGTGCAAATTACTATTTCTCGGAAACTCAGTGCGCGCGGTCAATCTTTTTTTGTACTGTGTAGTTAGTATAAGACGATGCCCGAATGGAGGGGCGGGCAGTCAAGCGACGACTACGAGACGAGTAAGACGTTTGTAGTACTCTCGATTAGCGACATAGACGACGGACTTTACCCTTGTCGAATTGCATTGAATCTTGCAGTGTGAATTGGTTGCATCCAGTTTTATTGGTATTTGTTTTATACGTGTTTGTACAGTTCTAATAAATTCTATAGTAGTTCCAACGGCATTTTTAATTCGAGTCCTGTAGCTCGTAACAATATACTACTAGAGTTTACCACGCGGCTGCTCAACTTCTCGTGCATGCTTTTTGTTTAAAGAGGTTACTTCACAGGTTACATTGTATTAAATTTTTATGTTAGTGCTATTTGCCCCGAAATATTCACTTCATTTTATATTGCAAACTCTCCCATACCCGGATGAAAAGTATCAATGCCCATTTTCAATACTAAAAAGACTAAACCGACCATATCAATCAAATCGACGAAATCGACCAGTTCGACCAATTCGACGAAATCAACCACTTCCACCAAATCGCCGAAATATACCAATTCGATGATATCGACCAGTTTTACTAATTCGACGAAATCGACCAAATCGGCCAAATCGACTAAATCGGCCACATCGACCAAAAAACCTATCCTACTTTCTGGGATAACGTTTACATAGTACGGACGGACGGACGGAAGGACAAACACAGATAGACAGACAGACAGAGTTATTTTGGCGTTTATAATATTAACAGGGATATAAAAACAGTACATACCAAATCACATATAGAATAAGCAGCACTTAATCGGGTATAATTACCGGAGAGGACCAAAATAATTAAAAACATGATTTTAAAAGAGGACACTGACTTAGCTTGTCTGATGTTGAGTGGCGGTGAGTTCCATAAATGGACAGCCTGTTGTACTGTGAAGGAGTTATCAACGAAGGAAGAAGTATGTATAAGTGGCATTAAGTAGAGATTATTACTAGAACGCAAATAACGGGAATGAGGGAGCGATAATACGTGTTAATACACACAGTTCTTATGAATTCAATCACAGTGCAGATAAAAATGTCAATTTGTTGACATATCTTGTTCAATGTTCGCAACGCCTGTGCCATCGGCGCCTTATTAAGCAAGTTGGTCCTGCCGTATGGTACTACCAACATTGGTGGCTGCCTACGTCTCATCATAAAATTCGCTGGAATGTTCAATTTGATTTCAGCTAATACACCTGGTTTAAACCTGGTAAATCCGACGAGACTCTACTTCTAATAGTTAAACAAATCTATACTTCTATACTAATATCACTGAAGAAAGTCTTTTTCTATGTTAATACTAATAATATTATAAAGAGGTACAGTTTGTGAGTTTGGATGTTCGGGGTAATCTTCGGAACTACTGAACCGATTTTGAAAATTCTTCCACCACTTGAAAGCTACATTAGTCTTCAGTAAGATAGGCTATTTAATTGTGATTAATAATATTTTTTATTTTTTTTATAAGCCCGATGAAGTGGGCATTGTAACGCCTGTCAAATATGTAACAGCAATAACGTTCCACGCAAAAATTGCACACATTCTCGTAATAGGCGCTGCGAATACTTCCCACGTTTGTGAATTCATTAAGAGCTACAAAGCTTAATTAAACCTTGATAATGCGTGCGTGGGCGCTTGTGTATTTTTTAATGACGCCTAGCGAATTGGGCACGGATTAGCTAGTATAAGATATTTAGAATTTTTGATTGACATGATAAAGCCATGCTGGAATAATTATCTTGAATACAGTTCTTAGGGTACTGTTATAGATGTTCTATGCATCTCATTCGTCCGACCTCACACCTATTACGTTTAGTGGTCAAATTTATATACTAGGATATGTCCGCGACTTCGTCCACGCTTGATTCGAAATTCCCGGGATAAAAAATATCACACATGTTGCACTGCTATCGATCAGTGAGAAAGACACATTGATATTCGATTTTTTTAATCTGGTCATTTCAAGTAATTCCCAGAAAATCCCACGGGATAGAAAGTAGCGCAGATTTTAAAATCGGCCCAGTAATTTATACATGAATCCTGAACAAACACTGTGGGGCGTTGTAGTCCACGAGTAATGTGATGTGGTAGCCCTTGATAAAATAACGATGGTTTTATAATAATGTACTGTATAAGAAATATAGATATCTAGCTTAAACCCTTGCACAAGAAAAGCAGTAGGAGCTCCACCAACCTTTAGGTCAAACCTCTCCTGGTTTGATTCAGTTGCAGCACACAGAGGACCAGTGTACGGCACCAAATTCGCTTTGTAGTGGTTATTTCTTTACACCAGTATCACGTTATAAGTTCTTGGCACGGCTAGTAATTACAATTGGAATTTAATATATCAAAATGGCTGCCTCTGTCCTCCTGTGCATTGGCCATCACCTCAGACAGAAAGAGGGTAGACAGCAAAATTGATGGAGCGATTTTCTACCTACTTCATACTAGGCTAGGACCGAACACAGATAAATCGACGAACAGACGAGAAATCTAAAAAAAAATTGTATCCTCTTCTCCAACGTTTATATAGGTCTATTCCAGATATTTTATTTTGTAGCTTCAATGTACGGACACGGTATGCTTAGAATTTTATAATATCATGGATAAGATATTTTAAAATAAAGATGTATCATGATGGATTCGGGATTTTGCTATGTGGAAAGCCGAAATTAAACAGTTAATTTATATCTTCAATTATAAAGAAGAAAAGAAAAGAAAATCATTTTATCCAGGACAAGTTACATTGCATAGTGTAGGTATAATTGTTAATAAATTTAAAACTAACATAACAATCTTGTCCTGAAAGGGGCATCAGTCTCAGCATAATGCTGGTCTGTTAAAACTAGCGCTGCTGGTCCGCTGAGCCCTTAAGGTACTGTCACGGCAGACATTTGGATAAGGTCAGCAGACAGGTAGACGGCCCACCTGATGGAAAGCGGTTACCATCGCCTATGGACATTTGCAACACCAAAGGCGTTACAAATGCACTGCTGCTGTCTTAAGGGCGACTGGAACCAGGTCACTAATGCCGGAACACAAGTCAATGTTGTTATGGCGGCGTACTCTACACCAGGTGTGGTAGCCATCCAGACGGGCAAATGCCCTACCACCTGATCATAATATAAAAGATAAAAAGGAGGCAAAAATATGAACTGAATCGTAACAATTTTCATAAGAGAGTTTTTATGGTTGTTTAACTAAATAAGCAGTTAAAAACCATGATTAAGTTTGTAAATTTTTTTTTAAACTTATTTAGACCATCTTTATGGAAATCAGAAGACAGAAGTGAACCCTTCTAAGAAGACAAACGTGATGACTTAACCGTTTGAATGTTTCTTATGCGTGTCTTCATTCCACTGAAAAATCTTAATAAAATACTGGTTTGTCTTTCATGCGATCATAAAACTTTAATAACAACGATATATGACGCAATAAATTTTCTCATAATGGTTTGTGGGATATGTGCCAAAAGTATTAGAGCGGGGAAAATAATCGAGCTAAGGACGGATATGAATGGCTACTTTGCAGGAGCAAGCCCGGATTCTCTGCATACCTGAGGCCGCCTCGCAAATCCTAGTGAAGCAGGTAGAAAAGATTTTTATTAAATAAAGAAAATTAAGTGCCGTAAAATAAAGAGATTATTTTACGGCAGCTGCATACGTCAGTCATCGCAGCGGACAACGAACTACTAGCTAGCGCAACACGGGAGGGAACCTGTAATAGTTGCTCTATCTCGCTCGTACATCATCCGTCCCGCTCACACATTGTGCTATATATTAGACTATAGTCGACGCATTATGAACTGAGGCTTCGGGTCATAAATCATATTTATCTGTCTCGCTCGCACCTACAGGTCTTATGGAGAGGTGTAGTGATGTGCGTAAGAATTGTAAAGGTGCATATTGATAACGGGATAGGTACGATCGATATGCTAAATTATGTTAAGTATTAATAGGAATAATTTTTCGCGAAAATAAAAGTTTTTAATTTGTAATATAAAATGTTTGTTTCGACGTAATCAATAGAGAAACTGTATAATAGATCGTAATGTGGGCCTGAAAAGGGCTGTTTTTATCTTTTCTAGGGATATTTCTTAGTTCTTCAAAAATCCTCATCCGTATCTTCCCATCTGTGTCATCTTCCTGTAGGTTAATTATCAAAGGTAGTGCTTGATCTCTTAAAATAGTTTTCCTTAAGTCCTTATCCTGGAGTTCCTCGGCATGCCTCACACATTTAGCCCAGTCTTCTTGAGTAACATTATCAATAGCGTTGTGGAAAGAATTTGAACATCAGCAATGTTGTTGTTCAAAACCACGTTAGAAAATAATTTCTCCATTGTGCGTATTGCGTAACGAAGTGTAAGTAATGTAATGAGTGTCATAACAAAAAATATTATATTTATAGAAAAACAACAACCGTTACTCGTAACGACCAATCAGGAGTCAGAGTGCTAATGAAGGTCACGATGACGCATCGACCTCGCGTGCGCAGGTAGCTAAGTATCGATAACGGGTTGCATTGCGTGCACATTCCTGCTGTCAGTGACATTTATTGCCCGACGACTCAGTTTAAAATGCGTCGACTATAGTACGACTTGTTAATATTTGTACTTAACTTACTTCAGTTCACATCAGCACTCGACAGTGAATACTACTCTCTGCCATCTGAAGAATCATTTAACCTTTACCTCTCGCTGCTAAAATTTTAATTGAAACAAGACATAGACGAGACTGTATAACATTTATATCGAATTTAATTATTTGACTTTATTATCTTTTGACATACAACAATGCTTTAAGTCAATCTAAGTTAATTTAATTATTCCTTTGTAACGTCAATAATATTTTAATTATATCTTATATAAGACAATGTAACATTTGCACAGCCTATGGGTAATGAGTAATGACACGTGGACTCATATATGTATAATTTAAAACTTGTAAAAGTTTTATGTACCATCTCATATGCAAATAAATTTTCATTTCATTCACTGGAACCGAGTAAGGAATGATGTAGGTTTTCGGCTGGATTCGCGCGTCCTGGTGTTGCACAAACACTACACCAGATGTTCGGGACACAGATGACACTTCAAGGAACGGTTTTAGTGTACAATACAATAGATTTCGGACGTTTTTTGGACTATATATCAGCGAGCGTGGCGTCGCGGCGATATTTAGGCAGCCATTGAAGGATTGGCCCGGCCAATAAGAGGCATGCGTGTGCGCAGCGCCCCCTACTTATGATGCCGAATAAAGACGTGGAAGAGGAAAAGTTGCCAGGAAACGGATGCTTTCCGGGAAAGTGACGGGATGTCGTAACAGGCTATAATGTTGACTTTGGTGACGTGTTGTTTTTTTAAGAACTAAAAATAACTGCAAATATTTAATGTAATCTATTTAGTGACGGACTTTGCGCGTGTATTTGATTTACGATCTTCTGCATTACGTTTGGACTTATTGCGTTCGGTTATATATGTACCTGTGTTATACGTGTTTTTTATGGTTCTAATAACCTCTATAGTAATTCTAACGGCATTTTAATTCGAGTCTCGCGACTCGTAACAATATATTGGAGAAGAATGAAACAAGGTTATTAAGTTCAAAAGATAGCCATTAAGAACTAGAGAAAAAGGAATGTACTTAGGGCACGTAGGGCACGTACAATATGCGTTTGGTTGTCGTGGGCAACTGACTCGGGATGATCCAGAGTGAAGGTCGTGCATTGTTATTCTCTATATGGGTACTATATAGATACTATGCTTTAATGTATTGTTAAAACACACAGGTAATTGTACAATTTATATATACAGTGTAAACTCCATGTAACGTCACTCGATTTAACGACAAATTCTCTTAAGCGTCGAAATCACTTAGCTTTGGTTGGTTTAGCTTGTTTTCCACATAATGACACTCTATATAGCATTACACCCACTCTTAATACCGACAATAATTATGTAGTAAAAAGTACCTTTTAAGTTGCCAAAATTAGTAAAAGCTACGCAGCCCGTAATAAACTCGACTGTCGGCATCATGCATAGCAAAGTTTCTAAGAAATACCAAAATACCGAAATTTCTAAGTACTTCCTTCATCACCAAGATGCGTCAATATCGCAAGATATGAATAAAATAAGAAAAAATACAAAAAAAATACTGGTGCAGTAAAAGACGTCAGAGAAAAATAACAGACTTTTCTCTATTTAACGACAACTCTCTATAACGCTACAAAATGCACAGTCCCTTCAGTGTCGTTATATAGAGTTTACACTGTATATAATATATACAATTTTAAACATGCGGTGTCTGTACATTGAAGCTATTTAAGAAAAACAACTGAAATATATAAACGATGGAGAACACGATGCAATTTTTTGAGATTTTTGAATGTTTGTTCGGGATTCAAGTAAAAACTACTAGGCCGATTTCGATGCGGTTTCCGCTGATCGACAGCTAATTCTTAGACTTAAAATCTGCGCTACTTCTTATCCTGGGATTCCCGCGGGAATTATTCTGGGAATGATTTATTTATTAATGCTCCTTGGAGCCAGGCAGCAGGGATCTCCAACTCCATGTGGTAGGCGACTGCTGACCGCGTCATCTACCCTGTTTTGCCTTATATTATGTCGGTTTGGCTAAGGAAGGTTCTACTAGAAGCCTTCCATAGATTATTAAACCTTCTGTTTGGTTGATAGGAACCATTGCTTACTAAATGTTGGTAAATGGAATAAACACGTTGTATAATTCTTTTACTTATCTCCCAATTTATTTACAAATTATTTACCTTGCCAGTTAATTTCCTGCAAATTAACTGGGAAGATAAATAATGTATATATTTTTTTATTTCTGATTTATTAAATTTTACAGGTAACAACACTAAGCGAGCCGTTAGTCCAACGAATTATATCGTAAACATAATACCCTTCGTATTTAAATATGCAGTAATTTCATCCCTTCGCGCTTGGGAAGGTTTGCCAGTTTGTCGGTGTTTGAAATTAATGAAAAATATTTGACTAGACTCGACTAGTTGAAGCCCGAAATTCTTTGAATAAATACCTTTTGCTGGTTGCGTTGTTTGCGTTTTGGGAAATCTTTGAACCATCCCTCCTGTTAGGGGACCAGCTATGAAAGGTTGATGTGGTTCTGGTTATCACTGACGGGGTGGTTTAATACGGAGTGATCATATCTTATTCTTAATTCTTTATTTATGTTGAACGGATATATAAGCACGACAATCTGTACCGGACGCAGACTGTTACGCATGAGTACAAACGCGGGTTGCTAGCGGTGTGCGCGTTGCATACACGCGCGTGGCCGTTTCGAGCTACGTTTCGTTATGAGCTACGAATTACGCTATGGGGGTTCAAAGCCGGGTGTAGACCTTTGTAGTGGAACACTTACAAGCCAATAGATGGCGCTGTGCAATAATTGAGGTCGCAAGCGTTTCTCGAAACATACAAAGAATATATACAAATTTTCAACAACAACAGATGGGTCTAGGCCTGCGTGGAACAACACTAGCCTGGCTGGAAGATCTTCCTTTGAGACGGAGGAGCATTTCATATCACTCCTCTATCTAGTCGGGCACCCCCTTCACCTTCAATTCCTATAGAAGGTGAATAGTAATAATAAGAGGTTTGCCGGCTAAGAGACTTTATTCATAATAATATCACCCTTTTTTAGAGTATCAGGTACATCCGTATTTCTACTGTTATAAATACCGCCTTGATTGGAATGGCCAATCAAGGAGGGGGACCAAGGGGTCCGTATCACTCACGGCAGGATCTTATGATCCTGGAAACCCGTGCTGAAACAACTAAACCCGATACGAGGAGTGATATTTATCTAGTGATTTAGAGCGTGGGAAACCTAGAGTAGGGACTACATGAACTATGCTTTACCGTTTAAAAGGTTCTTTATTATATTGTTACATGCCGTCAAAGATAAGCCGCATAGCCTATTGTAAGCGCAGCTTATTGTCCTCCAGGATTAAGGAACTCTTTTGTCTTTTGAATTTGTAGTTAAGAAAAACATGCTATTGTCTTTTTACTTGTTTTATAACCATCATTAGCGTCGAATCCCTATTGTTATTGTTTTCGAATTTGTGGACGTTCGCAGGTGTGCAAATTAATATTTCTTAGAAACTCAGTGTGCGCCTCCAATTTCTTTTTACTGTGTAGTTAGTATAAGACGATGCCCGAATGGAGGGGCAGGGCAGTCAAGCGACGATTACGAAACGAGTAAGACGTTCTCTAGTACTCTCGATTAGCGATAAAGACGACGGACTTTGCGCATTCGAATTGTATAGAATCGCGCAGTGTGAACTGGTTGCATCCAGTTTTATTTGTATTTGTTTTATACGTGTTTGTACAGTTCTAATAAATTCTATAGTAGTTCCAACGGCATTTTAAATTCGAGTCCTGTAGCTCGTAACAATATTTTAAAGTTATTATGATGGTTAATTAAAGTGCGCTACTCTTGACCACGTGTCACGAGAATGAAGATCTGCTCCGACGCTCGCCGCCCGGCTTCGACTGCTGAGACCGTAGTTCAGCTCCCGACCTACGGGTCGGAAGCACGTGGAAAGGTGATGAGGTGGTGAATGTGTCTCTAGTTAATGTGACGAGCTGGCCGCATGGCTATCGGCACACGGAGTAATGTGGCTGATGCCGCCCGTACCAAATACCCTGGAATGCGGTAGGAATTCCAGTAAGCGGGGTGTATGGACTGTTTTGCAACTGTTATAGGAGTACGCAAGTTATACGCGAGGCGTGAAAGTGAGTTCTGCTATTGCTTATTGCCACATTGCATGGTGCTGAATGCGATGCTGAAAGTGGAGACGGCTAGTGCCGATATCCAAATAGAATGAAAAGAAGAGATCCACTAAGATAATCTACTTCTAATCTCTAAACTAAATATCTCAAATGTCAGATGACGATACTTACCTAAAAAGGGAGGTGATTATTCACAGGTCGTGTAGTGCACTAAGCGAAGCTGATCAGCGTCCATCAGGAGGTCGGCTGCCAGCGTGGGGGAAACGCAGAACTACTATTTCTGGAAGGTAAGGAGGATCTTACCACTATGGAAATGAGAGGAAGCGAGATTCGACCAAAGAATACTACATACCTGCTATCAGAAGTTCACTTGCACTGATAACTACAATCACTGGTTATAATTTTTGAATGCAACTAGACACGTTGCTGCACTTAATAAAACGAGGCCGTTGAAAGGCGCGCGGGCGCCTTAAATACTAATAGGTGGGGATTACACGTGAGGCGTGTCTTTGTTGAACCCACGACCAATAAGGTACTAGCATCCCTTGTGGCCGAAAACGTCGCCTTATAAGAACACGAAATATCGGTTGCAAAGAACAACGAAACAAAATAGACAAATTACGTTCGTCAAAGATTAACGCCCAGAAGGTGTAAATTACAACGTTACGAGACTCGCACGGGCTAGCGAAGCGAAAGGAAGGAGAAGTGCGCAAAGGGATCAAAAGCCTTTAGAGCCTTCAAGAGCATAATAATAAGAAGACGAAGGCATCATTCTGAACAGTTCCTCGGAACACTCCCCATTTTAGAGTCCGTAAAATACGCAGAAAGACGCAAATTCTCTCCGAAAGCCAAGCATGTCAAAACCGTCTGTGAGTATGGGATCGTCGACAATGCGAACGGCTAGACATTGAATACTGTTCAGGGGATTTAGCTGGTAGGCGGGTGCCCTAGCCCAGAAATGTGAGCAGTACTCCATATGCGGCCTGACCTGGGCTTTATAAAGCCTGATAGATGTTTAATGCCCTTTGCGGCACTATATTTTTGAATTAAACGATTATTCTTAGTTCATTTAACTGAAGGTAGAGAGGAGAACATTTTTGAAAATAACACGACATGGTTTATCGCTAGACATTGATGGAAATATGGTTCGCTGATTTTCAATGACGTGAGTAACATTATGCTCTCTTAGGTTAACGTCTGAGAAGGGTTCTGTTGAATAGTTTATTGAATGCCTTTGAATCAGGTAAGACTTTGTAGATAAGGAAATATTCGACCAATTTCGACTAAGTATAAGCACACAACTTAACTATATATTACGTCTTAGTGTGGATACAAAAACCACATAAAAAGAAAAATAAACACAATATGAAAACGGACAAGTGGAAAAACGAATGGCAACGGACAAGTGGCAAAACGAATCCTAACAAAATTTTAATTTCATGTTTTACGGGCAGGTTTCCAAATTGGACAAGTACATTAACAATTTGCCCGTAAAACTTCAAGTCAAAATTTTGTTGCAATTCGTTTTGCCACTTGTCCGTTCGCATTCGTTTCTCCAATTGGCCGTTGAAGTTTCACTGCTACTGTGTCCCAGCACACCTTTCGATTTTTCGCAGGCTTATTGCAGATTATGATTTGGTTAGGTTAGGTACATTTTCTTTTTATTTTTGTTTTATCTCCTTAGATGGCAGCTGGAGGGTCCGAACCAACTCCGAAATAGAAGACCTCATGGCCGAGCCCAACATAATCGGGGAGATAAAATCTCACCGTCTCCGCTGGCTCGGTCATGTGGAGCAGATGGAGGCGGATCGGGGAGTGAAGAAAGCATACTTGGGGCGACCAGTCGGTCGGTCGTCCCAAGTATCGCTGGAAGGATACAGTGGAAGCTGATCTGACCGAAGTACAAGCCGACAATTGGCAAGACACTGCGCAGGACAGAGAAAAGTGGCGTGCTCTCGTTTCGGAGGCCAAGACTTACTTTGGGTCGCTGAGCCAACGGAGTTAGTTCGGTACATTTCAATGAATACATTTTTTATTTAAACATATTTTATTTTATCAATCAAAAAAACTGAATTCGATCCGGAATCAAAAAACATCCTTAGTCCTTAGAAACCAGGAATGGATAGTGGTATGTAGGAAAGAGTAAATATGAATGATGCTAGGATGAGGAGAAGGGGGGCACCAATGTCACGGAGCAAAGGGAAAGTAATAGTGGCCGCGTGGAGGACCTCGGGCTTGCGTACCCGTGTGCACTATAAACTGCCGGACAGGCATTTTACAGGAGGCACCCCTGAAGAGTATGTCATTACTGCGATGATGACAATATTTGTTTGTTTGCTACAACTCCATTCATTCTTTGAAAAGTAATTGTAATACAGAAAGAGCCTGAGATTATATATATACGGCCCACTTGATGGAAAGCGGTTACCATCGCCTATGGACATTTGCAACACCAAAGGTGCTACAAATGCGCTGTTGCTCTCTTAAGGGTTACTGGAACCTGGTCACTAATGCCGGGAACACAACTCAAGGTTGTTATGGCGACATACTTCAGACCAGGGGTGGTAACTATCCAGACGGGTAAACACCCTACCACCGGGCTGTGTTTCGTCGCCTCTTACGACAGGCCGCCCGGCCGCAGGAAAATGTATTCTTTCTCCGTTCCTGCACAGATACTCTACACTAAAATTCAAAATCCTTCCGAGCCAATGTATTATGAAATTTGGTGGAATAATAATTCAAGCAGAAAATTGCGAAACGCGGATTTAGTTCATAATCATAAGATTTAGTAAAACAATATTTTAAATACAATTATGACGAGCTTTCTTGTTATACCGGCACAATTTGGAATATTACATTTTGGAGGGAAAATAAATTATTAACATCAGTAATTGGATTTGTTAATTCTGTTAAGGTTAAAATACGATTCTTGTTTTATCTATTTGTATTCTCCTTTGACATTATTTCGCGAGATTTGGATAGTGGGAACTAGCTGAATAAGGTCTTTTGCTGCACCAGTAATTTTGTTGTATTTTTTTACTTATTTTCTTCATATCTTGCGGTATTGAGGCACCTTGGTGATAAAGGAAGTAATTTGAAATTTCGGTATGCATGATGCCGACAGTGGAGTTCATAACGGGCTAGGATAATAAAGCGATAAAAGAACATGCATAGCTGCGCAGCTTTTACTGATTTTGGCAACTTAAAAGGTGCTTTTTATTACTTAATTATTGTCGTTATTGAGAGTGGGTGTAATGCTAAATTGTGTAATTTATGCATTGGGAATGGTATTTTCCCGGATATTTACAAAATGAGCCTTATACATCCTAATCATAAGGATGGGGATAGAAAAGAAATTAATAACTACCGCCCAATATCAATGCTGCCCGTTTTATCCAAAATATTAGAAAAACTTCTAAACAAACGTTTAATGATATTTCTATAAAATAATAATTTGACATCAAACTCTCAATTCGGCTCCAGAAAAAATAGGTGTACAGAAGACACAGTCAGCCACTTAATAAGTCATGTGACAACACTAGTGGATAGGAAGAAAAAGTTTTGGGTGTTTTTTTTTGTACTACTTTTGACACCGTATCAGTTCCCATACTTCTAAATAAGATGGATATATATGGTATACAAGGATTACCCTTTAATATCTTTAAAAGTTACCTAGAAAATAGATCCCAAATTACTAAATTAGATGGCCACTTAAGTAATAAATAAACTATGTCTTTTGGAGTGCCACAAGGCAGCATCCTGGGACCAAGTCTTTTCTTGATTTATATAAATGACTTGTGCAGCCTAGAATTACACAATGGTATTATTGTGAGCTTTGCGGATGACACGGCGTTGATTTTTCATGACAAGACTTGGGATGAGGTGCGTGCTGTGGCTGAATAAGGTATTGCAACAGTCTATAAGTGGTTGAATGCTAATCTTCTAACTCTCAACCTTAACAAAACTAAATTTATGACTTTTTCGATCACAAACCCTTCTAATACTTTAAATAATTTTAATCTTAGGTTACACAATTGTGGAGATGTAACATCTCAAATTTGTGATTGCTTAAATATAAATAAAACAAGAGAGATTAAATATCTGGTGTCATTCTTGATGATCTCTGTAAATGGAAACAACACGTTGAGCTAATTAATATTAGAGTTCGTAAATTAAAGTGGGTTTTTATAAAATTAAGATATATTGCTACCAAAGACTTACTAATCAAGATTTACAAAACCTATGTCTCTCGATTATTCGATATTGTATTTCCGTTTGGGGTGGGTCTTACAAAACCCATTTGCTTCAACTAAAACGAGCTCTAAAATGTGTCTTAAAAGTTATGCTTTTAAAACCCTTTAGATACCCGAGTTTTCAACTGTACGATGAATGTAAGCAACTTTCGGTTAGGCAAATTAACATATTACATATTGTTCTTCGGCAACATAATGTGATACCCCATAACGTACCAGTAACAAAAAGGAGAAAAGACATAGTCTGCAATAATATTCTCTCGCATACAGTTTACTTACAGCACCAGGTATGCTACGTAGGTATATTTTTATATAACAAAGTTAACAAAATTTTAAGAATTTATGATTTTACATACCAAGAGTGTAAGTTAAAATTAATTAATTGTCTTTTAACTCTTGACTATGATGGAACAGAACAATTGTTAAAAATAAATATATAACACAATTATGTACATCCCGAAATCTTATTTATCTCATTGACATTGTTATCTTTTTATACATACAAATTCACAATATCACAAGTCACACATAACACGCATACACACGTACGCACACGCACGCACGCACAGACACACATACGCACACACACGCACACACACACGCACGCACGCACTCATACACATTTCTTTTGAATGAATGTATCTCTATGTAATAAATAATTTCACAATCAGAATTGTACCAATCAGGAAGGAGGTCCCCGAGATACAGGTCGACCTAGTTTGGGGACCAATGAGTTGTTGTGAATTATGTTTTCGTCAATAAATGATTTTTGATTTTGAATGCTATAAAGAGTGTATCATTATATGGAAGACAAGCTAAACCAACCAAAGCCAAATGATTTCGACGCTTAAGAGAGTTTGTCGTTAAATTGAGTGACGTTACATGGAGTTTCCACTGTATATGTCATATATATATACGTGTCTGTATATGTATGTGTATATACATATGTATATATATTTATTAATTTTGTTTTTGTACTTATATGTGATATGTTATTTATTTATTAACTGCACCATGTTATTATCCGTTATCCGTATTAAAATTCTATCAATATATACCTGCCAAGGGTTACCTGGAAGAGATCGCTTCTTAGTGATAAGGCCGCCCCTTGTACTTTATTTATCCTTTTCTACTTCTGTTTGTTTATACTTTGGTGTTCAATAAAGAATTATCTATCTATCTATAAAATAGAGTTACTTGCTAGGGTTTTCCCCGAAAACTCTAGTATCAGACAAATTAGGAAGGAAAACAATAAAATCAAAATAAATTGAAACCAGTCTAATTATTCGACCTCTAACTCAAATTAAACTTCAAATTGTTAATGAAATTTCCGTTTTCACTTAACGGTATTAATATCAAAATGGATCCGAATTTCCATAACGTTGGATGGTTTGTTCAGATGTATTACGCGTCATATACTCCATCTTGCCAATTGTAGCGAGAAGACAGGGCCGCATTAGACAGGCTTAAAAATAAAAATACAGTAGAACTTCTTTAAGTCGAACTTGATGGGAGGCGCCAAAAATTCGAGTTATAGAGTTTTCGACTTTAGGAAACATTGGACTTGTAGAGGTTAAGATTTATTCAAATATAATCGAGTTGTAAAGGTTGTAAAATAAAATATTACTATGTTCGATATACAGAGGTTTAATTTATTTTTTCGAGTTATATAGGAAAAATAAGTACTGAATTTGCTTATAGAGATTCACTAATTATTTCGACTGATAGAGGGTCCACATTTCGAGCAACGGAGATTTTGGGGTTTGAAGGGAAGGCAATACAATTTTTTTTTCGAGTTTGGGAGGTTTTCGACTTATTGAATTCTTCTGTAATAGGTTATATCTAAAAACACTATAAATAGGTTTATATTATGGGCAACATAAAATGACTACACCGAAGAATATATCAGTGAACAAAAACTAAAAGTGGTGGTGACGCCCTCTAGCGATGTTGGGTAGTTTATAGATAAATTCACTCCAGACGTCACTGCGACTGCCCACTCGCCAGTAGATGATGCCTGGACTTTTTTGAATTTTCGTACGTTATACACATACGCGTCGTCGTTGGTTCCTGCTGTACTCGTTGAGCAGGCGCACAGGTCCATAATTAATAATATTTAAAACCTTATCGAATAACTACTATCTGGTGAATAAAAAATCGGCCCTTAATCAAATACATAAAGACTAATAAGTGTTGTATTAAGTGGAAGAACTGGGGAATAGGCTATAAGGCTTGCCCTTGTGTCTGGTGTAGTGGCGAAGAAGGTGGTGAACTTATGGTGATCTGACAAATGTACCGTGATAAGGTGGGTGGGCATATTTTCTTAGCCGCTCCAGCGGATGTCGTATGAGTTGTCTTGATTGCCCGGCATCGCATACTTTTTGTTTTATATCACCGTAATTTATTTAGGGCTCGAGCGCTTGTTCATCATAGACCCTATACTACATGTTGTAGCTATTTACACGCCCTAACACAGGGTTTTTACCTACGGCGATGGATGCTGATCCTTTAGGGCCCCTAAATATGTAAGGGTTCAAATGATGGTTATACAGTTTTCCGACGATAGTAAGATACACCGTGTAGTTTTACTGGCTATTTCGGCTAAAGTAGCTAACACGTCCCATACACCTCTACCGGTCCCACCGCGAATCTAAGAACTGAACTTGAAACTTCTGGAATACTGGGGATCCCACCGAGATAATACCTAAACTATTACATAGTTCGAAAAAGGTAAAAAATTGTTTTGAAACTAGCAAAAAAACCCTTTATAAATACCACACTCGATGACATTGCTCGAAATTTAAATAGACTTCTTTATCAGAAAGAGTTACTTACCTAGCCCCCAGACTACTACCACTGTAATCGTCCCCCGGGGATTCACACACTCACTACGATTTGCTAGGAGAATTTTTTAATTTATTTTTATTACTGGAGTACAGCAGATAGGCTGACGGCCCAACTGTGATGGAAAATGGTTACCGTCGTCTATGAACATTTGCAACACCCAATGTGCTACCAATATGCTGCCGGATTCGTATATGGGGCCGTAACCTGGCCACTAACGCCGGAACACTACTCAAGGTTGGTATGGGGGCATGCTCTAGACCAGGGGTGGTAGCCATCCAGACGGGCAAATGCCCTACCACCTGGCATAATTAAGGCATAATATTAAGTTATTATAATGCTTTACTTCAGTATTGTGTTCCAAGAATCATTTCACTCTATATGTTGCGGTGATAGTACTGATACTAAGATTAATGTTTTGTCTTGTATTGCGCATTCTTCATTTGAAAGTTTATTCATTTCTTGTTGGCGAGGGTGGGGAGGAAAAATTTATAAGGAGGTGTTCCTCAGCGCAACCATCCTCACCTTAATGGCGAAGTTAAAAGAAACTAAGTTGTATATTTGAAAGTTTATTCATTTCTTGATGACGAGATACAAACTACAAGGAGGATTTACATAGCTCATTTGAAAGTTTATTCATCTCTTGATGCCTTGAGTAAGTTTCTGAGATAATGAGCTATTTGACACAAATTATTTTCTTTGGCGAGAATGGTTAGAAACTACAAGTATGTATTTGCCATTCTTCATTTGCTTTTTATTTATCTTGATGGCGAGAATGGGAAGAAACTAAAGTAAATTTTAAATTCTTCATTTGAAAGTTTATTATATCTTGAGTTAATAGAAGATATGCCCGCGACTTCTTCATTTGATAGTTTATTTGAAATTGATGGCAGAAGGATTCTCGGACATAAAGTACCGCAGCTATCGATTTAATGACGACTGTGTCGGAATAAGCTAATTTTTATGCACCCGAACAATTACAAACTGGTCCTGGGATAATTCCTGCGGGTTTCTTGGGATAAAAAATATCACATATTTTATTTCATTAAAATTTGCTAACAATGAGTAGAAAAATCACATTGGATTTTTTTTAAATCTGGCCAGTTTACGTCATTCCTAGAATAATTCCCGCGGCATTCCCATGATAAAAAGTAGCGCAAATTTTAAGTCATAAGAATTTGCTGTCGATCAGCGCCAACCACATCGACATTGGCATAGTAGTTTTCACGTGAATCCCGAACAAACAGACAAGAAATCTAAAAAAATGCATCGTATTCTCTATCGTTTATATAGTGTATTCCAGTTGCTTTTTTTAATATTTTCAATACACAGATACGACATTTTTAGATTATTATAATATTTATAGATTATTCTAATTTTTTCCATATTACCTATTTAATGTTTGAACCACCCCTTTAGTATCTTGTTTCATTGTTCTTAAATTAAGAGGGTTGCCTAAAAGAGATCGCTTTAAGCGACAAGGACGGCCTTTGATAAGCTTATTTGTAATTCAGTTTTAAAATACCCAATTTTATTTATTGTGAACAATAAAGTATTTATTTTCACTCATTTGTTCATTCGTCGTCAGTCGTCAATTACAGTCCACTGCTGGACGTAGGCCTCTCTAATTCTACATCACATCCCTGTGCTGGCGCCGCTAAACTCCTCCTAAACGGTGGGACCGAGTTTATGAAATTTTATTTTTGTTTAAGTGGATTCGAGAAAAGTTTCGATTAACATTTGGTCCCGGTAGATGGCGCTGCAAACGGTTTCTAGATTGTTTAAGGCAGGACAACGTCTGCCGGGTGCAGCTACTGTTTGACAGCTAGTTTTTATGTGAGGAACGTGTTATTTTTACTATTCTCCACGCATTTTTTTTATTAAACTTTTCCGTGTGCCTTAAGGAACATAAGAAAAAAAAATAGTCGTATTGGTCGAGTCGTTCTCGAGTTTTGCGCTTAAAACATTCATTTTTATTTATATAAGATAAGTTCCACTAGAGGACACTTTTTGAAGGTCATACATATAAGTTAAAATTTAAATCTACTTCCTATTCTATGTACACTGCTTCGCAACGTGTTATCGCTTTTTAAAGAAGAAGAAGCGGCAAGAAGCTCCCCAGTAGCAAGCAACAATACATTTTAGTTAAATGGTATTACCAATTACCTTATTACGGCCCTGAAGCTCAAGCAGAGAAGTGTGTTGGTTCATATAACACCTGGCTCCGTGGAGTTATAAGTGTTTTTGCTTTCTGCACGATGAGGCGTTTGACGCGTTGGTCCAAACAATGTATTATAACAATAACTGCCGTTTTAGTTAAACGTCTTGAGTTACGATACCATTTCAAAACATTTGTATATGGTAAGACTACTCAAGTCTGCTATTTCAATATATTGATGTTGCGAAGATATTCAAGGTACGATTACATTGCGATAGTGTCAAATATTCGTATTCCACTAAATCCACAAAATCTTCTTGATATTGTAGCAGCGAGAGGTAGAAGTTAAGTGATACTTCAGATGGCAGAGAGCCATTCACTGTTGAGTGCTGATGTGAACTGAAGTGAATCCATTTATTTTGGAAACGGTAATCTTAAGTACAAATATTAACAAGCCGTCCAGCTAGTAGAATATATAGCACAATGTGTGAGCGGGACATCATCAAATCGTGCAAATTCATGCGCAGAGCCGTCGGTGCTTCCCTCTATATGCGTAACGTCAACCTCCACCGCGATTTGAAGCTTCCCTCCATCAAAAACTACATTACGTCGCTCTCGCGTAAGTATTTCGATCTCGCGCCGCACCATCGAAATCCCCTCGTCGTGTCCGCGTCCGATTATAAGCCTCGACGAAAGGCTCTCGTGCGACGACCGCGTAACATCCTCACGGACAAGGTCGACGATATCACAAAACGGCTGGCTCGGATCAGCCCGCCCGCGGTTAGGACGGCAGGCTGGCAGGCACCGACAGACAGACACAGACGGCGGCGTCGACGCCGCCAATCACGATCTCTCCACGTCCCCGCGAGGGACGCCAGAAGACATAGCATAGTAATAACAGAATTGAGCCCCTGCTTTACCATTGCCTAATCTACCTAAGACGCCCAGTGCGCGTTATTGTCTAATCCCATAATTATATTTTGCCTACTTCCATAGAAGCAAGCAGGAGAGTGGCGAGCGAAGTGGGCAGCGCAAGTATCAATTCAAGGGGATAATGCCTAAATAAAAAAGCACCAAAACGCCTGCGGGAGCCTAATAATAGATTAAATAAATTAGTGCTTCATTATATTTAATCTAAATTAATTTCTTCACTCTTAAAGCTTTTTTCCGCTCTTCGCTTCATTCTTGTCCCGAGGCATTAAGCCTAAGTAACTCATAGAACATTTATATTCCGCGTTCATATTAAACAAGATAAGCGATGTTAAAAGAGCTCAACTCTCTTCGGGGAATAAAGAATTAATACCAAGAAGATATTTAAAACGACTTGATTTCCTTTTGAAAGCTTTTATTTAACTTTGTTATGTATAATAATTACTGCTGAAAGTTTACATTTACGTAAATAGACCAATGATAATTAAATACGTTTTAATACATCTATATTTATGCATACAGACATATTGTTACGAGTGCGGGACTCGAATTAAAACGCCGTTGGAATTACTATAGAATTTATTAGAACTATACAAACACGTATAACACAGGTACAAATATAACTGGACGCAATCAGTACAAACGTAATGCACGATTCAATAACACGCGCAAAGTCCGTCATTATATAGCTTATCGAATGTACACACGTCTTGCCTTGTTCGTGATTATCGCTAGACTGTCTCACCTCTCCATTCGGGCATTGTTTTATACTAAACTATACAATATGTATCGACACAATACTCGACCGCGTAAACAATTATTTCCAAGAATCACACCTGGCTAAAGGCTACCATAAAATATTACAATACACAATAGGCTGTTTTTCTAATTACAAATTTAAAAAAAAAGTAAACATAAGAAGCCCAAATGCCGAAAAGGTAATAAGCTGCAGGTGTGAATTGTTCTTTGTCGGTCGTAACAATATGTAAAAAGTTTGGATGGATGTTTGTTCCCCATTCACGCCAGAACTGCTGAACGGATCTGCACACAGAGATCGAGAAAAGTCTGGAATAGCACATAGGCTAGTTTTCATCCCGGAAAAATCTAAGGTGGAATAACATTAAGGCGAGAGACATATACTGCGTACATAGATATACTCATAATTTTATATAAATAAATCAGATGAGATAAAAAATTTGGTGTTCTAATATTAAATATACGAGTATAAGTTTGATTCTTATGCTTCACACCTTAAGTATTCAACAGATTATGATGAAATTTTGCATATATGTCATCAGAGGTACAGTAAAGGACCTTTTATTTAGAATAAAAGACGGTTTCCGAGGGAAAGAGAACAAAGCCAAATAGATGGCGCTGCAGTCGTATTTTTTTATACGACGTCGCCAATAAAACATGAAAATTTGAACATTTAATCTATATATTATTATAAAATTCTAAACATGCCGTGTCTATACATAGAAGCTATTTAAAAAGCAACTGGACAAATAAAATGGACGACGACGATGGAGAACACGATGCAATTTTTTCTAGATTTCTTGTCGGTTTGTTTGGGATTCACGTAAAAACTAATGGGTCGATTTCCATGCGGTTTTCACTGATCGACAGTAAAATATTGAGACTTAAAATCTAGATTTCTACTTTGTTTGGGATTCTGGGGTCGATTTCCATGCGGTTAAAAAAATATCCTTTCTATTCTGGGAATTTTGCGGAAAATATCCCGGGAGCGCTTTGTAGTTTGTTCGGTGCATAAAAATTAACCTATTTCGGCACAGTTTTCATTAAAACGATATCCTTTTTAAATGCGGCATTACTTTGTGTTCCGAGAATCCTGCGGTAATTACAAGTCAAGCGCGGACGAAGTCACGGGCATATCCTAGTAAGATATGTCTCTGTAACTTATACATCCGGACAATACATGTCTCAAAACGGGGGATGCAGAAGACCGCGCGAAGTGGAGTAGAAAAAGCAGGAAAGCGGACCCTGGGCGTCGGAGTGCAGGCTCCGAACGCAGCCGGGATTTAACGCTCTGATGATGATGATGACTTTAGACCAGGAGTGGTAGCCATCCAGTCGGGCAAATACCCTACCACCTGGCTGTGGGTTGTTTTGTCGCCTCTTACGACAGGCCGCCCCAACGCAGGAAATTGTATTCTTTCTCCGTTCTTGCACGGATAAAAGACTTAAACAACAGAAAAATGAAAATCGTGACAACAGATGCTTACAGGAACCTGAGTGCGGCGGAATGCTACATATTTAAGTTATTTAACTCAAAACAGATTCGTGTTTTTTAGATAACAATCCAACCATATCCTTTGCGATCAACTTCTATCGGCAGTTCTTATAACGGCCAAGTTTCTTTATTTGTTTCAAATAGATTTATTATATAATAATCGGCAACAAACAAACACATTTTATATTCCCAAGTTAAGCAAGTTACGCTTGTGTTATGGGTGACGATACAATGGACCACTCTGGGGTCGTTTCCAGGCACCCAGACCATAGTAAATAACAGAAAGTTCGTTTCCGAAATTTACCATGCCAGGAATCGAACCCGGAGCCTCTGAGTTCTAGTGAGTTCGGCCGGCTAAGGCTTAGCCCGCTCACCCTCAGAGGCGGTATTGAAATAAATTAACTTTTACATATATGATCCCTTCGTATCTCTTACATTTTTCGAGATAAAAAGGATCTTGTATTCATCACGACTCAAATATGTTCATATCAAAAATTGAGAATGTGTACATCGAAACCCGAAACATGGATATACAAACAAATTTCCTTTCTATGTATTTATATATTAATGTCACTTCTACCTAGATCGCATGCCTACGTCTCAAAATTCGGACATTTTTAAGGTTCCGTAGGTATAACGCAATAACGGAACCCCTGTGAAATTATTCATTCATCATTTGCTTCTGTCTTTGTGTTTGTGTGCATTGTATTTTTTTCGGTACCTTGTATATATGTTGTTGTCTCTCTCGCACACGCACTGTCACCGGAAGCTGGAGTAGTTCTGTGATAAAACTACGTTTGAACGGTTTTAAGCGCCATTATTTTATTTGATATTTATCCACTATTCAGTAGCCGTGATCACGACAGACTGATCTGCTATCTGATACTGAAAAGTGGCCAAAACGTCAGAATAAAATCAAACAAAATATCGCGCTAGATAGATAACACTTTATTATACACCAATACAAAAGCAAACTTAGACTTATCGCTAAAAGCGATCTCTTCCAGACAACTCCAGGAATGAATTGAGATGATAATGACAATGGTGGTATACATGACATATAGTACGAAATATCTTTTATTTTTAAATAATACACACAATACGTACATATATATATATATATATATATGATATATACACAAATATAACAGTATCGTATATAATTTTATTTATTTACTAGGAGTTTATTCCAATGTGAAATTAACGTAAAACAACAAGATTTAATTGTAATTTCAATACTTAACCTAAAAACTGGAGATCACGTGCACGTGCACGTGCGCGAGCACTATAAGTACGCCCTCACTGTCGACCCTCAATCATTACCCATCCTGACTTATGCGAGTGTGGTCTTCGGCCACGCCAGCGATTCCAACATCTGGAAACTGCAAAGGATTCAGAACCACTTTTTACGCGGCGCAGCCGACGCTCCGCGATATATGCGGCTCGCCGACCTGCATCACGACCTGGAGCTTCCCTCCATTAAAGACTATATAATCTCCCTCTCGCGTAGATTCTTTGACCGTGCCCCCCATCACCCGAACCCTCTGGTGACGGAGACGATCAACTACAAACCCACTCCGAACGCTCCCACGAGTAAATGACGCCCTCGCAATGTACTCATTGACGAGCCGGATAAAATCACCCGAATTCTCGCCATAATGAACCCCCCGAGGCTCAGAACATCAGCCTGGTATAACAGACGCAGACAGTACAGACGCCGGAGAGCCCCCGGCTCGAATCGTCCATCATCACAACATTAAGACCCACCAATCGCTCCTCACTCATTACAGACACATGTAGCCATTCAAGATTAGCTTAGGCGTGTTGCTGGAGAGTTTCTTCCGCCGCTTCTTCTCCTCCAGCCATAACACGTCGCGAAGCGGTAGTAACGATAGACTAGGATCGGCTCGATAACGAGTCCCCAATAATAATCATTTCAGCCTATTGGCTTAGCTCATTCAGCCTTTCACGGCTAACTCCTATGTAGAGTCAATCCCCCGCAGCGGTCGAGCCGAGGTCGAACCTCACAGGAGGTGCCTCCTCGAGCGTGCTGCCTCCGGGCTGAACGCCTCCGCTCCCACGGAGTCGGGAAGCCCCCAAAGTCCAGTATCGCTGAAACAGCCATCTGCGGCTACTCAGCTGGATCCAGCACCAAAAAAAAAAAACACCCTCAATCATTATTGCTCGAGCCGCCGAACGGGACGGACTTTTCTGGGACGTCGTAACGCTCTTGGAATATACGACACCGAGTACTCTTGAAATTCCATTTCGAGGACTCAAATATGGGTCGTCACCAAGAAACCAACAACCGTGACGTCGGCATTGCTCACGTCACACTCTTTAGTGGAGGTCCCTCCCGCGTCATATACCTATATATATCATTTATTTATGTGTGTATATATATATATATATATATATATATATATATATATATATAAAAATTTTATATATTAAATAGATAATATATACTTAATATAAATACCATAAAAATACACATCTACAAAATATATAAATGTTTATAGATAAATTTAAATATCATATTCCAACGACAGGTAGTGTTGTATAGTATAGTATTGTTACAACTTAGGCTCCGATAAAAACAATTTCCACGTACAGTCTGTAAAAGCACATTTTATTACCTGTTGGCATTTCAACAAATTGTAATCCTTTTATGATCGTTTTTTTGTTCTCTTATTTATTGGTATACGTTTCTAGTCATTGTGGAGAACAGCCTACTGTACTTGTTTATGGCCGCTTGCAGGCATCGTTAGCCAGGTGTGCGGATTACGATTACTAGGAAATTGGGTGGACGTTGCCAGGCGAGCATATTCGCATTTGTGAAGTATAAAAAAAAGGACGGGCCGATTGAGAGAGGAGTGAGTTGAGCGAGAACCACGATCAAGGTGTGACGTGTGTACATTCGGGAATCTAATAATGACGGAATTTGCGCGTTTTAGTGAATTACGACCTTCTGCATTATGTTTGGATTTGTTGTGTTCGGTTATATTTGTACCTGTGTTATACGTGTTTGTATAGTTCTAATAAACTCTATAATAATTCTAACGGCATTTTAATTCGAGTCCCGCACTAGTAACAGTTTAAAATACTGTACTGTATCTTTGGAGTATATTTAATGAGATAATAAAAAATCAAGGATGTTCTCTCATGGCATTTTTATTTCAGGCAATAGTTGAAGTGATACTCACTTCGAAAGTCGTAAGTAGTTGTGGTCTAACTTTTAAATTATCACGTGGAATAATCTACATGAAGCTCGATCTTCATAGTTTCAAAAATTAGCTGATACAATAGTTTTATAACAGTTTCCACATAATGAAAAGTGATCGACTTTGAAGAAAAATAATAACGCTATTATTCTAAGCGCACTTTTATTTTACTTATTTATTATAGTATGTAAAACATGTTTATTGAAATGTGGGTATCAACGCTGGTGTGCCCCAGGGTTGTGTGCTATCGCCAACGATGTTCGTCTTGCATATCAATGATATGTTGTCTATTCGCAACATTCAGTGTTATGCAGATGACAGCACTGGCGATGCGCAGTACTCTGTTCGTGCAAACGTCCCTCGATCATTTGTGGAGGAAAGTCGGGTTAGACTTGTGTCTGAAGCAGAGCATTCCTTAGAGAGTCTCTGAATGGGGGAGACAAAACCTTGTCCATTTCAACCACAAGAAGACACAGGTCTGCGTATTCTCGGCCAAAAAAACTCCATTCGAGCAAGCGCTTCAGTTCCAAGGAACTCCCCTTACCGTTTATAAAAGTATTGAGATCCTCAGTGTTGACAACGCGAACGATGTACAGTTCAGGGGCCATCTTGAAGGCAAGGCAAAACTTGCCTCCAAGAAGCTGGAAGTGCTAAACCGGTCCAAGCAGTACTTCACACCGCGGCAACGCCTTGTGCTTTATAAAGCTCAGGTGAGGCCGCATATGGAGTACTGCTCACACCTTTGAGCTGGAGCACCTGCCTACCAACTTAATCCCCTGGACAGTATTCAACGTCGAGCCGTTCGCGTTGTTGATGATCCCATACTCAGAGACTGTCTAGATACGCTTGGCCTTAGGAGAGACTTTGCTTCTCTCTGCGTATTCGACCGACTGTATAACGGGGAGTGTTCCGAAGAACTGTTTAGAATGGTGCCTTCGTCCTCTTTCTACCATCGCACCGCTCGCCATCGATTGGGAGTTCACCCCCACTTCCTTGAGCCGCTTCGCTCATCTACGCAACAGTTCTGTAGAACGTTTCTATTGCGTACCATGGGGATTTGGAATGAGCTCCCAGGCGAGGTATTCCCACAGCGCTACGGTATGGAGTTTTTAAAAAGGGCGTCATAAAATTTCTTCGTGCCCGGCAGCGCGTTGGTGACATCTCTGATGTTGCAAACGTCCATAGGTGACGGTAGCTACTTTCCATCAGGTGGGCCGTCAGCCTGTCTGCTGTACTCCAGCTATAAAAAAAAATATATACATATAAGTTAAATTGATTGTAATTTATTTATTAATGAAGTCAATTTTTGCCATAACTCGAGTCGTTGATGCTTTAGGACATTACTAATTGATCCATCATTCGAGCTCTCGATAGTAAAGTAAATGCTTGGAAAGGGAATAGTAGTTTTTTAAAATATCTTTATATTATCTAATATTAACAGATTTTATGATAATTAAAACTACGTTTTAACGGTTTTGATTTTTTTGGGTTGGAAGTTTCGGCATATTACTAAAGAATTTCTTGCGTCACTTCTCTTCAAGCCTTAACATGTTGCGAAGTGGCGGTAAATTAAATTAGATTCTATTTTTTTTTCTTGGCTCTAATGCCTTTTGGATTGATTTTGCCAATGTTATAGTGAATAGACTCCCATAGAGTAAATAATAACCATAAATAAAAATTAAAATGAACAAGTTGGGGATAGACTAGTGTCATTTAATCCACTGTATTTTGGTCGGCGATTTATACGCGTTTTTGCAAATCTGTGGACAACACAAATATGGTGCTCTTACATGAGCAACTAAAATTACTCAATGCCGGTCAATTCTCGTCAACTATGACCGCACCACCACATCAAGCAATTTAGGGCAATGACAATATGTAGAAAGCTCTTCCTGAGATACGGCCACACAATACCATGCAATATGGAGCAACTTAAAAAATTCCCCCGCCGTCGCCGCCGTCGGCGTGTGCCTCTCGCGAAAACGAGACGTACTTATACGAACAAACGAGATAGAAAGAAAATTGCCAACCCGTCGTATGGCGATGTTGAGATATGTGGAATATATGGAGTAATATTCTCGAAACAATTGCCGCATTTTATTGTGGACCATTTAATTGCGCCAGATCGATCTATCACTGTTGCCAAGCAATAATTGCTCGAAAAATTGCCCGTGATAGAACAACTTTAAGTTATTAAATAATCACAGATTTCGCCAAGGCCACGCTGTTAATTTGACCTGAACAATAAACAAAAGAGTATATATGCGTGTGTGGGTCAAATACATGGTAGTGTGTGTAATGATTTTTTTATTGATTTAATGTATTTTTTATGCATGATTTTAAAAAAATATTAGCATTCATAGCATTGGAAGTCTTTGACATTAATTATTGTGGTCGAATTTCGACCACGGGCTACCACTAGTAGAAATTATTAGGTATTGATGTTTAGACGTATGTACGGGGAATGGCATGTGTGATTCTTAATAATATAATGTGCCCCGCGGTTTTCCCGCGCGGTGATGGAAAGTCGTTATATTTCGGATAATTCACACTATATGTTTAAAAATTGTAGCCTACGTATTATTCTAATCTGTAAGCTATATTATTGTAAAGTTTTATCAAAATCCATTAAGTAGTTTTTGCGTGAAAGAGTAACAAACATACATCCATACATTCTTACAAACTTTTGCTTTTATAATATTAGTAGGAAATTTACATTGAATAATAACTTTAACATAGTTCATTGACACTTGACATGTTTGACTTCCGCGATCACGGCTACTGAAAAGTGGCCTAAACGTCTAAATAAAAATCAAATAAATTTCGGCGCTTAAACTGTTGTAAAAAGCAGTTGTAATTTTAATGTGAACTAGTGGCGACAACTTACGAAAATACTATGTTTGTATGGTTTCGCGGGCAAATAATGAAGAAAAAACGAAATTTCTCACCCTTATGGAACCTTCAATTATACGTAGACCCCACACACTTGGCAAAATTATTTAAAAGTAACAATTATTGACGAAGCGTAAAAACATCATGCACAGATGTGGGGGTGAATTTTGGGGTTGCAACATGATTTATATGTATTTCTGGTTTGGACAGTGATTAATTATATCAAAAATACAATGAAATTAGTATTTTCAAAACGTTTTGCGTTTACGAAGCCTGTATACATTGTTTGAAAGTTAAAAATAACGCATCATACAATGGAATGTGCGGTAAAATAAGTACATGTTGCACTGCATGCCGTGCGGTAATATAGTCATAGGTAAAAAAAAAGAATATACTCCACTCGGAGTTTCATATTACGATATTAAATAAGCTGAATAATAGAACCTCCTTGGAAGCGCTTTTGATCAATACATTTGTCTCACTTTAACACTATAGAGAAAATGAGACGAAAGATGTAGTTCGAATATTCACCACCATTTTAGAAACGTCAAAGGTTGTTGTGACTTTCCGACCGATATTTATGTTCGTTGCATTATCTATTTTACTGTTTTCTCGTAAATGTGTTGAAAATTTTTGTATGACACAGGTGCGGTTGTTAGTTTTTATAAACTCGTGACTATAGTATACCGTCATTACGTTCGTCTACTCGTTTGTAAAAACCAACTGGCCGCACTAGTATTGTAAATAACTATTCTGTATTTGTGGGTATTTAAAATAGCCTTCTATAATTAGAATACGGATTTGTCTGTCTGGATGGCCACCATCCCTACTCTAGAGCATATTGTCGTAACGACCTTGAGTTTTGAGCAGCATCGGTAGTCAGGTCCAGTCCCCTCTTTGAAGCCAGCAGCACATTGGTAGCACCATTGATGTTGCAAATGTCGGTAGGTGACGGTAGCGACTCTCCATCAGGTGGGTCTTTAGACTGTCAGCTGTCCTCCAGCACCAAATTCAAAAGTTTTTATTCAAAATAAGTTATACTGGAGAACACTTTTTGAAGGTCATACATATAAGTTAAAATTTAATTTTACTTCCTAGTTTATGTGTTATTGCTGTAAAGGAGAAGAAGCGTCTAGAACGTGTGTTCCTTGATAAATATTAAGACATCTTGAATTGATAACCACTATAGGACTTTATTTTGTCTTTGTGTTACTGAGCATTCGATATTTGCTACAACTCCATTGTTTGGGCCACTTCGTAATTTTCCCTAATTCAAGGAAAGGTGGACAAACATGCTCAGGTTTGTTCTCATCCCCGCCCCACACCGCACCTCACCGTGAGTGAGAGTCAGTGCCAATTCTCATTTAGTACAAAAGACCAGTGTCGTGTGCGCAGCCTTAATTTACACAAAACTTCCTTCGCGAGTGGTATCCTGCACTTCGACTAACATACCAAGCCTGGTAAAGGCAACGTGGCGACAGGACAACCGTGAGTACTGTTTTAATGTACTAATTTTTGATACGTGGACAATAACGACGAGGCCACACTCTTTCACTGCCATTCCGCAATTTTAATTCAGGGCCCCCACACCATTAATTCTTCAAAAAGTAATTGTGTAACATTTAAAAAAAAAAAAAAAAAATTGGGCTAGATAAACACGACGAAAAACAATTTTTAACTAGACTTTGTTGTCGCTTCTCCTTAACAACATAACACGCTGCGAAGCGATATACATAGAATAGGAAGTATATTTAAATTTTGACTTACACGTATGACCTTCTAAAAGTGTTCTCCAGTGGAATTTATTTTGAATTTGATTTCGAACTATTCAAAATATGTAAATTTAAAAAATATAACGGTTTCTTAAAAATTCCATTCAGTTTTCCTTCCTTGTCTCTTCCAGTATGCTTATAACTCTTTAAAAGTAATTTTCCATCATGATTCAATGAGATATTACTGTAAACACAATTTGTTTTTTATGATAAGCAATTTTTACATTCATTTGTATTATTATAATCTTTTTAAAAATTGGTAGCAAAAAAGAAGAGAAGAGAGAAACCGACTAAAAGAGTAACTGAAATCCAAAAAATAAATATTTTCTACAACATTCTGAAGTCGTGCGAAGTAAAATATAAACATTACTATATTTTGTTGTTTTCTTATGTGTTACCAGGGCTTGAAAACGTAATTAATTACCTTTAAAAATATAGGTAATTACAGGTATTTTTGAAAAAGATATTGCCATACCGGTATATTTTTACCATTACTTGGTAACTTCTATGATTTTAACGTTATAACACAACGTTAAAAATCGTATGTATAACATTATACGCATCGGTAATTTTGACGTTATTTCAAGCGACGTAGTCATTTTTAAGAATTGGCTTTGTTACGACTGCATGTTACCGAAACAAATGACAAACACAACTCTAAATATTACGCGCGCTTATAGCACAGTTCTGTTTGACAATATTTGCGAATGAAAAAGAGCGACGACGGTAACAAAACATAGTTATAACGGAAAAATTACCGATAACAATAGTATTAAGGTTTTTTTTATATCGGTATAATAGCTAGATATAACGGTAATATTATCCGCGAAAACCGCTAATTGGCTGTCTGTTATCAAGTGTTTACTCTAGTGTTGTTGGTAGGTTTTCCATCATTAAATATTGTTAGAGTTTTATAGATGTTCAAAATAGAACTATTCAATCCGCTGCTAAAATCTAAACGCAAATACCCGCTTCCGTAACAGAGAGGAAGCAAACAAAACAACATGTTGTGGCGCAAACTTAGAGACCTCCGTCGAAGCTTCAGTCACGTACTAAACAACGTGCAACGGCAACTCATCCACTTCCGATATGAAACTTGGAAAAGCAAATAAGATATAAGATCACGTCCATCAACTTTGAGAAACATTTTGTGTAAAACATTGGTGTATGTGTTCAAATAATCATAATACACATAAACGCCAATATAAGTATGTTTGTGACGTTTGCACGGTTTAACTGTGCGACAGATTGTCACGAAATTTAGCATACGCGTTGTCAGGGATGTAGAAAAGGGCATAGGGTATGTTTCATCTAGAAATATAGTTCTGGTCCCGAGGGACACGAATATTGACGAAAGGACGCCCCTGGCGCCACCGTTGCATTTCGCTTAAGCCGCGTACGCAACTGCATTTTTTTTTATTGCAGGAGTACAGCAGACGGGCAGACGGCCCACTTGATGGAAAGCAGTTACCATCGCCTTTGGAGATTTGCAACATCAAAGGTGCTACAAATGCGCTGTGCTCTCTTAAGGGAGACTGGAACCTGGTCATTAATACCGGAACACAACTCAAGGTTGTTATGGTGGCATACTCTAGACCAGGGGTGGTAGCCATCCAGTCGGGCAAATGCCCTACCACCTGGCTGTGGGTGTTTTTTCGTCGCCTCTTACGACAGGCCGCCCCAACGCAGGAAATTGTATTCTTTCTCTGTTACTGCACGGATAAAAAATAATTATTGTAATTAAAGAATATAGTATTTACGTGGCTCGCGAGCTCGAGGCGAGCGACACACGGCGCACGCGCAACGAGTCGACAATAACAACACCCCATGAAGACCAAGGCGGCTTGGCATGTTTGAAATATCGGTTATATCGATGTGCAGGTTTCATCATGATTATTTCCTTCACCGTTGTTAACACGTGATAATTGTAACCATATATTTTTTTATTTTTTATTTATTGATGCACAAAACAAATTACAACCATAGAAATTAAAATATTAAATTAGTAACTAAACAAATCTGGATTGCAATTCAAGACAGGTGCATACAGAGAAAAAATCATTTAACCGATCAGATGTAAACACTTGTGTGTATATACAATACACACACACACACACGCGAACACACACACAGACACACACACAGAGACACAAACACATATGCACATAAGGTCAAAAAACTGCCCAAGTAGTACATGCCTTCCGACCAGGATTTCAACCCGCGCCCTTTGAATTTGGGACGCGTGCACTAGCCATTAGGCTGCCACGACTTCGTCAAGTCCACGGAGCGAAAATCAATGTCTGGGTACAATGAATGAATGATTGTTCTTTATTGTATATAGAGATCAAATCTAATCACATATACAATAGGAGGTCTTGCCTGCACCAGCGATATCTTCCAGCACATTACTGTATCAGCTCTGTTACAGTGACGACTCGCTGATGAGTATGAACCTTTATAAACAAATCGCCATGTCAACGACAATGACAGTGACAATTTTAATTTATTGCTCTCATGGTTAGTTCCGCCTTCGCTTCGCTAGATGGCGTTACGGGTAGTATTTATCATTAAGTACTCTGAAGTAAAAAATATGTTCGGTGTGCCTACAAATCATAACATATCAACGAATTCTAATAAACTTTGTGATCATTCCAATGGCATTTTCAAATTTACATCCGAGAAATCCCCTACAATTTCGTAACAATATAATTATGTTAATAATTATTGTCCTTAAATATTCAGTACATGAAAAGTATTATTTTTCATATCATTAATTCTACTTTGAAAGTATCAGGTTCTTACCGATCGCCGCCGGCCTATAGCTCAAAATAGCCTATTACACAAAAATGGCCGCTCGTAAAATATATTCGCTCAATAAACACGACATTATCGCCTTATACGAGATACGTTGGCATTAAAATTCTGGGCGTAAAAGCCGAGGAATCAAGTCATGTCTTTTGATTTAGGATACCAGAGAATTATTATTATTTAAGCTATCTCCTCTATCTCAGGTTTTGGCCGTTATTTTCATCCTTTTTGGACTACATCCATCTATACTGTTTCCAAGCGTTTATTTTACTTATGAAGTTTTTTTTTCCTCTTTAGCCCGGACGAACACGTTATGCCCGAGTCACATACTTTATTAAATAATTTCTACCACATGGGTGGATGTGTTATGTTGGGATGATCTGGGTAGGTAGGTGAATTAGTAAATAATTATATATTCACTTATATTATATTCTATACTCACGTATACTAATTCCACATTTATATACTGATATATATCTATTTACATACATACATGCCCTAGTTGCCTTCCCCGAGCCATTACCGCCCGCCCACACGGCTTGCGTTTGTGCAAACTGTGGTTATCTATCTATGTATCTATATATATATATATATATATATATATATATATATATATATATATACTACTTCTATTAACATATATATAGGTATATATTTATTTGACATAAAATAACAACATCATGAATAATGGTGGGTGGGATGGCGTGATTGGTTGGTAGGGATGGTAGGATGTAATGACTCTTTATTTATTTCTTAGTTTCTTACATTACAGTGTTCTTATGACTATTAAATTAGCATTTCGGAGCTTGGGAGAGACTTCGCATCTCTCTGCGTATTCTACCGACTATACAACGGAGAGTGTTCCGAGGAACTGTTCGGAATGGTGCCTTCGTCTTCTTTTTACCACCGCACCGCACGCCATCGACTGGGCGTTCATCCCCACTTCCTTGAGCCGCTTCGCTCTTGTACGCAACGGTTCTCCAAAACGTTTCTCTTGCGTATCGAGTGGATTTGGAATGAGCTCCCAGCCGAGGTGTTCCCACAGCGCTACAATATGGGGTTTTTTAAAAAGGGTGTCATAAAATTTCTTCGAGGCCGGTAGCGCGTTAGTGATACCTCTGGTGTTGCAAACGTCCATAGGCGACGGTAACCGCTTTCCATCAGGTGGGCCGTCTGCTTGTCTGCTGTACTCCAGCTTTAAAAAAAAAAAAATCTATGTAGGTAGTTATTTCCTTTTGGCAAAATTTTTTGTGTACCCTGTTATTGCCAAGTGCTTATGTTAATTTTTAAATAAAGATTTGCATTCAATTTCTTATTGATAATTTACAATTTAGAACTATTTTTATTCGACACTGTTTATTTATTAGAAGTTATGGCATATTCATTATCTATTGTTATTTTCTTTTATTTATTGAGATGCTTACATACAAGGACCTTTATGGCCTAAACTCTCTGTACTGAGATTCCTATCTATTTTATATTATATTATCTATCTAATTGTATTATAGCTATTTCTTATTTTCTAACTCTGATCTCCTATATAGACATATATAGTGCCAGTATTATGTTTTTATACACTTTTTTGTTACTTGACATTATTACAACCTTTACTTAAAATACTTTTGAAGTTTGCATTTGTCTAGTTACAAGACAGCATAGATCACATAAAACCAATGACATAATTTGCGTACTTTGTTTATCCAGTCTATGAAAATGACAATAATGACAAAAAGGACGAAGACGACCAAAATAACCAATCACAAAAAACCTATCCTACTTTTTGAGATAAGCTTTACATAAATCTATTCGGTTACCTGGGATAAAAAGTATCCCTTGTCCACCCTCGGTATTAAAATTACATATATACTGAATTTCAACCAAATCGGGCGAGTAGTTTTTCCGTAAAAGCAATAAAAAAACAGAGGAACAAATATATTTTTATCCCAGAAACTATCCCATTTTTCGGGATAAAAAGTATCCTATGTTCACTCTCGGCATCGAAAATATATAATTATATATTATATATATAGTATATATATATATATATATATATATATATATAAAACTATATATATATATATATATATATATATATATACTGAGTTTCAGTCAAATCGGTCCAGTAGTTTTTCCGTGAAAACGGAACATATAGACGAACAGACAGACAGACAGAGTTACTTTCGCATTTACAATGTAGTTACAAGTTGGGCCACTTGCATTCCTATTGACACATACCGACAAAGAAATGCTCCGCATCTCGTTTACTGCCCCTCCCGCATTGTGAGTTCTTTTTATTACTTCGTATCTAATTTTCAATTAGACAATAGCCTATTGTTATTGTTTTCGACTTTGTTGGACATTCGCAGGAATAGATAACCAGGTGTGCAAATTAGTATATCTCGGAAACTCAGTGCGTACGGCCGATTTTTTTGTATTGTATAGTTAGTATAAAACAATGCCCGAATGGAGAGGTGGGGGCAGTCAAGCGACGACTACGATACGTGTCACGTTTTATCTTAGGATAAATAAAACGCGATCAAAATGAGATTAAGAAAATTGATTTAATTTATTTTTCTTAAGAAAATAAGTGGGTAAGTAGTGGGTTCTTGCTAAACAAAAATCAGTTTCCTTGGCTAGTTTTAGAATAGGTACCGCACTCCCCTGAGAATCCCTGCAGTATGGTGAATAGCTCGGCAGTCCTTATTCGCAACTCCTAATGCACGAGGTTCCGGCACATCAACGGAGTAGGTTTTTGAGAGAGTGGGAGGAGTTTACTCCCAACCAAATTCCTGAAACCGCAATCAAGTCGAGCTCAGTGAATGTTTTACTATGCTCTTATTAGCCACTTGGATGGTCAGCAACAAAGGCAAGCCAGGTCATCTACAGGAAGAGATTGGAACCTACTCACTAAGTGGCATTTCTAGGCGTTGAGACAATCCAAGCGTACAATATAAGGAAAGCAAATAGTACAGGAATATCATGTAATGGTTGAAATTGCATGCTTAAGTTTATAACGGTTATCTGCATTATATAAAACAAGACTGAAGAATTTTATGAAACAAACAAATATTTAAGGGTTACATATTAGATTACATATAAAACTACATAAGCTAGTTAAACTACTAAATATTTTAATACAATTTCAAATCACTTCTAAAACCGTTCTTTAAACCCCTACAAAGAGAAAAATATACATAATTACACAACTTACCCAGTATGGGAATAACAAGCATTTATCTTAAACACGAATTTAAATAATATTGATAAGTTTAGTTTATATTTAGTAAAAAATATTAGAATAATAGTTTTCAAATATGTAAAAGTTAAATACGCAGCCATTCGTCAGCCAGCCGAGATAATCTTTTCTACCGTCATTCCGTTGGTTATTTTCTACACCTTGAGACGTTCCTTTACGTGTATCAAATTATTGTATGATTTTAAGTATTTTTTAATTATATATAATTAGTAAACAACGATTGTGAATAGTTGTTACAGTACTCCCCTTCCAAGACAAGGATTTTTCCTGCAGAAAAATCCGCCCGCATAGGTGTATTAAAAGGTACATTTTGGTTTCAAGTCCTTGATATGCCAGGCTCCTATGTTTCGAGCTTCCATATCCTCCAATATATATACTAGCGGAGAACGTTTTTCATATTTCGACATTTTTGGAATTTTGGTGCAAGCTTTTTAGTGAAATATGCATCTTTATCGCTTTGGAAATAACACCTTTTCCAAACAATGTCACCTACATTGAAATTTGCCTCCTTGCGTCTTAAATTATAGCGATGAGTATTCTTTTGATGACTATGCCATAGGACAGATTGGACATTATCAAAAACATTAGATAGGTGTCCTAAATTAGCAGCGTATTGATCACGAGGTGAAAATATTATTTCTTTAGGGTTGCTTGCTTCCAAGTAGTGGGAGCCACATATTACTAATTCCCTGCCATGAACTAGAAAGGCGGGAGTATAGCCTGTAACTTCATTAACTGAATTGTTCATCGCGAACTGGATTTTAGGTAAGTTTACATCCCAAGCTCTATGATCACCTTCCACAAATGTTGATATGGCTGTCACTATGGTTTTATTATATCTTTCGACAGTATTTATTTGTGGTGTATATTTAGGTGTAAAATGTACACTTGGAACTTTATATTTATTAAAAATATTTTCTAGTTCACGACTTATGAATTGACAACCATTATCTAATATGACTGTTTGGGGTACACCGTGTACAAGAAAAACATTGTCCTCTAGCTGTTTAGAAACTAGTTCAGCAGTAGCTCTGCGAAGGGGAAACAATAAACAGTATTTAGAGAAGCAGCAGGTTACTACAAAGATGTATGAATTGTGTTTTCTAGTATTTGGTAACGGTCCTACTAGATCAATAGACAACATTTGAAATGGTCTTGAGCAATCTTTTGGTCTACCCATTTTTCCTAAAATCCCATGAGTTGGGAGTTTATAAGCCAAACAAGTTTCACAGTTAGCGATATACATTATTACATCCTTACGCATACCTGGCCAGTAATAACGAAGTGCAAGTCTTTTATGCGTCTTGAACACCCCGAAATGGCCAGATGTGGGCTCAGAGTGATTTTTAATTAATACTTCTTCACGTGATTCTAATGGAAGAACCAATTTCCAGTCAAATTCAGATAGTAGAGTATTACCACTTTTCATATATCTAAATAAGTTATTATTCTGTACATAATAATTAGGAAAACTTGATGGGTTTTCTAAGCAACCTTTATAAATATTAAGGTACCATTCATCTTTAGTAACTGATTCAGAGGTAGTTACTATTTCAGCTAAAGGTACAGTTCTAGATAAGGAATCTGGAATAACATTATCCTTTCCACGTCTGTGTTTGACAATAAAATTAAAAGAGGAAAGTCTAACACCCCATCTCGCAAGACGTCCAGTGGGATTAGTAAGGGAGAGAAACCATCTGAGCGCAGCGTGGTCAGTATATACAGTAAATGTTTGACCATTTTCTAGGTAACAACGCCAGTGTTCTAGTGCGATTAATACGGCCAGTGTTTCTTTTTCCGTCACACTATAGTTTCTCTCCGGTCCAGACAACGATTTACTCATGTAGGCTATGGGATGTTCTTCGCCGTTAATATTTTGCGATAACATAGCACCTACTCCATAATTACTAGCGTCGGTATGTACTTCAAAGGGGAGGTTAAAGTTTGGGCAAGCTAATATAGGTGCATTAATAAGACAATGTTTTAGTTCGCAAAAAGTAGCATCAGCTTCCGGTGACCAAAAAAAGGGCGGGGAATTCTTTTTAGTTGATGTTAATTTATTAAGAGGGCCAGCTATAGTACTAAAGTTATTAATAAATCTTCTATACCATGAAGCTGTACCAAGGAAACGCTTTACTTCTTTCTTTGTAGTAGGGGTTGGGTGGTTTAGTATGGATTCTACTTTTGCGGGGTCAGTACGCAAACCGTCTGCGTCTACAACATATCCGAGATAGCATAATTTATTCCTAAAAAAAATACTTTTTCTAAGTTAATTGTGAGATTTGCCGATTTTAATTTTTCGAGGACTCTAGTAAGAAGTGAAACGTGTTCAGTGAATGAGTTACTAACTATAACGATATCATCTAAATAGGCAAATACTTTCAGCTCAAATTCCGGACCAAACAACGTATCGACTAGCCGTTGCTGAGTTGCTGGTGCATTTGTAAGTCCGAAGGCCGTTACTTTAAATCTGAAAGTACCTCGACCGGAAACATAAAAGCAGTTTTGTCTCTATCAGATTCTGCAATTGGTATTTGCCAGAATGCTTTAGAAAGGTCTATACTTGAAAGAAATTTAGCATCCCGTAAGTTGTCTAGTATTTCAGACACATAAGGAAGGCTATATGCATCCTTCCTGGTAACTGAATTAAGTTTTCGGCTATCTAAGCAGAAACGAGGCTCTCCATCTTTTTACCAACTACAAGCACAGGGGAGACCATGGACTTTCACAAGGTTCAATAACGTCTAGTGACAGCATATCATCGACTTGCTCAGCAATTATTCTCTGTTTCTCGGGCGACAAGCGATAATATCGTTGCTTTATGGGTAAAGCGTCACCAGTATCGATTCGATGAGTTATAAGTGAAGTCCTACCTAATCCTCTGTGTTCAAATGAAATATTATTAAATTTATTTATAATATCATTAGCAATCAATTGTTCATTTGCAGACAAGTTGTCATAACAATTTTAAAAAATATTATTAGATAATGATGAATTTAGAAAACCCGAATTAGTATTAGAAAAATAATGAACGTTTTTTAAGTATTTATTACAAATATGAAACTTACGCCAAAAATCTATGCCTAAAATTAAAGGAGTATTGATTTCAGGAATAACTTGAACTTTTAATATAGCAGCGTTGTTTTCAAATAATATTGGTAATTGTATATAACCTAGGGAAGTAATTTTTTGGCCACCTGCTGTAGTGACTGTGATTTTGTCATCAGTGTTAATTGTGAATTTGTAGTTAAGTAAGGGTATGTGGGAGTTACTGCCTAGAATACTGACTACAGAACCAGAGTCTAAAAGGCCGTAGATATTTAAATTTTCTAAATTATTAATCTTAATTTTAACATATGGGCGGGGGTCATTTCTCGGTTTAGTATTGAAAATCGAAGCAACTTTATAAGAATTAAAGAAGTTCTTAACAGTCAGTAGCCAATTATTCCAATCCGAGACATCAAAACGTTGATCTACTGGGTTGCTACGATTTTCGGTAATTAGTTTTTTATTTCGTATTTTTGTTTAGGATTACATTTTGGGCACTCTGGAGTGCGAAAATCTGGTAAACCACACTTAAAACAAAATATCGCTCGTTCAGCGGTGCATTCTTTCATTGTATGTGTGTTGACTTTACAGCGGAAGCAATATTTTTGTTTACCATGTTCGGTTATAGCAAATGTTTTATTTAGATTTTCATATTTGTTCAAATTGTCTTTATTAGGGTAAGATGTTTTACTTGTGTTAGAATTATAGTAATTAGGATTAAATTTAGAGTCACGAGTAGTGTATTGTTTTGAAGGCTGGTATGCAAACTCAGGGGCTAGCGTACCAGAACCCATCGCAGCAGGTTCCTTAAAGCTGTCACAGCGTGACTTGATTTTTTCATAATTGCGACATACTGATTGTAGTTGGCTCAAGTTTTCTATATTTGGACATGTAGCCAAAATATTTGCATAGCAGGGACGAATATTGTGTAATATGATTTCGAGCTTGTCCTGCTCACTAATTACACTAGAAAGTCGAGAAAACATGCCATTCATTATAGCTAAGTAGACAATTATATTTTCTGAAGCGCCTTGTGTACGGTTTCGTATTTCAGATAGCATACGATAGTCATAATCTACAATATCAAAATCTTCCTTCAATAGTGTTATTAGGTTATTCCAGGTGGTAATTCGCTCTCTAACACTGCGATACCAATGCAAGGCGTCTCCAATAAAGATATCAGTAAGCAAATTAAGCATTTTAGAATCTGAAAATTCTCTCGATAAACGGAATTCTTCTAGCCGTTGTATAAAAGAACGAACACAACTTTTACCGTCATACTTAAACTTTGAGAGCTCGGTTGCTACACCACGGTCGCATGTAACAGAAATTTTTGTAGTACCTTCGGTGACAGGTTCTGGTTTATTCGAAGACGATGTTTCGGAAGTAATTTGTGTAATTGATGGACTAAATTTAGACTTAATATCCGAAAATTGAGAGCAAAAAGAATTATAAGTTTTCTTTATATAATTGAGTGTCTTAGTTTGGTCAGGTATATGAGGAGTTATAACCCGTTGTATTCTAAAATGTAAATGATTTAATAAGGTTTGTGTTCTATCAAACAGCGGTCTCTGAAATTCTGAAGTTAAGGTTTCTACGTTTGTTTTGATTTTTTGAAGAGTTTCCATAATTCCATTAGTGTCTTCACTAAACTCTATGCAAGATTCAAAAATATCCTCGGACGGGTATTTAGCGGTCAGCTTTGTTATTTGTCGACGTAATTCTAAGACGTTATCAGCTGGTACGTCACCCCTTATTATAACTTCATAAATCAATTCAGATTTTTGTAACAACAAAAATTTGTTTGGATAAGACATGATAACTTAAAATTCCTGGGTTTGTTGTGTAATTACAGTAAGCGAATAAAAAGACAATAATGTGAAAGTACAATGCTAAAAACAAACAAAACAAAAAAATAACAGTAGAAAAATTAATAGTACATGAAAAAAATGCACAGGTAAAGTAAGATGAGTATACTAGTTCATGAAAAGTAAATAGACAACAAAATTCAATAAGATAATATAAAGAAGCTACATAAGCAAATCATAAGTTACAAAAAGTGTAATTTCAATAAAATCGTACTACTTATAAGCGTGAGCGAAGAAAGCCAATCAGTAAGAATTAACCAGGAAAACTGACTATGTCTTTAGTTAACCAAGTTTTGGGCGCCATTGTCACGTTTTATCTTAGGATAAATAAAACGCGATCAAAATGAGATTAAGAAAATTGATTTAATTTATTTTTCTTAAGAAAATAAGTGGGTAAGTAGTGGGTTCTTGCTAAACAAAAATCAGTTTCCTTGGCTAGTTTTAGAATAGGTACCGCACTCCCCTGAGAATCCCTGCAGTATGGTGAATAGCTCGGCAGTCCTTATTCGCAACTCCTAATGCACGAGGTTCCGGCACATCAACGGAGTAGGTTTTTGAGAGAGTGGGAGGAGTTTACTCCCAACCAAATTCCTGAAACCGCAATCAAGTCGAGCTCAGTGAATGTTTTACTATGCTCTTATTAGCCACTTGGATGGTCAGCAACAAAGGCAAGCCAGGTCATCTACAGGAAGAGATTGGAACCTACTCACTAAGTGGCATTTCTAGGCGTTGAGACAATCCAAGCGTACAATATAAGGAAAGCAAATAGTACAGGAATATCATGTAATGGTTGAAATTGCATGCTTAAGTTTATAACGGTTATCTGCATTATATAAAACAAGACTGAAGAATTTTATGAAACAAACAAATATTTAAGGGTTACATATTAGATTACATATAAAACTACATAAGCTAGTTAAACTACTAAATATTTTAATACAATTTCAAATCACTTCTAAAACCGTTCTTTAAACCCCTACAAAGAGAAAAATATACATAATTACACAACTTACCCAGTATGGGAATAACAAGCATTTATCTTAAACACGAATTTAAATAATATTGATAAGTTTAGTTTATATTTAGTAAAAAAATATTAGAATAATAGTTTTCAAATATGTAAAAGTTAAATACGCAGCCATTCGTCAGCCAGCCGAGATAATCTTTTCTACCGTCATTCCGTTGGTTATTTTCTACACCTTGAGACGTTCCTTTACGTGTATCAAATTATTGTATGATTTTAAGTATTTTTTAATTATATATAATTAGTAAACAACGATTGTGAATAGTTGTTACATACGAGTAAGACGTTTGTAGTTCTTTCGATTAGGCGATATAGACGACGGATTTTGCGCGTGTCGAATTGCATTGAATCGTGCAGTGTGAACTGGTTGCATCCAGTTTTATTTGTATTTGTTTTATACGTGTTTGTACAGTTCTAATAGATTCTATAGTAGTTCCAACGGCATTTTTAATTCGAGTCTTGTAGCTCGTAACAGGATTAATAGGGATAGTCTTTGACAACAGAACCTTAGTAATGTTCAAATTTATAATTTAAATTAATTATGGCCGAATTTCGACCCCCAGGCGGCCACTAGTTATTTTAATTACACATAGAAGCAACGAGGGCAAAAAAAGCATTTGTTGGGCTTGTTGGCCGAACGTGTACGTGGCCTAAAAAAATGATAAGCCCCATATGCCCATATCAACGCTCTGTGATTCATTTTTACATATATTAAAAACACAAAGCCTCCTTTAAATTTTAAGCCGATCCCACAAAAACAGATTCGTTCTGACACATTTTCGGTCTATTATTATATAGCGGTTATTGGAAAAACATATCAGCTATATTTTTTATAGATTTTTAATTTTCAATAATTCATTGTCTTTTACAATTTTTTTTATTTTATTGCAGGAGTTCAGCAGACAGGCAGACGGCCCACTTGATGGAAAGTGGTTACCATCGCCTATGGACGTTTGCAACACCAAAGGTGCTACAAATGCGCTGCTGCTCCCTTAGGGGAGACTGGAACCTGGTCACTGATGCCGGAACACAACTGAAGGTTGCTATGGCGACACACTTTAGACCAGGGGTGGTAGCCATCCAGTCGGGCAAATGCCCTACCACCTGGCAAAATCTTTTAATAACTGCCTAACTGTTAATACCATCTATATCTGGACAAAAAAATGAAGCCAAGTCGATTCACCTTGACTTCACTAACAAAATGCCTAATGATCATCCTCCAGTATACACAACACCGTAGTACCGTATGAAAATACCGCAAAGTATGTAGATATGACATTAGACGCTAAACTACGCTGGAAGACTCACGTTAAAAAGAAACCCGATGAACTGGAAGTGCGTTAGAGTAATATGCACTCCTCCTCCAAATCACTTTGGAGGCTGAAAAACTTCCTGCCCTTCGCCACCAAAATAAACTTGCAGAGTCGCTACTTTTACCCATACTTGATTATGCCGACGCCAGCTATCTAGACTTAACTCAAGAACAACTTAATAAACTTGAGCGCCTCCAAAACTTTTCTATAAGGTTCATATTTGGGTTACACAAGTATGGCCACGTTTCTGAATTTGGTAAAAAACTCAAGTGGTTGCCAATTCGTTTCTGCCGGGATACTCGCATTCTTTCATTGCTTTATAGTATTTTATTCATCCCTACTACTCCACAGTACCTTAAAGAACGCTTCGAATTTATTTCTTGCTCTCACAATTTACGCCCTTCCAGTCAACAGACCTATTACTCCTATTCATAATACAACGTTTTTCAATAACTCTTTCACGGTCAAGGCTGTTCAACTTTGGAATACATTGCCTGTTGCTGTCAGACAAGCAAAATCTTTAATAACATTTAAGAACATGGACAGGAAATTCTATCTGCAATATAATTATATGTAATTTAAAATAATTAGTATTATATTGCATATAACTATATATTTATTATGTTTAAATAGTTGCATTTTATCACTATATCTTGAATATGTATATAACTTATGTGTATATTTGTATATACAGTATAGTTATATATTTATTATTAAAATGTAAGTAATCGTACAATAATTATGTATACCACCATCGCCATTCCTAATCAGCAATATTCCTGCCACGGGTTGTCTGGAAGAGATCGCTTTTTAGCGATAAGACCGCCCTTTGTACACAATTAGAATAATACTAGTTCATAAGTTTTCTGTAATGGTGTACAATAAAGTGTTATCTATCTATTTATCTATGCACTGGCTACTTGGAAAATATTCCAAGTTGTCAGTACCTAACAAACTGCTCCTCGATAAACAAGTCCTGATGCCGGTATGGACATACCTGTACCACACCAAGCAACATAGAAATAATACGATTCCAAAACAAAGTACTGAAAGGCATTGTAAACGTGCCATGGTACATCACATCGAGCGACCTTCATCGGGAGCTGAAAGTGGAGTAGCGGTCCAGCTCCTAAACAACACGGACATAATGAGAAAGCTCAAAAGGACAAAACCCTTTGCACTAGTGCTATAAACAAAACGAAATTGTACTGTACTGTGCTAACTTCATAAAGAACACATGAACATAGTGTCTTCCCCTTAATAGAGACAATATTAAAAGTGCTAATGGACACTTTCTGAGTTAGAATACTTCTAGTTAATTTAGGTTATATTAAAACTAGCTGATACTGATATTTAAACCGCGACTTCGGCCGCGTGATGCGGTTTTTTAACTATCCCACGGGAACTCTTTAATTTTTCGGGATGAAAAGTATCCTATATGTTGACCAGGGATATAAGCTTCCACCATACAAAATTTCATTTAAATCGGCCCAATCGTTTTGGAGATTAGTCGGCACAAACAGACAGACAAATAGAGAAACAAAAATTTGAAATAAATCTACATTAGTTCTATTTCACTTCTTACATCCCCCTGACTCGGTTTTTAGCATTTTTTTTCATTGTACAGAAATTGGACCTCTACAGTTTTATTAATGTATAGATTACTTATTAGCCTTCTTCGATCAGATGGTAATATTAATGTGGTATTTTTAAATACAACATTTATGAAAAAGAAAACTGCCTAACGAATAAAGTTTTTGGACTGTTTATTTGTCCAATAGATGGCTATGGATTTTTAATTGATTTAACTGACGAATAGCCATACAATCATTTGATTGGCTGAGACAATGCATGAGCTTATGTCAAAAGGTTTTTTATTACATAAATCAGAGTACAAACAAAGAATATATATTATCTTGATTACCTTCGAAAATAAAATACGTCCATCCTCATCAAAGAGCGATATTTAATCTGTGCCCAGGAGCACAGTCCAATTTCATGTATTATTATTTTTATTCCGAACAGATTTTATTCTCCAGCTATCTGACGTAAAATTTCGTCGAGAAATAAATTATACCTTGAGTAAAGTTCGTGAATTTCATGGAGCTTATTTCTAGTGGAATGTAATTATTGTTAGGGTTCATAAATTTTTACGGTCAGTTAATTGCGTAATGGCAGTTAAGTACTTTAGATTATTTAAGTCAAGAAATGTCTGAACAACTAATTGGTTTGTTTCCGTGGTTACTACTATAGTTACTATAATATTGTTACAATTAGGCCATCTGCATATTTGTAAACAAAGCACATATATTGCCCATCCTTTTATGACCGCCTTCTTTTGTTTACTTATTTATTGGTTATTGTGGAGAGCAGCCTATTTATGGCCGTTCATACACGTTTACGGCCGTTCGCAGGCTCAATTAGGCAGGTGTGCGGATTACAATTTCTGGGGAATTGTGTCGACGCTTGCCAGGTAGACATATTGCATCGTGCATTATAAAGCAATGCCCCAATCCATTGGGCTCTCCAGAGAGCGACAGTCAAGCAATAACCACTAGCGAGACAAGACGTGTGTACATTCGATAATTTATATAGTGACTTTTAGCGCGTTACGTTTGGACTGATTGTGTTCAGTTATATTTGTACCTGTGTTATACGTGTTTGCATAGTTCTAAATAAATTGTATAGTAATTCCAGCGGCATTTTAATTCGAGTCCTGTAACTCGTAACAATATATATAAAATATTTTTTACTGTTCAAAAAACTATTGAAAAACCACATTCTAGGAGACTACTCTTTGCTTGACTAAATTAATATTATTTTAATTTTGAAGTCTTTTATGCAACCTGAAATCAATCTATCTATCTGTTTGCACTGCACTATTCGTTATTGTAAAGCTACTTAGTAACTAACAGACAGACTGACTGACAAAAACACGTAACTATACTTTAAAATCGCTTTACGCGTTTTAATAAGCCCGTTGCCTTAATAAACAGCTTGCTTGACTTTTGTCTCAAGACTACCCTCACATATTATAAATAATAAATTAAATTAATTGAAAAACATTAATTAAATATTTCAATAATAAATGGACAAATTTGCTATACCAGGAATCGAACCCGGAGCCTCTGCGTTGCAGTGAGGCAAGCCGGCAAAGGCTTAGCCCACTCAACCACAGAGGCCGTCGCGAGTTATTTCTCTGTAAGTGAATTGTAAATTCTTTGGACCAATAAATGTCTTAAACCTTAATATTGGTGAAAATAAATTGGTGAATTTGGTTATCGGTTACACTTTGGAGAGTGTACAGCTGAGCTCTTCGATCTGATCCCGCCATCTCCCTTCCATCGTCGGACAACCATTAGCACCGGCATGCGGCACCGATGGGCATTCCACCTATAAGAACGAAGCGCTTTGCATCTAGCTTCGTCATACGCACCGCAAAGGAGTGGAACAGTGTGGACAGGATTTTAAATTAAGGCCTACTGTCCACTGACATTTGACGAATGCAGGCAAGCTACAAATGTCGACAGGCGTAATTTGCTTCTTAGATGTGTCTTACAAGGCGTCATATATTTATAGCTTCATCTATGTTATTATATCCGTGACGTCTTTTCTCGAATATGCTACTGATATATTATTGTAAAGACAAAGATATTCCTCGATAATTCGAACAAAAATGGCTGCTGGACCACCATTTCGTAACAAAGACGAGTATGCGTCTCGCAGTACGCTTGAAGTAGTGGCAGGCCGCGTCACGAGCTGCATGACGAATGCTTGACGATATGCAAATCGCGAACACTATCCACTTTTTATCCCAACATCTTTTTCGCTTTCGCCTTTAGTTAATTCTTGTCTTAGAAGAGCAGAGAAACTAAAAAACTCTCGCACACTACACTCATGCTTGCGACTAGTGACTGGTGACTAGCTGAACTCGATATACGATTCTTGCTTTCTATTTACGCGAGTTAGTACAATAATATTGAAAGTGGTTAAGTATGGAGCAAAAGTTATTTTGTGCATCGATAGATGGCGCTAGTCAAATAATAGATCGCGGTATGGTTTGCGTTTTGATAATATAAGTATGTAAGCAAATATTAACAAATTTTGTTTCGATATAGAATCGTTTTTGATTCACTGAAGTGACCCGCTTTAGTCTGAGTTTGGTCACTTTCAAGTTTTGTTTACACAGTGACTTCAATGACCAGGCGATTATCTCCCTGCCACGTACGATATCGTATGTTTAGTTTACATGATCATATTTTTTTTTTGCTTTTCGGCAATCGTATCTTCGTGGCATGAAATTCTCTCCGTGTAAAGGGCCCTTTACTATATTTTGATACAATTTGTTTATGTATTTCTATAGATAGTTTTTTAATCAAATTTGTTTATTTTCTTCAATGGTTTTCTATTCTTATAAACACTTTTTGAGACGTTTTGAGAATTTTAAGACTCTTTAGGAGAACTTTGTTCCAACCAGGAGTCCCAAAGACACAACATTATATTTTTTTTATGAATTAGTCGAAGATATACAATTCGGCTGAGCTATAAGAAGTCTTATACATCAAAATGGACTATTTGGACTAGTTCCTGTGGCTGCTATTGTGGCGAATACAACTACTGTCTATGTAAATTATGTACGAATAATTAATTCTCACTGGTAAAGAAAGAAAATATTTATTTCCGAATGCGACACAACAATACAAACAGATTAGAAAACACATACAAAAATTTAATGCCGCAATTTTGAAAATGAGGTTAGCACTTGGTATGTTCCTGTGGTGAAACATGGCCTGACACACTACTGGTACTAAAATTAAGTGCAGTCGCGTTCCAAACTCAAAGGGTGCGGCTTCGAATCCTGGCCGGAAGCATGCATCTAGTAGTCAATTTCCTGACTGTTGGGTCTTTGCTTAGTATAAGGTAGGTAGAATATCGCGCCATCAATTTTGCTCTCTACCCTCTTTCTGTGAGAGGTGACGGCCAATGCACAGCAGCAGCACAGAAGGGCCAGCCATCTTGGACATTTGCTGTCAACATTTGATCAAGAAATACCGCACCGTGCGCTCATAATTTTCTATAACTTTTTGTGAATACTTGCTGTGCCTGAGACTTTATCGGCGGATTTCAAGGTTGGTGGAGCTTCTGCCTTTCTAGTGCAAGGTTCTATGACACATGACTCCCATACAGTCCATAAATTGAACTAGCTTTACCCGTGCGCCACATTGCTCCACACTGATCTTATATGCATATTATTATAATTACCACATATTAACTGTGAAGGAAAACATCATGAAGAAATCTGCACATCGAGATAAACTATAAGTGACGCTCGCCAAGCCGCCTTAGATAAACGGGGTGGATATATTACCGGTGGTATTATAGGAATATCTTTATCATATTCTACTAACAGGCTATAGACTATGCTCTTAAATGGTTCTAAATCTCGTCTGAATGACTGTTACATCAAGATTAAGTTAAAAGCTTACGCCTTTGGCCACCATAACGAGGCGAAACTACCGCAGGCTGCGTCCAAACAGATTACCCGTTAAGTAATGAACCTCCAGATGGTCTTGAATGGTTATTATTATGTTATGGACCGCATGCTGGAGTTGTTATCATGATTTCAGTCGACCGGTTTAATACAACACGAACGCAGAATATTTTTTTAATTTTTATTTTGAATGCATGAGTTCAGCAGATAGGCAGACGGCCTACCTGATGGAAAGTGGTTACCATCGCCTATGAACATTTTTAACAACAAGGGTGCTACCAATGTGCTGCCGCTATCTAAAGGAAGACTGGCCGCGAATACCGAAACACAACACAAAGTTTTTATGGCATACTCTAGACCAGAGGAGGTAGCCATCCAGTCGGGCAAATACCCTACCACCTGGCAAAATTTATGCTCAGCTTACAATATGTCACGACCGTTTAAGCAATGGTTTCTTAGAATAACACCTGGCTACTGCCTATGAGAAGAGGATTACAATACACATTAGGCGGCTTTTCTAATTGCAAATATTAAACACAAAGAAAACAAAGGAAGTGCAAATGCGGGCAGGTATTAAATGGGTTTTATGGCCGGCAGGTGAATGCGCTCACATTCAAGGAACAGAAACATTATTTTGGTAAAGATCACAAAAGATGTTAATGAATTATTTTGTTTAAAGTCTTCCTGAGCTTATATGTCTCTGTGGAGCTCATATATATATATATATATATATATATATATATGTCGCAGATTGCGATATGATTGTAAAAATTTCGTAAAGTAACGACTTTAGTTGAGGGTACTTATGTTTTTCTCAAAGTACCTGCACTTGATTTTAGTGTTGTTGGTTCGACAGTATAAAAGGAGGTGAAATCGCCTAAACGGGACATTCGACATTCTACATTCGTCGGTTGAAGAGCGAGAAAACTCTGTTGGACAAGGGCACATATGTTGTGGTCAATAATTACTGTCCGATAATAGCAGTATTCTTTGAGGGCAAATTGCTGCTCGACACCTGACAAGCGTGGATGCAACTCTTGGAGTTGTCCTAATATTTCTGTGTATCATTTTGCTGTATTTATTACTCGCGTCGAGTCGACATATATATGTATATATATATATATATATATATATATATATATATATATATATATATATTGGGGTTGTCTAGAAGAGATCGCTTTTTAGCGATAAGGCCGCCCTTTGTACACAACTAGATATAATTTTAGTCTTTAAGTTCATTTTTGTATTGGTGTATAATAAAGTGCTATCTATCTATATATATATAATTATAACAGTGCACTGATTAGTTCAACAATTCTATATAAAAAAAGAGGATCCTACACTCAATAGTTTCTGGTTAAAATGAATGTCACATAGAATTACAAACGGGCAGACAGATGGAAGGAAACGTATTAGTTCAAATTGTACCAAAATAAAACCCTAAAAAGTTATAAGTAAAAGGAAGGAAGGTTAAGTCCTGAAGTTATATGACTTTACGAAAATTTTCTACTTGAGAGACCAAAGGGTTCGCTTTAAGGCTCACGGAATCAAATGGATATAGCCACTCAAAGACTGTATGCCGTCGAGTTTCTGAGAAATGTAATATATTTTGAGAATTATTTGCACTGAAGTAGGTAATGTTACAATTGTTTCATTCGTGCAGAAACGGAGAAAACCTATTAATTCCTTCGGCCGGGGCGTAAAGGCGTCGAAACAACCCACTGAAAGATGGTTGGGCATTTTCCTACCAGAATGGTTATCACACCTGAACTAGAGTATGCTGCCGTAATAATCTTCAAATATTTACTCTGATGTAACAGAAACACGCTTCACAATTTTACTAGTACTAGTGGTTGTCATAATAATCAATCTTATACTAATGTATAAAGCTGAAGAGTTTGTTTGTTTGAACGCGCTAATCTCAGGAACTGCTGGTCTGATTTGAAAAATTCTTTCAGTTTTAGCTAGCCCATTTATCGAGGATGGCTATAGACTATATACCACTACGCTAAGACCAATAGGAGCGGAGCACCAATGAAAAATGTTTTAAAATCGGGGGTTTTTTCCTTTTGAGAGCTTCCGCTGCGTGCGTTTCGCCTTCTATGTAAACAAAGACGCGGATTAAAGTTAGCGTTAGCCCAAAGTAACTATACCACGCGGACGAAGTCGCGGGCATAAGCTAGTTTAAATTATAAGTTTGAACATTATTAAGCTTCTTTTGTCAAAGACTATACTTGTATAATCATGAATTTCGCCAAGGCTACACTGTTAATTTGACTTGAACAATAAACAAGAGTGTGAGAGAGAATGTGTCAAATACATAGTGTGTGGAATGTTTTTTTTATTGATTTAATGTATTTTTTTGTGCATAATTAAAAAAATTAGCATTCTGCACTCCTTCTCGATATAAACTATAATTGTGCGAAATTTCATACTCCTCCGTCTGCTCTTTTTTCGTAAAAAGGGGTACAAAGTTTTGTGCTTCACGTATTAATATATAGATAACTTACGGTCCCGGCAGACGTTGTGCTGCCTTGAAAAAACAAAAATGTAGGAACGAATCTAGCGCCATCTACCAGATCTAATTGTGAATATAAGCCACAAGACACACTCAGACACACAAAAAAAAACCGTTTCAGGGGTTCATGAAGAACTCTTCACTGAACTCAGTGACAGTGTTGCCAACCACAAGAAACGAAAAAACAACAACTCACCAATAAAAAAACAGGAGAAAACAGTAGATAAAATAAAAAAGGCAGATTTCATACTGTTCTCATATAATTAAAACAATCGCCTACTTTTATTAGTTACCAACTTACCAGTAACTCGCATATATTGTTATATTATAATATAGATCACAGCATAATAAAAAAACAAAAATCAAAGTAAAATTATCTTTCACTTTCATCCTCAATTGCCTCATCTTCAGTGTTTTCGGACTTATTTTCCTTTTTAAAATCGTACATAGTTTTGTTAAACTTCTGCATGTGCCTTTTGTGGCTTCAAATGAGTAGAATCGGTTATTTCGGATTTAGTGTGTAATGAATGCTCCTTTAATAGTGTAATAGGTGGCATTGAACGCTAATTTAAAAACAGTAAAAATTAGGAATGGAACGGAAAACAGGGGCATCAATGTGAAAATAGCAAAACTACTGTTAAAACAGTAGGGTTGGTAACACTGCTCAGTGACATACAAACGAAGAGAAGAATTTTACACAATTATAAAAGTCTAACATGTAACAACAAAACTTCGTTCACGTCGTCATCTTTTTGCTATATTCGTCGGTCCTGTGAAAATGACGTAATTTACCAGGACAAATATTCTAAATGTTGACCCGAATTAAATGTGTGGCGACGCGAAGTAGCTTTTAATAAAAAGGCAACCGGATTCGTTCGACGCGTATAATGAACTGAAGAATACATGATTTTCTTACAGACTATACTGAAACCTCACACTACTAATTAATCTAAGGGCTTAGCGTACGTAACTCCCGTGATAACATATGTATAAGCTAGTTCTGTGTTAAGTTTCACTTTATTAAGTTCAGTAGTTTTTACGGTATACTCTAACAGACAGAGAGATATAAATTCTAAAAGCTGAATTTTTTGAACCTGATGATCATAATTTTCAACCCTCCACTAAATACAGTAATCCTGTTTTATATTATCTCTTTTACCGTCCGGGCTATGCGTCTCTGGAATGAGTTACCTATTGCTATAAGACAAGCCAAATCCTTACCGTATTGTTACATGTCGTCAAAGATAAGCGCACAGCTGCCTATTGTAAGTGCAGCTTATTGTTCTTCCGGATTTAGTTATTCTTTTGTGTTTTGAATTTGTAATTAAGAAAAACATGCTATTGTCTTCCTACTTGTTTTATAACCATCATTAGCGTCGAACTAATCCTTATTGTTAGTGTTTTCGACTTTGTGGCCATTCGCAGGTGTACAAATTGCTATTTCTCGGAAACTCAGTGCGCGCGGCCAATTTCTTAGTACTGTGTAGTTAGTATAAGACGATGCCCGAATGGAGGGAGTCAAGCGACGACTACCAAACGAGTAAGACGTTCTCTAGTACTCTCGATTAGCGATATAGACGACGGACTTTGCGCGTTCGTATTGCACCGAATCGTGCAATGTGAACTGGTTGCATCCAGTTTTATTTGTATTTCTTTTACACGTGTTTGTACAGTTCTAATAAATTCTATAGTAGTTCCAACGGCAATTTTAATTCAAGTCCTGTAGCTCGTATCGGTATTTTAAAAATTAGGTTAAGCCTTTGCCGGCTTACCTCACTGCAACGCAGAGGCTCCGGGTTCGATTTCTGGTATAGAAAATTTCGGAAACATATTATCTCCGTTATTTACTATGGTCTGGGTGTCTGAAATCGGCCCCAGAATGGTCCGTCGTATATTATCCATAACACAAGCGTAACTTGCTTAATTTGGGAATATACAGTGTGTGTTTGTCTGCCTATTTATTATTATTATTATTTCTCTACTGATTTATTGTATTATAAAAAAGATTTAATAATCCCTGGGGTAAAATACAATAAATGATCTACACCATAGCATGAAGTTTTGAAACCCGTTGTCTGCCGGTTAAAATAAAAATCTTTAAAAAAACCCACGGTTGCGCAGATAATAGTCGTTTGCTTAATATTTCCTTTGGTCGTATTTTTCGAAAAATAAAAAGCGGCGACGGGCTAGTAAACTGAGCAAGAGCTCATTTATTCAACTTTTAAAAAAGTTATAAAATGAAGTAGGGTTCCTTTGCGGTTGTCTGGAATTTGACAGTTATGTGTCACAAACTAACGTTTCAAAACAAACGTGAGTTTAAATCCTGACCGGAATTTAACGTTAATAATGTTTACAATAGTGGAGTAAACAATCCAAATCAACTGAGATACGTTTTATAAAATTACAGAATATAGAAAGACAAGAAAGAAAATATTATCTTTAAAAATGCAACGTACACAAAGCAACATTATTAATTGATTGATTTATTTTAATTTTAATTTAGAAGTAACGTATTTATTGTTGGTTTTATTCAAATGTATTTATTTGTTTTTACTAATTAAGTATTAGTTTGATTAATTCTTATTATTATTCATTATTTATTTTAACAAATTTGGGTCGTTTTAGATTTACGCTTAAAGGGAGGTTTGCACTGAAAATCAGCGTTGTGTCGGATATAATTCCGGCACAGCAATATGCTGAGTGCAAACCTTGTTCGTTGAAAATGCGTGTATAATAATGTATAACGAATGTAATTACGTCGCTATTTCTTCGAATAAAGTTTTTCTTTCTTTCTTTCTTTTCAACAAAACACGAGTGTGCTTTTCTATGTAAAAAAATAGAATTCATTATATGAATGACTTGACACTAAAAGTTAGAACTACGTTCAAATTCCAAATTCAAATTCAAAGTTTTTATTCAAAATAAGTTCCACTGGAGAACACTTTTTCAAGGTCACATATATGTCAAAATTTAATTTTACTTCCTATTCTATGTACACCGCTTCGCAGCGTGTTATTGCTGTTAAGGAGAAGAAGCGACAAGAAACCCCCCAGCAACACGTCTAGCTAAATATTGATTTTCTTTAAGTTTCTTATTCTATTTACATCTCAAGTTCTCTTTTTTTAATAAGTTTTATACAGAAGTATGTTACAGAATTACTTTTTGAAGAATTAATGGAGTTGTAGCAAACAGTGCATACTCAATAGGACCAAGACACAATAAAAGTTATAATAATGACATGACGTACTAAAATGTTTTGCTGCAATATATCTCCATAAATCCCTCACAAGCTTGGCAAGATAACGTTATACAAAATATAGTATAAGATGTAAGAGCGAGCTGCTATGTAAATGAATTTTTGTCATTTAAGTATTCTTCAATAGTGTAGTATCCCTTTTTTTAGCAAGATACTTTCTAATTTGGTTTTGAATTTAGTGAAAGGCAGATCTAACATTTCACTCGGAATCTTATTGAAGAAGCGTATACCAACCCCCAAGAAAGGACAGTACTTTTTGTAATCTAAAAGATGGCAAAATCAGTCTATTACAATGCCTGCTGTTTAAATTGTGAACATCCTTATACTGCTTGTAGGTACTCAAAAGATATATGTTCTTAAATACTAATCCTATAAACTACACCATGATTTGTTATAAGGATTTAATTCAATTCAATTTATTTAATGCGAGAATGGGTATACAAAAGGTGTTAAATGCTACAAGTATACAAATTATCGTATAATATATTTATTTAATTATTTAATTAATTATACACCTAATAAATTGTCAACCAATAAATTAAAATAATGTGTATTAAACTACAATGATGTTAATTAAAATAAAAGTAACTAAGGTTGGGGAAAAAATTTCTTCGCATTTTATATAAAAATACAAAAAAATTTTTTATAAAGTTTATTTACATTTGACTAAAGTATGAACGTGCCATTTTGTTGAATAACATTTTGCCATTTGTAGGTAGGGACGTGATCCCATTGCTATAAAAATTTTGGGGCTTCTGATCAAAAAACTGCAACAAGTGGTTTTGGCAGTCCTCTCGTGATGTTAACCTGACACTGCCTAAGGAATTTTGCAGAGACCGAAACAGGTGAAAATCTGAAGGTGCAAGGTCAGGACTATACGGCGGATGCATTAATACCTCCCAGCAAAACTCTCGTAATTTTTGCTGAGTAGCTAAAGATGTGTGAGGTCTAGCGTTATCATGGTGTAAAACCACTCGCCTTCTGCTGATTCATTCCGGCCGCATTCTCTCAACTTTTTGCTTTAATCTCATTAGTTGTTCGCAGTACAGTTCAAAATCGATGGTCCTACCTGGCGGTAACAGCTCGTAATGAATAATGCCCTTTCAATCCCACCATACACACAATATCACCTTGTTGTGCGAGTTAACCCGAGTTTTGCCACAGTCTGTGAAGCCTGACCGGCCTTTGACTACCATCTTTTTCGCACGTTCTTGTCGTGATCCACTTTTCATCACCAGTTATCAGCTTCTTCAAAAATGGTTCGGTTTCAGTACGTCGTAATAAAGAATCACAAATGAGTACACGGTTCATTAGGTTTCTTTCAGTGAGCTCATGAGGCACCCAAATATCGAGCTTTTTTGTGTACCCAGCTTTTTCAAATGCGCCAAAACAGTTTTGTGGTCAATTCCCAGTTCTCCAGCTACACCGTAACTACTAATATACCAATCTTGCTCCACTTTTTCAAAAATGGCATCGATTTTGTCCGTAACAGGGCGACCAGAGCGACGTGCATCTTTGATATCAAATTTTCCGGATTGAAAACGCTTAAACCAAATTTACCCTACTCTCACAGATACTGCATTAGGTTCATAAACATCACAATTTTTTTTCGCGGCTTGTGTTGCATCTTTACCTTTTTTGTAGTAAAATTTTAAAATGTATCGAATTTCTTCATTAGATTCACTCATTTTAACAATAAGAAAAACAAATGAAAATCACACATTTTCCTAATTCGAATTTGGAATTGTCTTCTTTAAAATTAAAACTTTTTAATGATACCAAAACCAGCCAGATACAAATGGTATAGCCAAAGAGATCTTATTACAAGTTCATAGATACTATATGCAAAAAGACTTTTTCCCCAACCTATTACTGTAATATGCCTTATCGGTTAACATCCTGCTTAGACGATACAGGTTTGTTTATTTTTCAAAATCAGCCGATTCGATTCCTGACAAGGTGATTGATTTTTCCAAAGTCTAATGATACCACTTTAATTTCGCCAAAATTGGCCTGGGGACTGCTTTGACTGTTTTTTGCTATTTCGCATAGATTAGGATTTGACCCTGAAGGCCACTTGAAAAATTCACCACATTTAAAAAAATAATATTCAAACAAAAACATACATAATTTTTATATATCTACATCTTAAAACCCGAAAGGGTTTGACGAGGATGCTAAGTCTGCGCTTTAAGTACAATTATAAATATGAGGTAGTTTGAGTTATTACATCTACCGTGTCTCCATTTCTAGTACCAAGTGTCTGTCTGTCTGTCTGGGACCGATTTGGCTGAAAATCGGTATATATATAATTTTAATACCGAGAGTGGACAAGGGATACTTTTTATCCCGGATAAGGAAATAGATTTTGGGATAGATTTATGTAAAGGTTATCCCAAAAAGTAAGATAGGTTTTTTATGATTTGCCATTTTGTAATTTTGGTCATTTGGGTCATCTTTGTCCTTTTTGGCCTTTTTGGCCTGTTTGACCTTTTTGCCCTTTTTGACCTTTTGTCCTTTTTGTCATTTTGACCTTTTTGTCCTTTTTGGCCCTTTTGTCGTTTTTGTCCTCTTTGACGACCTTTTTGACCTTTTGTCCTTTTGTCCCTCTTGTCCTTTTTGACCTGTTTGACCTTTTGTCCTTTTTGGCCTTTTTGGCCTTTTTGTCCTTTTGGCCTTGCCGGGAGATGGGATAGTTTGCGATATAAAATGAAATTAATCTTCCGGGTGCAAATAGCACTCGCATAAACCTTTAGTACAATGTAACCTGTATTAACGCCTGCTCTTTAAACAAGAGGCAGGCACTAAGCGTTGACCCGCGCGCAGCTGCGGGTTAGACTCTAGTTGTACTATATTTTTGTCATGTGTATACAGGTGAGTAAGTAGTGTGTTATTTTTTTAGTAAATATATTAATTTAGGATAAATGTATAACAATTGGACGATGGGATCAAAAAAATTACTACGGAATTCTAATAAAAATACCGCCAGAAGTTTTTTGATTATTGCCAACCATATTTAACCCGTACCTAAAAGCTAAATAGCGAGTCGGTGGCGACGGCGTCGACGATAAGCGAGTCAACCCTTTTAATGCTCCTTTTATTGCTTCCACCGACACAAATGGGTTCCATCTCTGCGAATACAGAGGTGTTAATACCTCGAATGCTTTGAACATTTGTCGTTTCAGCAAAGTCACAGACGCATTACCATGAAGGTTGAAATATATGTTAATTAATTTTGAAGACAGAATGGCAGACATTTCAGGGGTCTGTAACTGTTGAGTCAAGATCCATTCGACTGACAGCCTCGGTGGTTAAGAGGGCTAAGGCTTTGGCTGCCTACCTCACTGCAACGCAGAGGCTCCGGGTTCGATTCTTGGTATGGCAAATTTCGGTAACTAATTTTCTTCGTTATTTACTATGGTCGGGGTGCCTGGGATCGTCCCCAGAGTAATACGTTGTATATTACCTATAACATAAGTGTAACTTGCTTAATTTCGGGACATATAATACCTGTCTTTGTTTGCAGATTTAAAAAAATATATGAATATGAATAACGGAGAAAGAATATAATATCTTTTGGGGTTGCCTGTCGAAAGAGGGAACAAAACAACCCACAGCCAGGTGGTAGAGTATTTGCCCCTGTCCAGTTTATAACTACATGCGTTTAATACCAGTTTTATCTGCACGAGACTAGATGGCGCCACCGCGGAATTGCATCACGGTATGGTTCGCAATCATATACATAATCATACTTCTAACGTTAATTGAATAAGTTGTCTACGATTTTTCGGGTGTTATATTAACAAACCATGGATTTGATTCCTTTGGACGGCCTCTCTGGATGACTACCAATCCTGGTAGAGTTGGGTAGGACACGACTTTGAAATGAGTTTGTAAGAGTAACATAACATTTTGTACTGAACCAGTACAATGTATAGCTTCAAATGAGGCGAGGAGATTTTTGTAGTTTGTACCGTGGCAGTTCATTTGAAGCGATGAGACCGGTGAACGCCATTCCCTCATTTGTTTCGTACAAGAAAGACTTCTAGTTCGGAAATGTTCGTTAAGAATAGGATGTAATCGGCCTCGGTCACCTCGTTTTACTAGCAGTCGTACATGTAATGTTGTCCCTATTTGTCATGTGGATATCCGTAGTGGCGTTATTTTACTGTTATCCTTGTTCCGCCCTTCCTCTTACATTTGATGCGTGAGTAGTAGCGGGACAAAATTTTTGAAGTAGTACAAATTTAAATTTTGAGCCGTATCAGTACAAATCTATTTTGTACAGGACAAATGCACTGCCTCACACGTGTATTACTCATCACTACTTGAATTGTGTTCCGCTATTAGTGTCCAGGTTTCAGTCTCAATTTGTAGAGTGGTAGCACCTTTGAAGTTACAAATGTCCATAGACCATGGTAACAGCTTTCCATCAGGTTGGTCGTCTGTCTGTCTACTGAACTCATGCAATAAAAAAGTCTCCAAAATCATATCAAGTAAAGCAGTCTCAGACAAATTAAGGTTGATTCAATATTTAGCCAAGATGTTTTCAGACTACCAAAAAGCCAAAAGTTACAATGTCAATTCGATTAGATTGCAAATTTAAGTTCCCCGTAATACGAGTAGTTACCGCGAATGTTGCCAGCCGAAATGTTAAAGGCGACAAAAAAATTTACTCGTCCTGTCTTCGAGGTGCGAGGAGACACTAGGAGTACGAGGCCGTAGGCGAAGACCCACGTCACCCACGCTTTACGCCGCCTCTGGTACATAGTCTTTAATTATTACAGAGATTCTCAAATGTACCTCCACGGAGTCGGCTACCTCGCTTGCACATCACCACATTTGTGAAGTAGTGACAAATATATATCCCATGAATCTTAAAAAATATATTACGAATTCGAATTAGTCTAGCTACGGGTAGAATAGCTTCCAGTGAACACATTCCTATTAACCACAGACGCAAACCGCATGTATAAGTACTACAGGAATATACGCACATGACCATTAAAACAACTGTAATGACTGAAATTGCTGATTTAGGAAAAAGTAGAAACCTATACGAGGTTTAATCTACACGAGCCAGTTGCTTACTCACACCCACCTTGTCACCTCGTATACTTAATATGAAGTTGTAATAATATAATAAATGAGACCAAGAATTCCTGTGCTTAATTGAAGAGGCCTGATCCCAAGACATATAGAATTAGAAGAACACCGATACAACATCACAATACTGTGTGTGTGCAGTTCACACGCAGTAGAAGTGAAACTTCAGAGAATATACTCACAGATAATTCTTCTCTAACTTTTATTAATATAAAAATAATTCCTTTAGCGCACATCCCTCAACATATCATATCTGAAACAAATCACATTTTTTATGATCCTCTTCTTTTGTTTACTTTGTGATTAGAAAACAGCCGCTTATTTATTGTACTCTTTTATGGCAGTTTGCGGCCAAGTCATTAGCCAGGTGTGGCGGATTAAGCCGACTTAGATACGGGGACAGTGCATTTGTGCAGTATAAAACGATGACCTGATGAAGGGGGAGAAAGTCGAGTGAGAACCACGAACGAAGCGAGACGTGTGTACTACAATCGGGAATCTAATCACGTTCTGCATTACGTTTGGACTCGTTGTGTTCGGTTATATTTGTACCTGTGTTATACGTGTTTGTATAGTTCTAATAAACTCTATAGTAATTTCAACTGCATTTTAATTCGAGTCCCGTAAGTCGTAACAATATTATAATTCAAAATAAACTTCTTAAGTATCACTCTCAATCTAAAAATATTATTATCAGTTTTATTTAGATCCAAATCGGACTTATGTTACACTATCGGTCTTATTGACTCTCTAATCTGTGCTGCACAATGTAAAACTTGTATCTCATTCTCTCGCAGGCTTATATCTATAGATTTATGCGTTTATCTCATTTTACTGTCGCTATTTCATTCATTCATCGAGTTTTAAATCACAACGATTCTAAAGAAGTTTCACTTTAAAAATGTTTCAATGTATTCGCGTATTCGTTCGTCTGAGTATATAGAATGACTAGCGCGGCTGCGACTTCGTCCGCCAAGAGATTTCTTCGCGGAACCCTAATTTCAAATGAAGCCTAAGTTACTCATTGTAACATCAGCTATCTACCAGTGAAAGTCTCGTCAAAATCGGTCCAGCCGTTATAAAGATTAGCCGGAACATATAGACAGACAAACAGACAAAAAATCTTAAAATTGCATTTTCGGAATACCCTAGTTTTGACATTACAAACAGACACTTCAATTTTATTTATCTGTATACATTTATTTTCCATTATTTTCATCGTAATGTTTCTTATATTTCGGCTTTACAGTTTACAGTAATTTGTAACAAAGTGTATATATTACACTTTGTTAATTTCGTAAACACTAAATAGGTAAGTCGAGTTGAAATTGATGTAACATAATTATTCACTTCGATAGTAACTTTGAAGTATAGAATAATGAATATTTATCGTTATATAATAGCATATTAAGGTTTCCACACATCTTTGCTTTACCTTAATTTCCGTCTTTTGGTACGCTGATATTTTCGTATTGTTACGAGTTACAGGACTCGAATTAAAATGCCGTTGGAATTACTATAGAATTTATTAGAACTATACAAACACGTATAACACAGGTACAAATATAACTGAACATAATCAGTCCAAACGTAATGCGCGATTCAATAACACGCGCAAAGTCCGTCACTATATAGATTATCGAATGTACACACCTCTTGTCTCGCTAGTTGTTATCGCTTGACTGTCCATCTCTCCATTGGGCCATTGCTTTAAACAGTTCGATACACCTGTCTAATGTCTGCCATAAAAGATTACAATACACAATGGGCTTTTTTTAATCACAAATTTTAAACACAAGGTAAATAAAAGAAGACACTCATAAATAGTTTCAATGTTATTAGCTCAAACGCCGGCGGGTAATAAATGTGCTTTGTTTAAAAATATACAGGTGGCCCAAATTGTAACAGTATATTTCGTGGCAAAAAGAAATATTTTTAACCTTCCATATTTAAAGTACACGATGTGAACTAGACCATTGTTAGCACCACACCCTGTGATTGGCACCCAACCAATTTATCCGAGTTATTAAGAAATCTTACTGTATTTTTATTTTGTAGTCACGTTATTATTCACATATATAGGTATATTTTATTTTCAAGTTATGTACATCTCCGCCGGCAGTGGGCCTAGGGTCCAAGATACCGGTGGTTAAGGCTCCAGACAAGAATCTCCTAACAATACGGGCCGTGTCTAATAGCTGCCTTCTTCATCCGACCCTTCACCCAGATATCAAGCGAGAGCCTTTCAAGGTGGCGGTCAAGGCTCTTCGCCATTAGTCCAGGTTCCACATGGCGGTAACCTCGTGAGCAAGATCAATATACTTTATTTGTTTATTTTTCTCGGCATTCACGAGGTAAACATCATGGGGAATCGCGACATCTACAATTACAGCACGTCTTGCAGACCGATCCACCGATGTAGGTCATATTATTATTATCAATAACTATATTCGAGACTTGGAGACCGATGTAGTAGACCAAGTAAAGCTGAGCAAGGCTCCCCTTAAAGTGGAATAGACGCCTCCATCACCCTCGTCGCCTGGGACCAAGGTGCGGATCGAAACCAACAGGGAGTTGTAGTAATAATAGTACTCTTTGAATTAGACCCCCTTAATCATCATCATCTTACCAGGCTAGCTTCACTACCCTTAGGCAAGTCGTTATTTATCCAGTGACCACCTTCTTGTTTATTTGCCTAGCCTTTCCAACCCACTATACCCTGACTTTTCTTTATTGATGATCAAGTAGTAATGTAACTACTCAAACTGCTAGACCGAGGTAATAAAATTAATCTTTTTTAGGTTTTTAAGTATCTATACATAAGTCTAAGTAATGCTGCCAATGAGGATATTTCTGTCTGGACGACTCCCAGGTTACTTTCAAGGTATCGTGGGGTGAACAAAAAACCTTTACTAGTGATCCGTATATTGGCATCCTTACTCTATACAATCCTTTGGTACACTACATAAAACAATACAATTAAAAGATTATCGCCTTTCATTAAAGAACAGCGACATCTGTGAGCGATCAAATGTAACAATTTACACTGAGCCGATGTGGAACGTTTAACACTGTCTCAAAAAAGGTAACTCAGCTTATCTGGTAAAAAAAAGCAAAATCTAGAATAAATGACCTAATCGAATTGAAACAGATAGTATGATTTCTTAACCATCCCTCTATAAAACTATAAAACAATCAACAGGTAACATTGTATGACTACAAAATGCAAATGATGTTGTTAGGAATACAGGTATCGAAAGCCGCTTTTCGATTGTTACGCGATAAATACGAGGGCACTTTTTTATCGCGTCGAAAGCGGGTATGCCTCGGATTGGCTTGAAGACGCACGGCGTGGTTGCCCTCGCGTGAAATAATTTAATATTTAATTATTTATTGAAAATTTAGATATTCGCAAGTGTGTGGAACACTATAATAGTGACTTCAACTTAATATACTGAGTGGGTAAGTGGTTGTGACGAAATAGGACGAGGCGCGGGTGTATTTGGACAGACATTTTATCCATCCCCCGTAGTGTTTCCCTTGTAGCAATAGTTTAGTAGGATATTTTATATATTTCCCTCTCAAGGGACGCCCCTCCCTGACGATAGTGACGGATTAGTGTTCCCCTTGTTCCTATTCCCACCACCGCCGGCTGGAGTACCAGGTAAGTACCCAGTAGCTAAGTACCAAAAATTATCTTGTTGGTTTGTGCCGTCGGGTTACCGATCCCGCCGTGTATGGTACAGATTATTAATTTTTGTCATGTTTTTTATAATTACACAAAGAGCCTAAAAATTAATAACCCAGACACAGAAAGGAAAAAACAACACACATGGCACTAGTTACGATAATATATATAGGTATAGATATAAGGCACACACTGCACATGCACTTCCTCACAACACCAGCATGTAACAGATACACTCTACATTAGTATAAGTTTAGTATTAAAACTAGAATAAATTAATATAATAAGTTATTCATAAGGTAAACCACAACACACATATGATTGAACAAATGTCACAAACAAAAACAAAAATTACCAAGAGGCGTGTTTATATACTTGAAACTTTCTTGAAAATTAAGTTATAAAGTAGGTTACGGAACTCGAGTCCGCTGAAATGTCAAAAAAAGTACACAATCCAATTACTGAGGGGGTGCCAAAAATGGTACGTAGATTTTTCCCTATAAATCAAATTTCATAAAAATCAATTAACTGATACAGACCAACAAAAAAAAACAGAGTGACTTCTATAAGTTATTCTTATATTATCGAGTGGCGGTAATTATGACCCACCACAGCACATGAGGTGTTAATACCCGGAAACAGATACACATTAACCCTGTAAAAGCGAAAGGGCCCCTCAGGTTTTTAATATAACAACTGTTAATATTGTTACGACCGACAAAGACTAATGCACACCTGCAGTTTATTGCCCTTTTGTCAGCCATTTCCTTTGTTTACCTTACGTTTAAAAATTGTTTTTAGAAAACAGCCTATTGTGTATTGTACTCGTTTATAGCCGTTTGCAGGCATAATTAGGCAGCTGTGTAAATTACGAATTCTAAAAAATTAGATCTACGCGGGCGGGTTGCCATATTGTATCGGTGCAGTATTGGCCAAATGGGGAGATCGGCAGTCAGCGATGGTCACCAGCGAGACAAGACGTGTGTACATTCGATAAGCTATATAGTGAAGGACTTTGCGCGTGTTATTGAATCGTGTATTACGTTTGTACTGGTTGTGTCCAGTTATATTTGTACCTGTGTTATACGTGTTTGTGTAGTTATAATAAATTCTATAGACATTCCAACGGCATTTTAATTCGAGTCCCGTAACTCATAACAATGTATTTAAACTTATAGGTATTTTTGAAGTGATAACTTCTTATGGGAGGGTAAACCGCTTCGTTACGTAACGCGTTACGGCGCCAGTCTGTCTGGCTTCCCTTTCTCTTACGCATACGGCAGCGGTAGGCAGGCTCCTCCTCTCTCACTCTAACCCATGCGCTATATATAAGTACATACAATTTAAGTAATAACCTAAACTTTTCTCAAGTTAAACAATTTCAATATTAAATAGTTCAACTTAAATTAGTGTAAGTTATCACTTCTGTCGAGCGTCCCGAGACGCACACCGTCGTTTTTTTTATTGCTGGAGTATAGATTACAGCAGACAGGCTGACGGCCCGCTTGATGGAAAGCGGCTACCGTCGCCTATGGACGTTTACAACACCACAGATGTTACCAACGCGCTGCCGGCCTTGAAGTAATTATATGACACCCTTTTTAAAAAACTCCATATTGTAGCGCTGTGGTAAAACCTCGGTTGGGAGCTCATTCCAAATCCCCACGGTACATAAGAGAAACGTTCTATAGAACCGTTGCGTACATGAGCGAAGCGGCTCGAGGAAGTGTGGATGAACTCCCAACCAATGGCGAGCGGTGCGATGGGAGAAAGAGGAAAGCTATGAAGAGAAAAGAGGATGGTAGAAGGGTAAGACATCTCTAATACAAAAAGAAAATCTTGAACAGAAATAACTTGTTTTTTATTGCAGGAGTTCAGCAGACAGGCAGACGGCCCACTTCATGGAAAGCGGTTACCATCGCCTATGGACATTTGCAACACCAAGGTGGTACACATGCGCTGCTGCTCTCTTAAGAGAGACGGAACCTGGTCACTAACGGAACACAACTCAAGGTTGTTATGGCGACATACTTTAGACCAGGGGTGGTAGCCATCCAGCCGGGCAAATGCCCTACCACCTGGCTGTGGGTTGTTTTCTCCGTTCCTGCACAGATAAAAATATATAATTAATGACGACTTAAATAATTATTTTGAAATTGATTGACAGCTGTTTAAAAACAATTTATAGCAATGTGACTTTGTTTTACGCATCTGTAATGATATAGTTTTATATTAATTTATTTAGGTATCATTGGGCGTTTTTGACCCACTTTTTTTTTAAACATACAGAGACCAAACTGATTTTAATTTGAAGAATAAAATCCCACTTTTCTAAATATATATATTTTTTTATGTGACGACCGGCAGAAATAATTATTTAACAGTATGTGTATAAAGTATCAGCATGTGAAAATATAACGTACAAGCATAATAAACGCTTGTATAGCATAACGGATCGTCATTCTCTCTCGCTCGCACATTCGCAGGTAGGTACATAAGAGCGCGTGAGTCTTTTTAGATAAATTTGACCATTGATTTTGATCAAGCAGAATAAAAATATTATTTATGTAGAACTGTATTTGATTTTTGGGCTTTGAACAGAAATTGTCTAAAACAATTGCGGTTCAAAATATTTTCGAAATCGAATAGTTTAAATTAAATTTTTAAAAAAACTCAATTTTCCCAGGGCCTGCAAGAATGCGACCCATATCACTGAGTAGCAGGTACATTTATCTACATACCTAGCCCTATTTCGTTTGTGTACGCCGTGGGTCATATGTCCGAACAAAATGCCCAATGACTTAATTAATGATATAATGGCCAAGCACTACAATTGCCTGTATTGTACATGCGAAAGGACAAACTGGCGTTCCAACAAAGAACTCGGCACCTCTGTTATTTTATGTTTGTGACAGTTTATACAATAAATGTTATACTATTGTATTCTAGGTTACAGATCCAAAAAATGGTGGTTAACCTCACAAGACTGTCGGTTGAAGATAAAACAACAAAGCCCAACTTATTTTACTAATATAAAAGGATAAAAAACCTTTTATTAAAATTTCACTAAAATACAAAGCGGTTATGCTTTTAAGAAATCTCTGTGGTTGTTCTAAATCTAAAGTTTTAACAGGCAATTTTGATTTCTATCCTTTAGGTCTTTGAGTCGATTTCAAGTTGAATTGAGGTTAAAATTTTAAGGAATTAAGTCATTATTTCGCATAAAACAGACACTGAGCCCTATATTATACGACAAGCACGTCATGTACTTTATAAAATTATTAATTAGTTTGTGAATAAAAAAAATAAGAATACAATAATTAAGTACAGGGACTATTTTATACCTATGATATACAGGGTACCACAGGGAGCATTACTATGCCCCGTTCACAATAACACGACGCCCAAGGTTACCAATTCTAAAAATTAACATCACTTAATATTGTTAGGACTTAGCCAAAATTCCACGAAGCAAGCCGACAAATGTGAATGCGCACCTGCCTGCCTTTTCTTCAGTTTAATTTTTGTAATTAGAAAAGCCGCCTATTGTGTATTGTAAACCTCTCTGGTAGGAAGTGGCCAGGTGCGGTTCTAAGAATCCATTACACGGTCGTGACACATTGTAAGCTGAGTATAAAGGGATGCCCGAACGGAGAGATCGGCAGTTAAGCGACGATTACGATCAAAGCAAGACGTGTACATTCGATAAGCGATATAGTGACAGACTTTGCACGTGTTATTTAATTGTGCATTACATAAGGACTTATTGCGTCCGGTTATATTTGTACCTATGTTATACGTGTTTGTATAGTTCTAATAAATCCTATAGTAATTCCAACGGCATTTTAATTTGAGTCCCGCACTCGTAACAATATCATGTTATAAAATATAGATTATGAATAGAGATTATTACGAAACGTAATTTTTTCTAGTAATTATCGCGATTATAAGTTATTTGATTCTAGCTTTATGTGTTAATATTTTTGATTGTTGGTAACCCTGCGAATCAAGTTATCGTGAACGGGGAATAGTAGTTTAATTCGCCACAATGGCGGGCTAAGAACCTTCGTACATACAGCCTCGTGTTTTTAGCATATCTCAATATCACAAAACTCCCAACAACAGTGCAAAATTTAATAAATACAAAAGCGTAGGAAAACTCTTACCCGTCAGAATGTTATTTCAAGACATCATATCTCAATGAAATATCTCCTTTTTTAAATGAGATGACTTTATTAAATAAATTTACTAAACATATTAAAACATACAAATAAAAAAAAAACTCCTAACAAATTATATACACTAAAATAAAACACTATAAACTACAATTATAATATATTATACAATTTATTATGTAATTATAATATATTATATAATTATACAATTTTTCCTTGTTTGTATTTACGTAAATAACATTAGCTCCTACCATATAGATGAAAAGAACAATAAGATCATTATAAAGTGCAGCAATCTCCCATTATATTAATGTGCTCTATGAGCAGCAGAGAAGAGCAGAGGAGGATGCTAGGCATCAGACTAAGACACAAAATAAACAGCAAAAGATAAGGATTTTTTCATTTACTATTATACTGTTACAAGCTAGGCCCCGACAAATACAAATTCCACGTACAAATCTGTAAAAGCACATTTTATTACTTGTCAGCATTTGAACTAATTGTAATCCTTTTATGATCGTCTTCTTTTGTTCACTTATTTATTGGCATACGTTTCTAGTTATTGTGGAGAACAGGTGTGCGGATTACGATAACTAGGAAATTGGGTGGAAGTTGCCGGGCGGGTACATTCGCATTTGCGAAGTATAAAACGACGGGCTGATTGACAGGGGCGGCAGTTGAGCGGGAACCACGATCAAGGCGTGACGTGTGTACAATCGGGAATCTAATAGCGACGGACTTTGCGCGTTTTATTGAATTACGACCTTCTGCATTACGTTTGGATTTGTTGTGTTCGGTTATATTTGTACCTGTGTTATACATGTTTGTATAGTTGTAATAAACTCTATAATAATTCCAACGGCATTTTAATTCGAGTCAACTCGTACCAATATTAATGTACCGGAATTATTTTAATTGTTTGTCCGTACAAAAAAGTGCGTAGTGTGCGCACCGTGACCTCCATAACCAAAAGACGTGACACAAGAAACCGTGGACAGCGATTGTGGATGGCAGTTTGTCAAAGGCTTTTAAGAATAAGTTCCCTTTTACCACAACTGGAAATGGCTGTATTTTAAAAGAGGTTTTAGCTGTTTAATTTGAATGGAAAAACGACGATTACTTAATAGCGGAGACCCTTGTCACTTCGGGTTCAAGGGAGTAATGGACGAGGTTTTTCTCCACCTTTAAAGTTTCTCATTTGCAAAGGTAAACATAGGACGTTATCGAAATAAAACGGCACTGGCAAGTATATAGTTTAGATAATATAAATTCATATTTATAAATGTAAATATAATTTATAAATAGATATCTATCTATCTATTTTTTTTTAATTTATTTGGACAAAAAAAACAGTATTGTACAGAATTTAGTATTATGAATCTTATACATAAGTAGTTTCAATGAATACAACACCAACATCATTTGCCACATATTGAATAATTCAAAATATACTAGCTACCGTAAGTAAAAACAAAAGAGAGAGAGAAAACAGGTTGGTATATAATAACTAAAAAGAAGAAGAAGAAAGCGAGACTCACTTAGAACGCAGAGCCGGAGGCAAGATCACACCAATTGCCTGCGACCAACCGCAAGGAGGACGCTAATTGTCAGAAATACTTGATATTGTTACGAGCTACAGGACTCGAATTAAAAATGCCGTTGTAACTACTATCGAACTTATTAGAACTGTACAAACATGTATAAAACAAATACAAATAAAACTGGATGCAACCAGTTCACACTGCACGATTCAATGCAATTCGACACGCGCAAAGTCCGTCTTCTATATCGCTAATCGAGAGTACTCCAAAACGTCTTACTCGTTTCGTAGTCGTCGCCTGACTGCCCCACCACTCCATTCGGGCATTGTCTTATACTAACTATACAGTACAAAAAATATCGGCCGTGCGCACTGAGTTTCCGAGAAATAGTAATTTGCACACCTGCTTATCTATTCCTGCGAACGGTCAATAAAGTTGAAAACAATAACAATAGGCTATTGTCTAATTGCAAATACGAAGTAATAAAAGAACTCCGAATGCGGGAGGGGCAATAAACAATATGCGCAGCATTTCTTTATCGATATGTGACAATAGGCATGCAGGTGGCCCAACTTGTAACAATATTATTAAAACACACTTTTTTAAATTTCAATCAGTCATCTAATTAAGTTCTTTTCGATTTTGTTTTCATGTATTTAATTAAATTGAAATGGAGCTAATAGAGTCATGATATCTGAAATTCATGAAGTTTACGACGTGAAGAGGAGCTACCTGCTCACCGATCCAGAATGGAATAAAGTGGATGAGAAAGAGGGCTTAGTCAGGAGGAATATAGATGAATATAATTAAGAAGAGGAAATGGGGGGTGGGGGGTGGAATAACGAAGATAGATAGAGGGCCATCGGAACTCCCACTCATCGCACGAAGCACTGTCAATCGTTTCACGCCGACATTCTGTGTGTGATTGGTATTACATCAATCGAGCCAGCCATAAGAGCTTTAATCAAGATAATGATTACAGCATGGTCTATTACCTCAAAATAGTAGATTGTTACACTTGGGTTGAAAGTGACCTATTTAGGCACGAGCGTAGCGAGAGCGCTAATAGTTCGAGTGTCTAAATAGGCCTTTCACCCGAGGTTAACACTGCTTTTCATTTCGAATATTAGGAAAGTAAATAAATACTGATCAGTTAAACAAACAACTACTTCTCTAATGGAATCAGGCGTTAAATTCGTATGTATCTAAATCTGGTGTAGGTACTTTATAAAAATATATATATAAGTAAATTTCTTTGTCTGTGGCATTCTACCAGGCAGTATTTTTTTATCATTGATGATCGTAAATATTGAGCTCAAATTTATGTACAATTTATTATTGTCATTATTTATTTATTTACAAAACTTGATATATTTTTTTATTACATGTTATGTTGCGATTTAATAGTGGCTGTAAAAAATTGAGAGTTTTTAAACTTTTTGACCGCAGGTAAATTCGTTTCACAGGGACGAAAATTATTGTTTTCATCCCTGTGATGAAGCAGCTACCTACAAGCGTACTTTGAGAATATAAAAAAAGAAACATTATATTTCAATTTTATATTTCCAATATTTAACTTGCTCTTTCGTTACTTATAGTGTCTTTTACTCGTATTATTCCATCAAGAATCGTGGCGTATTACTCGTACTTTAATCTAGTCTATAGTATATGATATAAAAGCTGTTAAATTCTCGAAGCTCAACCGAGTTCTAGTGATAAATTATTCAGAATCCTTTCTCTAAAATTACTCAGACGTAGTTCAATCAACTTGACACCAAAGTAAATATACTGAAAGCCCCTTAACGTGAGATTTTCGTAATACAATTACTTGACTAGACACGCGGCAATGAGATTCTAACGTTTATACATACGAAGATTTATCTTTAGAAAAAGTAGCTGCTAAGATAAAAATTAATCTGTAATATAAAAATGAATCGCAAAATGTGTTGGTAAGCGCATTACTTGAGAACGACTTAACCGATTTTGATGATATTTGTTTTGTGTGTTTGAGTGGGTTCCCGGATGATTTAGATTCACAATTGGAACCGGTAGGCGGCGCTGAGATCGGGTTCTAGAATCCTCCTAATCACGTGAACCGATTTTGGTGATTTTGTTTTTGTGCATTTGAGTGGGTTCCCGGATGGTTTAGATTCACAATTGGAACCTGTAGGTGGCACCAGAATCGGGTGTTAGAATCCTCTTAATCACGTGGACCGATTTTGGTGATTTTATTTTTGTGTGTTTGAGTGAGCCCCGGATGGTATAGATTCACAATTGGAACCGGTAGGTGGCGCTGAAATCGGGTTCTAGAATCCTCCTAATCACGTGGACAGATTTTGGTGATTTTGTTTTTGTGCATTTGAGTGGGTTCCCGGATGGTTTAGATTCACAATTGGAACCTATAGGTGGCACCAGAATCGGGTCCTAGATTTTTATATTTTCAGGGCAGGACAACGTCTGCCGGAACCGATAGCTAGCTACAAGGCATTACAGTAGAATATAAGAATAGTATTTATTTACAATAATTAAGTAAATAAGTGTGCGAAATTATTCATAAAATTCATTTAATTTATTGACAAATAAATGTATTCCAATATTTGTCAAAAACAAAATAATATGATGAATATATACAGTCGTATTATTTTATTTTAACTTAATTTCAATATATGGTCCTATTGGAAACAGGAGCTATTGTTTATTTTTTAATTTTGTCATAAAACAAAGTGTTTTAGGAATTCAGAAAATATGGCGGTACGAAGTTCGCCGGGTCAGCTAGTACACCATAAAGCAGACACTGTATTTAAGGTCGAGCCGTTCGCGTTGTTGATTATCCCATACTCACAGATGGTCTAACTACGCTTATCCTTAGGAGAGACTTCCCGTCTCTGTCACCAAGGAACTACTTAGAATGGTACCTTCGTCCTCTTTCTACTATCGCACCGCTCGCTCGCATTGGTTGGGATTTCATCCTCACTTCCTCGAGCCGCTTCGCTCATGTACGCAACGGTTCTGTAGAACGTTTCTCTTTCTTCGAGGCCGGCAGTGCGTTGGTGACATCTGTGGTGTTGCAAACGTCCATAGGCGACGGTAACCGCCTTGCATCAGGTGGGCCGTCAACCTGTCTGCTGTAATCCTTTATCCTATTTTACTTTTCGCCAAAATCGGTCTCAAGACTTCATTGAGTGTATTTCACATAATTTTGAATTTGGCCCACTTGAAAAATTCATCCGGTATAAACTGTACGTAAGTAAGTACTTAGTTTTCTTCGTTATAAAATTCGAAATGAAATTAAAAAAAATGCTTTGTAAAAGGGATGCTACACTATCGAAAAATATTTCAATGACAAAACTGCATTGGCGTAACACCTCGCTCGAACTATTCTGTATAACATTTTATTTCGTCAAACATGTTTGGGATTTATGGAGATATGTGTGTGAATTTTTAGTATATTTTGTTTTTTAGTATTTTTGCTAAAAATTCTTTTACTTCATATTTGTCTATCTCAGACTCTTTTTATTAAAAGTATGTTATACAAATATTTAATGGAGTCATTTTAACAAGTAACAATAAAACATGATTTATTTGCATATGTATGGCCTCCAAAAAATATTATCAATGGAATTTCGTTTGAATAAATACTTTTGAATTTGGGAAATACGCACGACTCTTCATGAAATAATACGACCAAAAGAAACTGTAAATATAGAGCAAGGAAGCTATAAAATTTTCTAGTAAAAACGAAACCAACTTCAAGAGTAATTAAATAGAAACAAAATATCACATCTTAAGTCCGCCCGAAGTAAAACATAAAAATGATTAAATATTTTTCAAGTTTGTTGTTGTTTTTATTATATTCTAACTAGAGTAGTAGTAGGCAGTAAGTAACTTTATTTTATTTACACAAAAACTTAATTCGGTTTTTTACATATAATAGGTTGAGGAAAAAGTCTTTTCGCATATAGTATGTATGAACTTGTAATAAGATCTCTTTGGCTATACCATTTGTATCTGGCTGATTTTGGTATCATTAAAAAGTTTTAATTTTAAAGAAGACAATTCCAAATTCGAATTAGGAAAATGTGTGATTTTCATTTGTTTTTCTTATTGTTAAAATGAGTGAATCTAATGAAGAAATTCGATACATTTTAAAATTTTACTACAAAAAAGGTAAAGATGCAACACAAGCCGCGAAAAAAAATTGTGATGTTTATGAACCTAATGCAGTATCTGTGAGAGTAGGGCAAATTTGGTTTAAGCGTTTTCAATCCGGAAATTTTGATATCAAAGATGCACGTCGCTCTGGTCGCCCGCCCTGTTACGGACAAAATTGATGCCATTTTTGAAAAAGTGGAGCAAGGTCGGCATATTAGTAGTTACGATGTAGCTGGAGAACTGAGAATTGACCACAAAACGGTTTTGGCGCATTTGAAAATAGCTGGGTACACAAAAAAGCTCGATATTTGGGTACCTCATGAGCTCACTGAAAGAAACCTAATGAACCGTGTACTCATTTATGATTCTTTATTACGACGTAATGAAACCGTACCATTTTTGAAGAAACTGATAACTGGTGATGAAAAGTGGATCACGTACGACAAGAACGTGCGAAAAAGATCGTGGTCAAAGGCCGGTCAGGCTTCACAGACTGTGGCGAAACCCGGGTTAACTTACAATGAGGTGATGCTGTGTGTATGGTGGGATTGGAAGGGCATTATTCATTATGAGCTGTTAGCGCCAGGCAGGACCATCGGTTCTAAACTGTACTGCGAACAATGATGAGATTAAAGCAAAAAGTTGAGAGAAAGCAGCCGGAATTAATCAACAGAAGGAGTGTGGTTTTTCACCATGATAACGCTAGACCTCACACATCTTTAGCCACTTAGCAAAAATTACGAGAGTTTGGCTGGGAGGTGTTAATGCATCCGCCGTATAGTCCTGACTTTGCACGTTCAGATTTTCATGTGTTTCGGTCTCTGCAGAATTATTTTGCCAGTGTCAGGTTAACACCACGAGAGGACTGCCAAAACCACTTGTCGCAGTTTTTTGATCAGAATCCCCAAAATTTTTATAGCAATGGGATCACGCCCCTACCTACAAGATGGCAAAAAGTTATCCAACAAAATGGCACCTACATACTTTAGTCAAATGTAAATAAACTTTATAAAAAAACCATTTGAATTTTTATATAAAATGCGAAGAAATTTTCCCCAACCTTATAATAATAACAAAGAAACTAAGTCCATATAGTCTAGACAAATGCCCAGTAAAATAGAAATGAGTCGAAGCCAATCCGATTTGAAGTAATACAAAGAAGGACATGTTGTTTATGACTATGTAGGTCTGAATCAGATCGTTGTTTTTGGAATATAGGACAAAACTCCTTAATAATAATAACAATCGGCAGATAAACACACATATTGTATATCCCCAAATTAAGCAAGTTACGCTTGTGTTATGGGTAATGTACGGATGGTACATATAAACACAGTTTTTAATGTATACAATATTTAATTATACTTAATTTATACAATTACAATTAGTTTTGATATAAAATAACGTGACTTTGCTTGTGGCGTGTGTAGATGTTGATTGTTGTAAGAAGAAACAAGGAACGAAGAAAGAGGTGGCGTGCCCACGCCGTCTTGGGATGGCTACCGATCCTCCCCGCTTTTCTATTGTTCTTAAAAGAGACATCGACCGTATTACGAACTTTTGTTGCCACCATCTGTGGCATGACGTGAACAGGTAATATACAACGGACTACTCTGGGGCCGATCCCAGACACTCACACCATAGTAAATAACGGAGAAAATACGTTTCCGAAATTTACTATATCAGGAATCGAGCCCGGAGGCTCTGCGTTGCAGTGAGGTGCGAAGGCTTAGCCCACTCAACCACAGAAGCCGTCATTAGTCGTAGCTATTTAGTTAGTAATCATCACAGACATCATTTATCGGGATAAAAAGCATCCTAAGTTACACCCCGGAATATGACTCTTTTCTGTGTCGTCTTTCATTTAAATCCGTTCAGTCATTTTCACGCGATGCTCTAACAGATAGACAGATAGACAAAATTCTAAAAATTACATTTTCGGAATCTCCTAGTCCTAATTATCCCCCTAATTTTATTCAGGTTTTTAAACGCATTGTACAAACTCGAACCATTTAAACAAAAGAGTATATATGCGTGTGTGTGTCAAATACATGGTAATGTGTGTAATGTTTTTTTTTTTATTGATTTAATGTATTTTTTATGCATATTTTTTTTTAAATATTAGCATTCTGCACTCCTTCTCTATATACTTACTACTTACTCTTATAAACTGTAAGTGTGCGAAATTTCATACTCCTCCTTCCGCGCAATTTTCGTAAAAAGGGGTACAAAGTTTTTGCTGTGTTTTTGCTTCACGTATTAATATATAGATTATAGTATAGACAGATAAGTCTATCTGTCTATGTGCCAATCGGCACCGAATTCAAGATTTTGTAGAACATAATCAATTTTTGATTTTTAGTTACTCTTGAAGTCAGTTTCTTATCTTCAAATTTTTTATACACTTTCCAAAAACGGACACTTTTTCATTCGCTTAAACCCTAATAAGTTTACAGTTTTCTTTAATTTTGAAATTATTTCCAATTTTACTGGTGTGTAACCATTCGGTCATCTGTACGATAAGGTTTAAGGTACCGAAGTAACACATATGAATAACCTTGAGCCAGAACTTTCTTCTATAAATAGCATACTCTTACATCAGAGTACCGCTACATACTCAAGTTGTATTGATTCACCTAGTATTATTTATTAAGTACTAGCTTCTGCCCGCGACTTCGTCCGCGTACTAACACTAACTTTAACCCGCTACTTTGTTTACGTAGAAGGTGAAAATATCTATACTAATATATAAAGCTGAAGAGTTTGTTTGTTTGTTTTGCTTGAACGCGCTAATCTCTTCCCCCTCATGACTTCCCGCCGGCCTTGCACATCATAAATACACGTGCAGTACTTAATCATTATTTTGCTGCGATGTTATTTTAAAACTGCGATATCTCCTAAGATATTCATTGAAATCGAATGATGCAAATGGCAATTTAGTTTTAAATTAAATACTTGTGATGAATAACGTATTTATTTGGATAAAGATTAATATCATGTTTATAAAAATACATTCGCAAATAATGCATTGTTTTAGAACAAATTTGGTTAGCATAAAAAAGGTTATAGTGAGCCAACCTTAAAAGATAGAAATATGCTGTCGCGGACTTTTTTTTGGAACTTTTAAAGGGGGACAATTCTGTCACACATGATTTTTGGGAAACTTTAACCGTTTACGCAGCGCACGCAGCGGAAGCTCTCAATAGGAAAAAATACCCGAATTTAAAATATTCTTCATTAGTGGTCCGCTCCTATTGGTCTTAGCGTGATGATATATCCTCTAGCCTTCCTCGATAAATGGGCTATCTAACACTGAAAGAATTTTTCAAATCAGACCAGTAATTTCTGAGATTAGCGCGTTCAAGCAAACAAACAAACTCTTCAGCTTTATATATTAGTATAAGATAGATTAATCAATTAATAATTAGATAATATACAAATTAGAAAGTTGATAGGAAATGGCGGGTGAAACTATGTTTTCTTTAAATAAAATTAAAATAAATTTATTAATTAATAATTTTACGTCTTTCTACCTATAAGGTCGGAAACAAAGTCACTTATGCTAAAAGGAAGACAATCTTGTATATTCATTATTTAGTGTACACCTAATTTGTACATTATCTACTTTCTCTTCTTACTAATTGATTAATACTTAATAAATAATACTAGGTGAATCATATACAACTTAAGTAACTAGAGGTATTTTGATGTAACAATACAAAGATTTCATGAAACAAAGGGCTGGGTGGGTGTAAGGCGGTTGATATTAATTAAATTGTTTAAGCCCACATACGGGATGCAAGAAACCTTCGTTTCTGTGTGAATAACAAATATATTTACCAACAATTCAAGAACCTTATTGTTATACACCTTAATGTTTTAAGGGCTTCGGATGCAGTTGTATTGCTGTAATCGAATTAGATACTAATTTCATTATAGAACTGTTTCAAACCCTAAACCAGATTAACGTTTACATTAGTGAATCTTAACTAATGCAAATGATTATAGGTATAAAGAAAATAAAATAAGCACACTACACACACACCATCCTCACAACGCCCAAACATGTAACAGCGACACTTAACAACAAAAAATAAGTTATTTTTCATACATATGTTATAGTATAAACAAGCAAGTAAGCTACTACTAACATAGTTTAAATCTAAAGTACGTCTCAATACCCATAGAAACATAACAAATGTCATTTATTAGCAATCTAATAAAAAAAACTAACTAACAACAAAGACTGAAAAATAAATATGTATTTAATTTTATATGATTTTTATTAATCCGACATTTCCGCCACTTTTCAGTAACCGTAATCACTAAATAATACAAAATAAAAAACCGCGCTTAAAAATTAAATCCTAATCAAAAAAGGTACGGGGGCTGCCTGGAGGGGGTTGCCTGGAAGAGATCGCTTTAAGCGATAAGGCCGCTCTTTGTTCAACATTTACTGTACCTAGTTTTAAGAACGTAGTTTTAATTTTTGGTGAACAATAAAGTGTTTTCATTCATTCATTCATTCACACGGTAACAAAGGCCGTAGAGGTATTTAATTAATAAAAAAACGAATACAAATGTAAATCAAGATTTATAAACATTTGTATCAGTTAAGTTGCGAATAAGTCCTCATCGTTATTTTGAGAGAGATTTAGTTAATCGACAAATTATTACTTAGCTAAAAATGTCTGTATACTGAATGACTTAACTCGCCACTTTGGCAAGTAAACTTCAATTAGTAACTGTAATATAATTAGTGTAAATAAAGCCTGATCTATATTTGTTTTAGTCAAGTAATCTTAATTAATGCAAATGTCAATCAGGCTTTATTTAAAATTATATTAAGATAAAAAAAAAACAGTTAATAAATTATCGCTTAAGTAGATGTCTGTCCATATAATGATAAGCAGTTATACGCATGTTATCTATTTGACTACTTAATTAATGCAAATGTAAATGACGACTTTACTTGCGCCTAAAGTGTATAGTTTTTTTATAGTATTAATCAAGTTCAAAAGGAGCTCGTTGGGATTACTTATTTAATTAATAAAAATATGTTTTAAATAGTAAAAGGGTGAAAGAAAATTTTGAATGAGATTTTCTATATAAACGAGAAAGTTTTATACCTGGCGATTGTTCTCCTTTAGTATTTTTATTCCACGGTTCTAGGACAAGAACTTAAGTGTTGAGCATCGAGGAATCCTGGAGGGACCCAGAACCCCGGCCTATACACGGAGTAGTTAGTCCATGAAAAAGCCGGCCACCGTCCGTCCGGGTTGGAGGTGAATGCCCAAGCGAGCCTACAGCCCGGACATGGGACGTAGTAAGGAACGGCCAGGGGTTTTAGTAGGTATTTCTCCCGTGATGGTTTGTCCTTAAGCGGGCTTTTCCTGGTAAGAAAGGGGCCCAAGTGTGGAATCAAGCGTTCGTAACGGGAGTACCGTGGGTGGTACCAGTTGTTTGCGCAAAGGCTGAGGAACCTTTGAGAGGTTCGCCTAAATACACCTGTAGTGGCATCATAAGATGCTCTAACTGAGTTGGGTCTACATCTATTATTCATTCAACATTTATCCTTTTCAGCTCTATCATGCTTTTGAGAACTTAGTCAAAAAATTACCATATTTCTAATTTTTGTCTGATAATATATAATCGACAGACAACATACGTCATATATACAAATTATAATTTTTTATTCAAAATAAGTTAATAATAATTATAATTCTTTATTGAAGTTTCTGCCTTAACTTTAGATACTTTGGTGGTGGGAATCTTCTTGTAAGTATGAAATACCTAATCACAAGATTTCACTCTTCACGTTATGACAAACAACTGCTATCAGAAATTTATATATCTATTATAAATGTATATATATATATACATATATATGTTTGCGCGTTGTGTGAGTGTGTGTGCGCGTGTGTGTGTGTGTGAGAGAGAGAGAGAGAGAGAGAGAGAGAGATTAATTTTTAAATATGTGCATCGAGTATTAGAGAGGAATTAATCAACATTTCTATTTCATTACATGTTTTAAATTTTAACCATTTTAAAACAGCCATTTTACAATTATAGTAGTTCATGTTCCACTGGAGAACACTTGTTGAAGGTCATACATGTAAGTCAAAATTTAAATCTACTTCCTATTCTATATACACCGCCTCGCAAAATGTGTTATCGCTGTTCAAAGGAGAAGAAGCGGCAACAAACTCCGCAGCAACACGTCTAGCTAAATAATATTTTTTCATCATAAATATTTATATATTATCTCAGGCTCTTTTTTCTTTTTTTTAACACATACAGAATGAATGGAGTTGTAGCAAATTAAAAAAATATTTCTTAAGTTTTCGCGACTTGTATACATAATAAAACTACGTTTTAACGGTTTGAAGCGCGGTAATTTATTTGATTTTAGTTATTCCACTAAAAATTGACCGAAACGTCGGAATAACTAAAATCAAATAAATTACCGCGCTTAAAACAGTTAAACGTAGCTTTATTTAAAAAAATATTACCGTCGCAATAATGACATACTAAGAATTCATACCGCTACAAATCTCCATAGATTCCTTACGTGTTATGCAAAATATAAACGTTATACAGAAGATACAAAAGGCTGCAGCGAGCAGCTATGTAAATGCAGTTTTGTCATTTAAATAATCTTTAATAGTGTACTATACCTTTCTATTATCTTTCCTATCTACCGTTTTGTTATCCCTTTATATTCCAAAGCTATGTTACAATTATGTTATGCATAATCTACAGCTTACAATAGGTATATTAAATATTAATAGGTAGTTAACATTTGTATTCATTCATTTGTCATTAATAGAAAATTGAGATCACTGTATGCAGTTTGTCAAATTTTAAGCGCTAGTAAAGTAAATTAATCATATAATAAAATAATTAAGATCAACTTTTTTAAAATTTGAAACGCTAGGTGGGCCGGTGGATTTGTCCGAGAGTGTAGTTGTTAAAAACACAATTTATATAGCAAAAAATGGAAGTCGCCTCTGCGGCGTAAGCATCCCCGATAGTATCCATTTTATCTTTTCTCCAACTGTACTTCTCCATAATAAAACTACGTTTTAACGATTTTAAGAGCGATGTTTTAATTGATATTATATATAATCTGTACATATAATAAAATTGTAGAGGTCATATTTCTGTACAATGAAAAAAATTGCTAAAAACCGAGTCAGGGGGATGTAAGATGTGAAATAGAACTAATTTAGATTTTTTTCAAATTTTTTGTTTCTCTGTTAGTACCGGCTAATCCCCGAAACGACTGGACCGATTTAAATGAAATTTTATATGGTGGTAGCTTATATCCCTGGTCAACATATTAAAGTATTAAAGAGTTCCCGTGGGATACTTAAATAACTTACCACGCGGACGAAGTCGCGGGCATCAGCTAGTATTATATATAATTATTAAAGCTAGCCATGTTGCTGAAGTATTTCTTGCACCACTTCTTTTCTTAAACCCACATTTGAGAAGTGGCGGTAGATTAGATTAGGCTCCCATAGAGTAAATAATAACCATAAACAAGATTTAAAACTATATAATTAAAATGAACAAGTTAGCGGTAGGCTAAATAAAACGATAACAATACTCATTGACTTTCTTGACATCTTTGTCTTCCGTAAATACGGCCACTGAAAAGTGGCCGAAACGTCGGAATAATAAAAAAATATCCACGCTTAAAGCGTTAAAACGTAGTCTTATTGTGTACTAGTCGCGAGAATAATTCTTCTCCAGTTGTTTCCACTACTGAGTAAATATCTTCCCATCTCTTCCTGGGCATTCCTTTACTTCTCTTCCCACTTCCTAATCATCATTCATACCGCCTCCATGTGCACAGCTTAATAATAAAGTGGTCTATTTTATTTAAAAAAACTACTTTACTTTAATAAACTTTTGCGTTATACAACTGCTTTGTTTTGTATAATGAAAAAATTCAGAACAAACATTTATTACACAAACTTTTTGTTATCGTAATACGAATGAAAACTCGTGTTTTTGTAAAACAACAATTTGAAATTATATTCTTCGGGGAATACAATTCTGTGAGTTAACGGGAAAATGTTGAAAGTTTTTACGTATTAAATAAACATTATGTATTTTGTTCGTTTGTATTTCATACATACATATACAAAAGTAGTTGTCCCGGTGAAACTCCGTTCACGTTGTCATGTTGATTTTTTTGTGAATTGCAAATCGGCTCAAAAAAAATGCGACCGCATCGCCAGCATTTTGGCAACATCCGTCTGTCCTACAAGCTTGTAATGAATCAAAAAAAAAAGGTAGGTCTAATTCAGATCAGCAAATACTAAAAATAGAAAGAAAGAAAGAAAACAGATTTTTAGGACATATACAAGTGAAACAAACACATTTAGAGTAATAAATAAATAACAATAAAAAAATAGAATACAACCACAAAGTACCAGAAGATATACATACATATTGTCCTAAAAATTGGATTAAGCTCAGCAAAAATGTCGGTCTCTTAGACCAACGCTGATCTTCCACTTGAAGCTAGAGCGACGTCACGGCAAACTATACATTATATTATTAATAAATAATTATGTTATTGTGGTAGTAAAGACAAATAGTTCATTAAATATACAAATATTTATAACATAAAATTCATATAAGTACAACCATATATAAAATGTACATATTGTTACAAGTTGGGCCACCTGCATACCTATTGTCACATACCGACAAAGAAATGCTGCGAATCTTGTTTATTGCCCCTCCCGCATTCGGAGTTCTTTTTATTACTTCGTATTTAAAATTATTATTGTTATTGTTTTCCACTTTGTTGGCCGTTCGCAGGAATAGATAACCAGGTGTGCAAATTACTATTTCTCGGAAACTCAGTGCGCGCGGCCGATATTTTTTGTATTGTATAGTTAGTATAAAACAATGCCCGAATGGAGGGGTGGGGCAGTCAAGCGACGACTACGATACGAGTAAGTCGTTTGTAGTACTCTCGATTACCGATATAGACAACGGACTTTGCGCGTGTCGAATTGCATTGAATCGTGCAGTGTGAACTGGTTGCATCCAGTTTTATTTGTATTTGTTTTATACGTGTTTGTACAGTTCTAATAAATTCTATAGTAGTTCCAACGGCATTTGTAATTAGAGGCTCGTAACAATACATATAACAACACTTAGAATTTTTCTGTCTATATTTTCGAGTATCACGTAAAAACTACTGAACATATAAAAATTAAACTCGGCACACATCCATAAATTTCACACAATTCTTCTTCACTTATCTATAATACATTATCATCAACATCTGTAGAGCGCTTCGCGCTTCCTAACACAGCGGAACTCTTAACGAGTCTGGGAAAATGTTTGGCCCGTCAGATTTGTCTGGCTCATTGGAAAATATTTTAAAATATTGTTACGAGCTACAGGACTCGAATTAAAAATGCCGTTGGAACTATTATAGAATTTATTAGAACTTTACAAACACGTATAAAACAAATACAAACAAAACTGGATGCAACCAGTTCACACTGCACGATTCAGTACAATTCGAACGCGCAAAGTCCGTCGTTTATAACGCTAATCGAGAGTACTAGAGAACGTCTTACTCGTTTCGTAGTCGTCGCTTGACTGCCCCTACCCCTCCATTCGGGCATCGTCTTATACTAACTACACAGTACAAATAAATTGGAGGCGCACACTGAATTTCTTAGAAATATTAATTTGCACACCTGCTAACGTCCACAAAGTCGAAAACAATAGTATGTTACAAATTCAAAACACAAAGGATTCCCTAATCCAGGAGGACAATAAGCTGCGCTTACAATAGGCTGTGCGGCTTATCTTTGACGGCATGTAACAATATTATACTTGATAATATATAAAAAATTCAGCCTTCCTAAAATGACGTAAGATCCCACATTTTTTTCAAAGTGTCTGTCAAAAGTTATGGCCCACAGGAACTGTCTGACAACTGTATATCTTTATTTATAACAATATCATATATGACATATGTAAAAACTAGCCTTGCCACTTTGACGTAAGTTAGCATGTTTTTTTCCACCTTTGATACCTGCTACCTGAAAAACGGCCCCGCTTTCAGCTTAGCGAGTATTCATTCCTTTCTAAGTTCATGTTAAACTACCGATACTGAAAATGTCATCTTGGACCATTACTACGTAGTATATATAATACACACAATGTAAACATTGTATTGACACAAACACTACCTAACTACCCATAAGTCATTACAGAAGACAATGAATTCTTGTGACGTTGACGATTCTAAATTACCTATCCGTAAAATTGAATAATCGTCTACGGACCTCATGGGCAAACTATTAAATCCGTCAGTAAGTGACTTTGACGTCCCACGCTTGGTTGAGACCAGAAACACATAGTCTAGTATGCCCGAGCCAACATTATCAAGACAGAAGCTCGAGTGGGGCCACGCAGCAAGTTGGTGTTGAAAATCTCTCGTCTTCTAGTGTCAACGAAGCTGAGCGAGCTAGCCTGTTAGCAGTCTCAAAATGGGAGTCAGGCACACTCCTGGATTACACTACGTTTAGGATTGTAGCCTCTATTCGACTGGGAGCAGCAGCTATAGTCCCTCGTCACTGTCAGTGCGGAGATAAAGTTGTTGGTTCATGCCATTAGGCTTGTTGTGCGTCAGAAGCGCCGGCAGAATACCACACCATGCTGCATTAAATGACACTAGACATCTTTGTCTTCCGTGATCACGGCTACTGAAAATTGGCCGAAACGTCAGAATAAAAATCAAATAGAATTACCGCGCTTAAAACCGTCAAAAGGTGGTTTTATTACATGCCGCATTTCTATCAAAATTGAGAGACAGAAATGTTACGTCTATTTTCAGCATTAAACACTGAATGTTACGACAATTTACTTACTACCCTTATTTTATTCAACTTGCCAAATTACCCTCAATTTCATTAATATAAATCTAAAAGGTTGTTAGTTAGAATATTTATAGAAATATTCTATAATGGGGGTGTTGTTGAATTTCCAATATCTGATGCGCCATCTTGTGATTGTTATGCAAATTCCTCTGATAGGGGATTATTGAACGAAAGGCATTTTATTATACTTTATATTTAAACATTATTGAGATTAAAACCGTGTTTAGAAAATATGTTTAATCAATGTATTAACTATGTATCTGCTGCAGCTCAACGACCCAAAATAGGTAATGGCCTACGAAATGAGAATACTCCACTCCTTCCTGTTCAGCGCTGTCTCCTGCCAGTCATGGGCTTGAAGCTCGCGCTGATCAGCCTCCACTACGTCACTCCAGCGATACCTGGGCGCCTTCCCACTGGTCTGCCCAGATAGGCTCTTTTCACCGCGCGATCCTCCCCCATATGTAGTAGGTGGCCAAGCCAGCGCAAGCGATGTGCCTTACTCTCGCCTATAATTTAAATTTTATTTAATTAACTGACTGATTCAATTAATTACCTGATAAATCTGACAAGTTAAGCCCTTATCATCGTTTTGTACAAAAAATATCAGTTAAGTAGTAAGTTAATTAATATATGAAATGTTTATTGGTAAGTTAATTATTATATGAAATATTTATTAGTAAGTTAATTATTATATGAAATATTTATTAGTAAGTTAATTATTATATGAAATATTTATTAGTAAGTCAATTATTCTATGAAATGTTTATTAGTAAGTTAATTATTATATGAAATATTTATTAGTAAGTTAATTATTATATGAAATGTTTATTAGTAAGTTAATTATTATATGAAATATTTATTAGTAAGTTAATTATTATATGAAATGTTTATTAGTAAGTTAATTATTATATGAAATGTTTATTAGTAAGTTAATTATTATTAAAAAAAGGCTTTTTTTATTTACTACTTTTATTCTATTACTTTTAATGTCTTGTCATTACTATGAAGCTATTTCATTTCTCCTGTTGTGTTTTTGCTAGAACTCCCATTACATTTTCGAAAAGTAACCGCATATGATGGTGATAACTGCTCAAAAACAGTTGCCTGATTTAGGTGGAGTAAGCGGATATACAGACAGACGCAGACAGTCGGACGGACGTCATAAAGACGGATGTAAAGAAGATTTTACAATTTTAGGATGACTATATTTTTTTTATAATAATAAAAATCGGCATACAATGACACATATTGCATGTCCCTAAATTAAGCAAATTACGCTTGTGTTATGGGTAATATACAACGGACTAGAACGATCCCAGACACCCAGACTACAGTAAATAACGGAGAAAAGTAATTTCCGAAATTTACGATACTAGAAATAGGAAGAGGGATACGAACCTAGAGACTCTGCATTACAATGAGGTAAGCCGGCAAAGGCTTAGCCCGTCAACCAAAAAGGCCGGCGAATTAAAAAAATTATTGCTTGAGTTCTTGGAAATTGTTAATCGTCGCCTATGGACACTTACAACACCAAAGGTGCTACAAATACGCTGATGCTCTATTAAGGTTGACTGGAACCTGGACACTAATGGTGAAATACAACTCAAGGTTGTTATGGCGGCATACTCTAGGCCAGGGGTGGGAGCTATCCAGACGAGCAAATACCCTACCACCTTTTTTTTTTCAAAGGGAAATCCGTTTGCGGACACCCTGCCGCACGGAGCCGGAATACCCACTAAAGCCCCTTGGTGTCCTTCTGTCGCCATATGTCAGGGTCCCGGGACGTGCGCGAGCTTTTCGCTGCGACCCCGACTGACGTGGACCCACCCCTACGGGCAAGCCTCTACTGCTTCAATCCATGATTGAGAGAGGCACTGACGGAACATCGACGCGCCCGCTACTCAGCGGCTTGAATGCAGGTGACGGCCTAGTGTCGCCGCGGGTCGTCACCCGCTGAAATACCCTACCACCTGACTGTAGGTTGTTTTGTCGCCTCTTACGACAGGTGGCCCGCCCACCGAAATCGTATTCTTTCTCCGTTCCTGCACGGACATAAATAATATTTAAAATAAACGACAAACTTAGTGATAGAGTTTAGCAGGACGTAGCGTAACCTGAAAATTTCACGCTCCCTGCCCACACTCAGACTAAGGCGAGTCACTTCAATGAAACAAAAAAAGATGCTAGCTTTATTCAATGTTGTTGGTCCGAAGACCTCACAACTTTACCGGGGTTTTAAGCGAAGGCGCTCGAGCCGGGAGGCAACTTTATTCTGTTGCCAAAGCATAGGGCGACACAATGCACTAATTGTTTACTAATATTTGCTTACATACTTATATTACCAAAACGCAAACCATACCGCGATCTATTGTTTGACTAGCGCCATCTATCCATGTACAAAATAATTTTTGCTCCATACTTAACCACTTTCAATATTATTGTACTAACTCGCGTTAATACTCCCTACGATTTTACTTTTGAGTCAGATCAGTGCCCTAGATTGGCGAGGAGAATGCTGCGATGACTGTGTACGGGTGGGACATATAAACATAGTTTTAAATGTGTACAATATTTAATTATACTTAATTTATACAATTACAGTTAGTTTTTGGTATAAAATAGCGCGACTTGGCTTGTGGTGTGTGCAGATGGTGATTGTTCAAAAAAGAAACAAGGTATGACGAATGGCGTGGCGTGCCCACGCCGTCTTGGGATGGCGGCCGATCCCTCCCCGCTCTTCTATTGTTCCTAAAAGAGAAATCGGCCGTAATGGGAAACTTTGTTGCCACCATCTGTGGCATGGCGTGAACAACTGATACCTAGGACCTACGTAATTATGTTTTAGATTTTAGTACGTGCTGCGGAATTATTATCTTTCTTTTCAATAAAACTGTTTAAATTAATATTTTTACTTATTCTATTAAACTTTTAATCCGACTGTAGACATTTCATTTCTGTCTTCCAATTTGGTTGATTCAACGAGAGTGATCTATATGAACATATACTTGAATCATTCAACGTTATTGAATACTATCAATGAATCAATCAATATCTTTATTTGCAAGAATTTAGTTTATACAGGTGTTATACAATTGCAGATGCACAGTACACGCCATACTTAGTCCAATAGTTCGGTCAGTGCAAAACTAGATGGCGCTGTTTCCTAATTAAACTCACTATTGTTTGTAATATATATTTTGTGAATATCTTTTGTTTTTTTATTCACAATTTGGTTCAGTTCAATAAACCAGTGCAAACAAGTAATTAAGTACATTATTTAGTAGTGCAACAGGCAACTTATGTCATCTAGGACAATCATACTATCCGTCATTAAAAGGGTATTCTGTCTCTACTTCATATAAATTTCAAAGGAAATGGAGTAATTTTGTTATCAAAAAGTTTGCTCCAAAGTTACCGCCGTAACCTTTAAATGAAGCTTAATAAAACTTAGAACAATAATCTATGAAGGCTTCAAATGATTTATAAGGCCGCCTTTTAACTTCCTCTCATATTTGGTTTTGTTTAATAAAAAGAAAACCGGTTTCAAACTAAAAAGCGAAAAATAAGTATTTTACCGCCTTCCTTATAACATCTTGAAGTCGGTGCCAATAAAAACATAAAAATTACTATATTTTGCAAATTTGTTGTTGCTACACTCTTCGGTGTAGACGCTTATCAACAAGGCCTGCTATCGATTTCCCTGCGATCCACTCATCAGATCCTCACTTGGTGATCATGGGACCACCTCGGGAGTATACACTTACGAATAAAGAAAAAAAATGGAAATCGGTACACTAATGACGGAGTAATCGTTTAAAACACATACAAAATACAAAAAAAAGCTTGAGAACCTCCTCCTTTTAGATCGATTAAAAATATTGATCAGCGCTGGTTTAGCCACCATTTATCATTTACAAAAATATCACTTAAAAATCTACATTTTGAAGAGTTTCTAGAGCCATGGAAGAATAATTACTAAAGAATAATTAACATGTAACTTATAACACACTCAGCAATTCCGTTCTTGTTTTTATATTGTTACGAGCTACAGGACTCGAATTACAAATGCCGTTGTAACTACTATAGAATTTATCAGAACTCTACAAACACGTATAAAACAAATACAAAAAAAACTGAATGCAACCAGTTCACACTTCACGATTCGATGCAATTCGACACGCGTAAAGTTCGTCGTCTATATCGCTAATCGAGAGTACTACAAACGTCTTACCCGTCTCGTAGTCTTCGCTTGACTGCCCACCCCTCCATTCGGGCATTGTCTTATACTCATTACACAGTACAAAGAAATTGGCCGTGCGCACCGAGTTTCCGAGAAATAGTAATTTGCACACCTGCGAACGGCTAACAAAGTCGAAAACAATAACAATAAGGATTAGTTCGACGCTAATGATGGTTATAAAACAAGTAGAAAAACAATAGCATGTTTTTCTTAATTACAAATTAAAAACACAAAATAATTCCTAAATCGTTGGAAGACAATGAACTGCGCTTACGAGAGGCAGCTGTGCGCTTATCTTTGACGGCATGTAACAATATTTTATTAACTTCATATATATATACATATATTTTTATAGCTGGACTACAGCAGACAGGCTGACGGCCCACCTGGTGGAAAGCGGTTACCGTCGCCTACGGACGTTTGCAACATCAGAGATGTCACCAACGCGCTGCCTGCCTCGAAGAAATTTTATGACAGCCTTTTTGAAAAACTCCATATCGTAGCGCTGTGGGAAAATCTTGGCTGGGAGCTCATTCCAAAACCCCATGGTACGCAAGAGAAACGTTCAACAGAACCGTTGCGTACATAAGCGAAGGGGCTCAAGGAAGTGGGGGTGAACTCCCAATGGATGGCGAGCGGTGCGATGGTAGAAAGAGGACGAAGACATCATTCTAAACAGTTCTTCGGAACACTCCCCGTTATACAGTCGGTCGAATACGCAGAGAGAAGCAAAGTCTCTCCTAAGGCCAAGCGTATCTAGACAGTCTCTGAGTATGGGATCATCAACAACGCGAACGGCTCGACGTTGAATACTGTCCAGGGGATTAAGTTGGTAGGCAGGTGCTCCAGCTCAAAGGTGTGAGCAGTACTCCATATGCGGCCTCACCTGAGCTTTATAAAGCACAAGGCGTTGCCGCGGTGTGAAGTACTGCTTGGACCGGTTTAGCACTTCCAACTTCTTGGAGGCAAATTTTGCCTTGCCTTCAAAATGGCCCCTGAACTGTACATCGTTCGCGATGTCAACACTGAGGATCCCAATACTTTTACAGGTGGTAAGGGGAATTCCTTGGAACTGAAGCGCTGGAATATATTAATACGTGAAGCAAAAACACAGCCAAAACTTTTGCACCCCTTTTTACGAGAATTGCGTAGACGGAGAAGTATGAAAATTCGCACACTTATAGTTTATATAGAGAAGGAGTGCAGAATGCTAATATTTTTTAAAATTATGCATAAAAATACATTAAATCAATAAAAAAAGCACTACACACACTATCATGTATTTGACACACACGCGGATATATACTCTTTTGTTTATTATTCAAGTCAATTTAACAGCGTAGCCTTGGCGAAATCTGTGATTATAGAAGTCTTTGACATTAATTATTGTGGTCGAATTTCGACCACGGGCGACCACTAGTTGTCAGTAAATAAACACTTCAACCTATCATAACCATTATTATGAAGTTTCAATGATCAAATAAATATACATCATAATAATACAAACAAGTCATTTTTGATCGTGACATTCCAATGTGTTGCCGAGCGCAATTCCAGGCAGGCGAGCATTCCTCCGCAATTACGTTCAGGAATGGTATTTTGCCTGTACTATTTCTGTAACAGGTTACCCTTTTCCAATAGGATTACTGATATGACATTTTATTACAGCAATGTTAAGATGCAACCCTCAGTGAGAGTTATAATAGGTTGGGGAAAAAGTATTTTCGTATATAGTATGTATGAACTTGTAATAAGATCTCTTTGGCTATACCATTTGTATCTGGCTGGTTTTGGTATCATTAAAAAGTTTTAATTTTAAAGAAGACAATTCCAAATTCAAATTAGGAAAAGAAGTGATTTTCATTTGTGTTTCTTATTGTTAAAATGAGTGAATCTAATGAAGAAATTCGATACATTTTAAAATTTTACTACAAAAAAGGTAAAAATTCAACACAAGCCGCGAAAAAAATTTGTGATTTTTATGGACCTAATGCAGTATCTGTGAGAGTAGCGCAAATTTGGTTTAAGCATTTTCAATCCGGAAATTTTGATATCAAAAATGCACGTCGCTCTGGTCGCCCTGATATTGACAAAATTGATGACATTTTTGAAAAAGTGAAGCAAGGTCGGCATATTAGTAGTTACGATGGAGCTGGAGAACTGGGAATTGACCACAAAACGGTTTTGGCGCGTTTGAAAAAAGCTGGGCACACAAAAAGCTCGATATTTGGGTGCCTCATGAGCTCACCGAAAGAAACCTAATGAACCATGTACTCATTTGTGTTTCTTTATTACGAAGTAATGAAACCGTACCATTTTTGAAGAAGCTGATAATTGGTGATGAAAAGTGGATCACGTACGACAAGAACGTGCGAAAAAGATCGTGGTCAAAGGCCGGTCAGGCTTCGCAGACTGTGGCGAAACCCGGGTTAACTCGCAACAAGGTGATGCTGTGTGTATGGTGGGATTGGAAAGGCATTATTCATTATGAGCTGTTACCGCAAGGTATGACCATCGATTCTGAACTGTACTGCGAACAACTGATGAGATTAAAGCAAAAAGTTGAGAGAAAGCAGCCGGAATTAATCAACAGAAGGGGTGTGGTTTTTCACCATGATAACGCTAGACCTCACACATCTTTAGCCACTCACCAAAAATTACGAGAGTTTGGCTGGGAGGTGTTAATGCATCCGCCGTATAGTCCTGATCTTGCACATTCAGATTTTCACCTGTTTCGGTCTCTGCAGAATTCCTTAGGCAGTGTCAGGTTAACATCATGAGAGGACTGCCAGAACCACTTGTCGCAGTTTTTTAATCAGAAGCCCCAAATTTTTATAGCAATGGGATCACGTCCCTACCTACAAGATGGCAAAAAGTTATCCAACAAAATGGCACCTACATACTTTAGTCAAATGTAAATAAACTTTATATATATATATATATATATATATATATATATATATATATATATACATATAATAGGCTGGGGAAAAAGTGTTTTCGCATATAGTATGTATGAACTGGTAATAAGATCTCTTTCGTTATACCATTTGTATCTGGCTGGTTTTGGTATTATTAAAAAGTTTTAATTTTAAAGATTCCAACTCCAAATTCAAATTAGGAAAATGTGTGATTTTCATTTGTTTTTCTTATTGTTAAAATGAGTGAATCTAATGAAGAAATTCGATACATTTTAAAATTTTACTACAAAAAAAGCAAAAATGCAACACAAGCCGCGAAAAAAAATTGTGATGTTTATGGACCTAATGCAGTATCTGTGAGAGTATAGCAAATTTGGTTTGAGCGTTTTCGATCCGGAAATTTTGATATCAAACATGCACGTCGCTCTGGTCGCCCTGATATGGACAAAATTGATGACATTTTTGAAAAAATGGAGCAAGATCGGCATATTAGTAGTTACGACGTACCTAGCTATACAATATGTCTCGACCGTGTAAACAATGATTTCCAAGAATCACACCTGGCCACTGCCTAATACAAAGGATTACAATACACAATAGGCTGTTTTTCTACTTACAACTTTTAAACACAAAGTAAACAAAAGAAGTCCAAATGCGGGAAGGTAATAAACTGTGCTTTATGGCAGGCAGGTGTGCATTCACTTTTGTCGGCATGTAACATTATACTGAGTTTCAGACAAATCGATCCAGTAGTTTTTCCGTGAAAATGGAACAGACAGACAGACAGAGTTACTTTCGCATTAATAATATTAATAAGGATAATAAGGACACATATATAATAAATAAATAATCGTTTTAAATGACAATAACAATGCTTTACAATTTTCGAAATTCTTAACCCCCGTTTATACAAGCCAACGCGCTTTCTCTACACAATAAAAACTACTTCAACAACGCAAACTTCAACTTAAACAGATCAAACCACTTTATATTGATTGGTTGGTATATAACTTCTTTGAAACCGGAGCCTTCTAAGAAAAGTTATAAGAGCTGTTAGTAGCACTCTCTTGATACCTCAATCAATATGAAGTACGAACATAATATAATTTAAACAGTTTGAACATGGCAATTCATAAGTCTTTTATTTAGTACAGATGTACTAACTTTATTTAGAACTTAAATAATAACAATATGTGCACTAAAATAAAACTAAATTATAAACTATTGTTACGAGCTACAGGTTTCGAATTAAAAATGTCGTTGGAACTACTATAGAATTTATTAGCACTGTACAAACACGTATAAAACAAATACAAATAAAACTGGATGCAACCAGTTCACACTGCACGATTCCATACAATTCGATACGCGCAAAGTCCGTCATCGATATCGCTAATCGAGAGTACTAGAAAACGTCTTACTCGTTTCGTAGCCGTCGCTTGACTGCCCGCCTCTCCATTCGGGCATCGTCTTATACTAACTACACAGTACAAAGAATTCGGCCGCGCATACCGAGTTTCTGAGAAATAGTAATTTGCACACCTGCGAACAGCCACAAAGTCGAAAACAATAACCATAAGGATTAGTTCGACGCTAATGATGGTTATAAAACAAGTAAAAAGACATTAGCATAGTTTTCTTAATTACAAATTCAAAAGACAAAAGAATTCCTAATCCGGGAAGACAATAGACTGCACTTACAATAGGCAGCTGTGCGCTTATCTTTGACGGCATGTAACACTATCATGAAAATTAAACGACACTGTACATCAAATCAAATCTATTTGTTCAAAACATGGTGAAACGGTTGGCATATAATATATGTTATAGTGTACACGTTTTGCTCACATTGGTGCATACAAATATTTATAATAAATTTTATTAAATTATATAATGTCAAATGAACATATGAAAAAAAAACAGATAAATATCAAAAAATAATAGTAATAATAATAACAACCTTCATAAGTCGAGGAAGGTATTTATTTATAACTGAGGAATTCGTCCACCGAGTAAAACATTCTATTTAAGAGCCATTCCTTTAACTGAATTTTAAATTTAGTAATCCTAAACTCTTTTATGTGGATTGGAATTTTATTATAGGTTTGAATGCACATGTTATAGCAGTTTCTGGTAAAGAGGGTTGTTTTTGGTGCCACATTTAATAAAACATGTAAAATTACACCTAAAGACGCGTTTTTACGCGCGGCAATTGTAATTCTGTATATCATGATACTAGGCTGGACACTCGCGAAAAATTTAAAAGAGTCTATTGAATATAATTAAATACCGGAATACTCTTCTTCACATTACTTTATAACATATTATTTATTTCTTGTAGCACTCCTTACCTTAAGGAACGTTTTAATTACTTCGCTTTTTATGATAAGTCTCTTACAGTGTAGGCTGTCAAACTTTGGAATGCGCTGCCTCTTACTGTCAGAGAGGCCAAAACATCGCCCACATTTAAGAACGCACTCAGAAATCACTACTTTTTCTTAAATAGTTATGCCTAATTCTTATACTATAGACTAATTTATATATATATAAAAAATATAATTTTTTACAAGTGACACAGGATAACGGAGACACCTTGCAAAAATTCTCACCAAGTATCAGCTCATTAAGGTGTCTAGCAAGCCATTTATCCGTGTCACTTGTAAAAAAAAAATTTTTTTTTTGACCCACCCTAATATACGTACTATATATATATAGGTTTGAATGCACATGTTATAGCAGTTTCTGGTAAAGAGGGTCGTTTTTGGTGCCACATTTAATACTAGTCGTATAAAAAACCTTAAAATGAAATACGAGAACTAAATAAAAAAGGGCATAATTATTGATAAAATATGACATGATAAGATACTATGTGATATGATATAATGTGTTATGATATGTTCAACGGGTTCTATTTAATCATCATCATCATCCGAGCGTTAAATCCCGGTTGCGTTCAGAGCGTCCACTCCGACACCCAGGGTCCGCTTTCCTACTATTTCTACTCCACTTCACGCGGTCTTCAGCATCCCCCGTTTTGAGACCATTGGTACGCATTTCATCCTTCACAACTTGGCGGAGGCGGCATGGCTAGACATTTGTTCCCCACGTAATTAGCCGGTCTCCGTAAAACGTAGCCGTGCCAGCGTAAGCAACACTCTTCAGTTTGTCTGCTATGTCGCCGATGTCTGATATGTCAGGGAGTTCCTGACACGGTCTTTCCACGCCACTCCAAACATCCATCGCAGCATATTCATCTCCGTGACACACAGTTCTTGATTGTGTCGCTCAAGTACAGGTCACGCTTCACTGCCATACAAAAAGGACAGGTCTAATGATGGCTTTATAGAACTGTCCTATTAATTTAAGCGGCATTTTGTGGTCACAAATGACACCTGTCAACGGGTTCTATTTAATAATCGTACCATAAAATCCGTGTCCCAAGGAAATTATCACTTTTTCGGTATAAACATAATATCCCATGATCAACTCTATTTGTTGCGAAGATGGCAAATTGGCCCACCTAATTTAAAGACACATTGTGCATGTTTCTTTGTTCTCACACATACACTAACAGACACATCAATACACACAGACACAAAGATACACGCATACGCATCATACTTAAGCGCTCAAACTTCTATAAATGTAAATATGTATTAAATAATGTTTTATTTTATGTATGTATTAAAATTATATAAGCCCTGCGATGCAGGCTTTGCCTACTTTAGGGTTCTTGAGGACCCATATCTTGCTAAGAATGTGACACCCAGGGTAACATAACCCACAGCCAGGTGGTAGGGTATCTGGCCGTCTGGATGGCTACTACCCGCGGCATGTTGTGTTCCGGCATTAGTGGCTAGGTTCCATTCTGCCTTTAGAGAGCAGCAGCGCATTTGTAGCATCTTTGGTGTTACAAGTGTCCATAGGCGATGGTAACCACTTTCCATCCATCCGTCTACCTGTCTGCTAAACTCATGCAATACAAAAAGGGGGCTACTCTTACCTGCTAGTTTATTATGAGAATAATAAACGTTTAAATGATATCATTTAAATGAACAAAACATCCTATTAAAGCAGTTTAAATGGAAATTACGTCTGAATAAGGCTTCAGGCGTTAAAATGCTAATTAATACTTGGAAAGTAATAAGTGAGAGACGCCCTCCTTCCGCGGGAATGATTCATTAATCAACTACCTTCACTCATTAATTAGACGTCAAAAGTTGGACATTATTCTGATATCCTAATAACATTCAATGTTGTATGTCGATACTTTCCTGACGACTGATTTACTTAACCTTTAGGCTCTTTGATATTGTATATGTTAGTAAGTGTAGTTAGTAAAGTAATTAATAGCAAGCATTTAAGCTAACAGCATTTTTTTTTATTTATTTATTTAATAATAATAATATAAAACACAAAATTAATACACATATCAATCAAGTTCCCACTAAAAATAGTTTAGTTAAAAATAGGCGCGCCTTACGCTGCTTATATACCCGGAAGAATCTTCTGGAACCCATAATCTCGATCTTCTTTTCCTCATTTTTTATTTACTATCTATCCCTTTCTAAACATCTATCTATCTCTATCTTCTCTTCCCAAACCTTCTATTCGAGAACTTTCGTTTATACATCTGTCCCTTTCTAACATCTATCTATCTCTGTCTTTTCCTTCTAGTACTTTTGTTTATCGTCTATCCCTTTCCAACATGTATCTGTCCTTGTCTTTTCTTTCCAGAATCTTCTACCTTTTTATAAAAGTCTTGAGACCGGCTTACGTTGGCGGAACGTTCTACCCTCGGTCGCCAATGTATTATTTCTGTTTCTGTTCCTGCACGGAAAAAATAAAAAAATATGCATACATTGAAAAAGCAATAAATCCCACTAATCGTTTATTTGAATTGGAGCTTTTTTAAATTTTAAAATAAACTCCATGCAAGTACTACATCTATCAACCAGCCGTCGATATATTAAAGTAATGAATTTACGACCGGCTCCTATATATGTATTGTCTACTATTCATTCATTTGCCTTAACTATTAGAGCTAGTTCAGACATGGCGGAATCCGTGCGGATCCAAATCGCGCGGTTCTAAACGCAAGTGTTCAGACAGGCGCGGACGTAATGCGGAGTGCCGTAATCCGCATAGAGTGGCAGTCATTCCAGTCCAATCATGGAAGTCGAAGAAGCAATATGTGTGTACTTGTTACTCCGTAAAAAAGAAAGAAAGACGAAACGGCAGTATTGGGTGCATCCAATATTACGTGATCGGCTCACCCATGGTCAGTTTCAGCTCCTGCCAAGCTCCATTTCTAATTATTTTATTAGAATATTCCGCACATTGGATGTCCCACAAAGCAGGTATCTTTTCCACCTCATCGATGAATAGCTAGGTGTCGAAGCGATCCATTGTCACCGTCCGATACGCGCGGCTTCCGCGATGCAACTGAACGCGCTCTAGGTACTTCAAGTAAATAAATATTATAGATCCGAGCGGCGACCGCGCGAATTCATTTTCCAGCGGTTGAGTGGCGGCTATGACAGGTATGAACGAATTATAAGCACTAATGTAAATAAGATCCGCGCGGTCTAACCGCGCGATTTGCATCCGCACGGCTTCCGCCATGTCTGAACTAGTTCTTAGTTGAATTTAGACATTACTTGTATAAGGCTATTGTCAAATTTTAACCGATAGTCAGGCAAATGGACGATTGCTAAGATATAGTAACAAGTTTCAAGCTAAAATTTAATATGTTAATTAATATGTGAATTGGTGAGTAAATGCCTTTGTCATCCTTTGGATAGAAACTTGAACATTACGGAGATCCCTCGTCTCTATTCACTTTTATGAGTTACACGTATGATAATGTATAGATAGATAACACTTTATTATACACCAATACAAAAATGAACTTAAAGACTAAAATTATATCTAGTTGTGTACAAAGGGCGGTCTTATCGCTAATAATCATATTCCAACGACAGGTAGTATATTTTGATCATGGTTTTAAATATCGCTAGCGATTTTGCTTGTCTGATAGTAACAGGAAGCTTATTCCAAAGCTGTATAGCCTTAACAGTAAAAGAATTGTCGTAAAAAGTTGAGTTATGCGCAGGAGTGTTCAATTTAAGTTTAGTAGAAGGGCGTAAATTATGAGAGGACGAAATAAATTCAAAACGTTGTTTAAGGTAATCAGGAGTATTTGGGACAAATAAAATACTATAGAGAAAAGAAAGGATATGAGTATTCCGGCGAAATCGAATTGGCAACCACTTGAGTTTTTTCGGAATTCAGAGACATGGTCATACTTGCGTAGGCCAAATGTGAACATTATGCAAACATTTTGGAGGCGCTCAAGTTTATTAAGTTGTTCTTGGGTTAAATTTAGATAGCTGGCGTCAGTATAATCAAAGATAGGAAGTAATAAGGACTCTGCTAGTTTAATTTTGGCGGTAGTGGGCAAGAAGTTCCTCAACCTTCTAAGGGATCTGGATGAGAGATATAGCCGTCGGCTTAATTCGGTGATATGAGGTCGCCAACACGGCTCACTGTCAAATATAACACTAAGGTTTGTATATGTAGTATTGAAATAAAAAATCTTTAATCATGTATATATTTTTAAAACAACTTACGTCTTCCAAAACTTATTGTGAGCGCGGGCGGGAGCGGGCATAAAACAGCAGTAAATGACTTACAAGATAGGTCGCCGCACCAGACACGCTACGAATGATGCGGGCTTTGCAGCGGCAGGCACTTCTTCCTCGTGATCCTTCCTTTATGTCTTGCAGTTCCTTCGGTAAGTGGACCAGCTGGAACGATACAACGTGCACCTTCCAGCGTGCGGGTTGATATAAGCGGGTGTAAAGAGCGGCACAACACACAAAACGCGGCGAGGTATGTGTGGAGGCAGTGGTGCGTTCAGCGGTCGGACGTAGACTATGTCACACTACATAGTGACAGATGCGGCGAAATAAAAAAGAAGAAACAAAGAGGCGGTCACCAAATAGGTCGGCGTCAATGTACTTTTATATTTGTTTTTCTAATATAATTACAGTATAATATGTGTATATATATTTGTGTATATGCTATATGTGTTTCTGTGTACACATACTTATATATACTAGTGGATATACTTCTATAATCACAGATTTCGCCCAGGCTACACTGTTCATTTGACTTGAACAATAAACAAAAGAGTATTATGCGTGCGTGTGTCAAATATATGGTAGTGTGTGTAATGTTTTTTTTATTGATTTAATGTATTTTTATGGACAACTAAAAAAAATATTTGCATTCGTCGCTTCTTCTTTATATAAACTACTAAAAATCGTACGTATCTCTTGTACACAATAAATATAACCTGTACCGCCTGCTCTTTAAAGATTCACTTCATTTTATATCGCAAACTATACCATTCCCCATCTATCTGTCAACTATGTTATCTGTCTAAGTGACAAAAATGACAAAAGACGACCAAGCGGACCAACGGGTCCCACGGCACCCACGGGACGCACGGGACGCACGGGACCCACGGGACGCACGGGACCCACGGGACCCACGGGACGTACGGGACCCACGCAACCTACGGGACCAACGGGACCAATGGGACTAACGGGATCAAGTGGACGAATTGGACAAAATTCCAAAAAACCTATCCCACTTTTTGGGATAACTTTTACATAAATCTATCCCATTATCCGGGATAAAAAGTATCCCTTGGCCACCCTCGGTATTAAAATTACATACATACCGAATCTCAGCCAAACCTGTCCAATAGTTTTTCCGTAAAAGCCTAACAAACAGAAATATATTTTTATCCCGGAAACTACCCCATTTTTCGGAAAAAACGTATCCTATGTTTATCCTTGGCATCGAAAATATATATAAGTATATACTGAGTTGCAACGAAATCGGTCCAGTAGGTTTTCCGTGAAAACGGATCAGACGGACAGACGGACCGACAGTTACTTTCGCATTTATAATATTAATAGGGATAATTTCGTACTCCTCCGTCCGCGCAATTTTCGCAAAAAGAGGGGTACAAAGTTTTTACTTCACGTATTGATATATAAGATTACGATGTCTATATATATCGTATAACTCACATTTCTATAAATGTGAGTTATTGGGTCAAGTGTATGGAGGTTGGCACTGAAAATAAGCGCTATATCGGGATTTTTTAAAATTCCGATGCATCACAATGCTAAGTTGCCAACCTCGTTGACTAAAAAACTCAACGTACAAGCCTTATATATTTATTTATTATGTATGTTTTGGGAATCAGGTTTTTTATGTTTTTGTGTAAAATTTATTGTGAATGTATTATTGTGTTTTTATAGCGTCGTCTTTTTTAAGTCAATAAATCTTTTTCTTTCTTTATTTCTTTAAAAGGTTTATCGTATGAGGCGACAAAACAACCCACAGCCAGTAGGGTATTTGTTCATAACAACCTTGAGTTGTGTTCCGACATTAGTGGCCAGGTTCCAGTCCCCTTTAGAGAGCAGCAGCGCATTTGTAGCACCTTTGGTGTTGCAAATGTCCATAGGCGATGGTAACCGCTTCCCATCAGATTACTCCATAACTCTTGAATCCACGCTTCCATTCGAGCGTCTCTTGTCTTTCGTCATCTATTGTTCTCACTCACATACCGTACGGATATACATGTAATTTAAATATTTAATATAATTAATTATACGTTCGGAAACATTCTTATCCTACATGAATACAAACATAGTACTTGCCTTCAGTTTAACGAAATTAAATACATACCAAAGCTTTGAGTAAAAGATTAAAGCAATAACAAAGGCAACGGCTTAAGAACCTTCCAAATGAATGATTCAGTAGGCTTCAGATGTAATTAAGAAAATATTTCCAGACAAAAGCGCGTTAATATTTCCTTGCCTTTTTAAAACCTTTTTGATTATTATATCTTCATATATATTATATAATATTATAACATTCTAAAGAAGCCGTATCTGTACATTGAAGCAGTTTAAAAAACAACTAGAATAGACTATATAAACGATGGCAAATGCATGCAATTGATGCAGATGCAATGAGAATGATGCAATTTTTTTTAGATTTCTTGTCCGTTTGTTCGAGATTCACGTTCCAACTGCTGAGCCGATTTCGATGCGGTTTTCACTGATCGATAGCAAATTCATAGGCTTAAAATCTGCGCTACTTTTTATCCTGGGAAACCCGCGGGGTTTTTTTCTGGGAATGATTTAAAATGGCCAGTCGAATTCCAATGTGATTCTTATCATTGATCGATAGCAAATTTTATGGAGTTTTCCCGGGAGATGTTTGTAGTTATTTGGGTGAACTAGAAATTAGCTTATTCCGATACAATTTTTATTAAAACGATAGCTTACATTATTTTTCAAATGCTATGGTGCCTTGTGTCCCGGGAATCCCGTGAGAATTACAAGACAAGCGTGGATGAAGGATGAATTCGCGGAAATAACCTAGTTATTGTATATTTTTATTCATCTATTCATAAGCCTACTTTGTTGCTAACTCTTTGCATAGACAGCATCGATATCCTGCATAGCAACAAACTCTATACTTTTGCCAAAATATATTGCAGATATATAAAATGCAGAATGTGTTACGACTTCTTCTTCTACTGTAATAAGTAGGAATGTACAGTAGAGTCTTACTAATCCGCTACTTCAGTAGTCCGGTACGTCCAATAATCTGGCACCCTCCACTCACGTCTCCTACGCTCGTTCCGCACTTGACAAACCTCAAAAGTTATTACAATAGCACGTACATACTCGTATTTACCTATTGTTTTCAAATTGAAAATAATGTACCTAAATATGTCAAGTAGGTACACGGCAACATGCTTTATTTTATGTACATACTAGTGTTTACTCCAGTGCGTATCTCTTGTTTAAAGAACAGGCGGTACAGGTTACATTCTATCAATTTTTTTATGTATTTGCCCCCAGAAGGTTCACTTCATTTTACATCGCAAATTATACCATCTCCCGTCTATCTGTAAACTAAATAAATGACAAAACTTGACAAAATACACAACATGGACAACATATACCAAGTGGGCCAAGTGGGCGAAATGGACAAAATCACCAAATCTACACTAGTTTCCGGGATAACCTTTACATAAATCTATCCATAATCTATCTCATTATCCGGGATGAAACTATTCCTTAGCCACCCTCGGTATTAAAATTACATATGTACATTATACATATATATAGGTATACACATATTACAGTTTCAGCCAAATCGGTCCAATTGTCTTTGCATAAAAGGATAACAAACAGAGAGACAAATACATTTTCAACTATCCCGATTTTCGGGATAAAAAGTATCCTATGTTCATCCTCGGCATCGAAAATATATACATATATACTGCGTTTCTGCCAAATCGGTCCCGTAGTTTTTCCGTGAAAACGTAACACTCAGACAGACAGAGTTACTTTCGCATTTATAATATTAATAAGGCTAATAAGGATTATTAATTTTTCTATACAATCCAATAATCCGGCACCCCCTAGATCTTATTAGTGCCGGATTAGTGAGACTTTACTGTAATTGAATTTTTAACTGACTTTCAAAAAGGAGGCGGTTCTAAATTCGTCTATATTTTTATTGTATGTTCGTTACTCGATTTCTCCGTCAATTGTGGAGCGATTTTCAAAATTTTCTTTTAATCGAAATATATCCTCCCGAAATGATCCTATTGTCACCATGTCAGTATCTGATGAGTAAATTCCAAGGAATTAAAGTAACTCACGGAAATTGTTAACTAACTTGTTCCTAACACGATATCGCTGTCAATTGTAAACCAAAGTTCAAATTGTTTTCATTACTCGTAAGTGCATACTCCCGAGGTAGGCCCATGGTCACACAGTCAGGATCTGATAGTGGATCGGATCCCAGGGCTACCGAGCATAACCCTTATTAAAGAACGCCATACGCCTAAATTCTTGGAAAAAATCTTGTATACGCGTGCTAGTATTACAACATTCTACAGGCGCTATATTTTTGTAGGCTTGTTACGCGATTTCTCCGTCAATTGTGGACCGATTTTCAAATTGTTTTTTAATCACCGAGATGGTCCCATAATCACCAAGTCAGAATCTGATTTGTGAATCGCAAGGTAATCGTGAGCGACCCTTGTTAAAGAACATATTAGGTTGGGGAAAAAGATTTCTTCGCATTTTATATAAAAATTCAAAAGGTTTTTTTTATAAAGTTTATTTACATTTGACTAAAGTATGTGGGTGCCATTTTGTTGGATAACTTTTTGCCATCTTGTAGATAGGGACGTGATCCAATTGCTGTAAATATTTTGGGGCTTCTGATCAAAAAACTGCAACAAGTGGTTTTGGCGGTCCTCTCTTGATGTTAACCTGACACTGCCTAAGGAATTCTACAGAGACCGAAACAGGTAAAAATCTGAAAGTGCAAGGTCGGGACTATACGGCGGATGCATTAACACCTCCCAGCCAAACTCTCGTAATTTTTGCTGAGTGGCTAAAGATGTGTGAGGTCTAGCGTTATCATGGTGAAAAACCACACCCCTTCTGTTGATTAATTCCGGCCGCTTTCTCTCAACTTTTTTCTTTAATCTCATCAGTTGTTCGCAGTACAGTTCAGAATCTATGGTCCTGCCTGGCGGTAACGGCTCATGATGAATAATGCCCTTCCAATCCCACCATAGACACAGCATCACCTTATTGCGAGTTTACCCGGATTTCGCCACAGTCTGTGAAGCCTGACCGGCCTTTGATCACGATCTTTTTCGCACGTTCTTGTCGTACGTTATCCACTTTTCATCACCAGTTATCAGCTTCTTCAAAAATGGTGCGGTTTCATTACGTCGTAATAAAGAATCACAAATGAGTACATGGTTCATTAGGTTTCTTTCAGTGAGCTCATGAGGCACCCAAATATCGAGCTTTTTTGTGTACCCAGCTTTTTTCAAATGCGCCAAAACAGTTTTGTGGTCAATTCTCAGTTCTCCAGCTACATCGTAACTACTAATATGCCGATCTTGCTCCACTTTTTCAAAAATGGCATCAATTTTGTCCGTAACAGGGCGACCAGAACGACGTGCATCTTTGATATCAAAATTTCCGGATTGGAAACGCTTAAACCAAATTTGCGCTACTCTAACAGATACCGCATTAGGTCCATAAACATCAGAAATTTCTTTCGCGGCTTGTGTTGCATTTTTACCTTTTTTATACTAAATGTAAATTTTAAAATGTATCGTATTTCTTCATTAGATTTACTCATTTTAACAATAAGAAAAACAAATGAAAATCAAATATTTTCCTAATTTGAATTTGGAATTGTCTTCTTTAAAGTTCAAACTGTCTAATGATACCAAAACCAGCCAGATACAAATGTTATAGCCAAAGAAATCTTATTACAAGTTCATACATACTATATGCGAAAAGACTTTTCCCCAACCTATTATAAACCGAAGAGTGAGATGGCAAATTTGTATACAGGTGCCAGTTGTACAATTTCTACAGGTGATTGGTATATTATTTTTAAAGCTATTGATGCATTTGCGCAACTGAAAGGTATTTAAAAAAAAAAGAAAACTGACTTCATTTTGCAAATTTGTTGTTGTTTTTTATGTTTTACTTAGCAGCGACTTCTGGGTGTTGTAGAAAGAAGTCGGTTAAATATATTTTTTTTTTTTTTTGTGTGAAATCGATTTTGTTTTTCTTATACGTCATTCGATTTATGTATTACGTATAAAAATTAAAGAGAACAAAACAGTATTTTTAGCTTAAAGAAAATGCAATAAAGTCGATTTCATTTAAAATTGACGGTTAATAAACTTTACTTCGCGGCAACGTCTTGTGCTTCATAAAGTCCAGGTAGGGCTGGGACATGGAGTACTGCTCACGTCTGAGGCACCCGTCTACCAGCTTAATCCTCTGGACTGTACTAAAGTCGAGCCTTCCTGTTGTCAATGGTCCCATACTCACAGACGGTGTACATATGCTTCGTTTTCGGAGAGACTTCGCCTCTCTCTGCGTATTCTACTGACTGTACAATGTGTATTCTATCGACTATCTTATACTAATGTATAAAGCTGAATAGTTTGTTTGTTAGATTTAACGCACTAATCTCAGGAACTACTGATCTGATTTGAAAAATTCTGTCAGTGTTAGATAGCCCATTTATCGAGGAAGACTATAGGCTATTTTTACCTTTGCACATTTTATTACCTTTTGGCAATTGGACTTCTTTTGTTTACTTTGTGATTAGAAAAACAGCCCATTGTGTATTGTAATCTTTTATGGCAGTCATTAGCCAGGTGTGATTCTAGGAAATTCGGTCCACGTCACCGAGCAGACATATTGCATTTCTGCAGTATAAAGCAATGCCTCAATTGAGAGATGGGGCAGTCGAGCGAGAACCACGAGCGAAGCAAGACGTATGTACTACAATCGGGAATCTAATAAGTGACGGACCTTGCGCGTTTTATTGAGTTACGACCCTCTGCATTACGTTTGGACTTTGTGTGTTCGGTTATATTTGTATCTGTATTATACGTGTTTGTATAGTTCTAATAAACTCTATAATAATTACAACGGCATTTTAATTCGAGTCCTGCAACTGGTAACAATACTTACACCTTTTCCAAGCATATATTTTACTCTTGACAGTTCGATGACGGGTCCCTAATGCGTTACCGACTCGATCTGTTATAAAAATTGACTTCATTTATGAATTAGTTTTAATCAATTATTTTTCTTTAAAGTAGAACATTTTTTTATTTTCAAATCGATTTATTCGATTTGTTTACGTGTAGTGTCGATGGTTTAATAGTCTGTGCGTTACATGACTCACAGAACACCACTATTACGTCACCCACAACAATAAAGTACGGCAATTATCTCATTTGTTTCATGTGGGCTTTACTGTCAAGAAATATGTAACTTGATAGACGTGGAAACATCAAAACTAAAACAAACGCTTGGAAATATTATAGCGTAACGGTTTGTCACTGTCATGGATTTTCTATTCTATTCGTTTAGCGCTAACGCCACTTGTCTACAGGTCTGTTCAGAATGTGCCTTCGTCGTCGTTCTACCATCGCATCTCTCACCATCGGCAGGGCGTTCATCCGCATTTTCTTAATCCACTTCGCTCATGTACGCAACGTTTTTTAAGAACATTTCTTTTGCGTACTATAACGACTAAGTATTAGTCGTTATATCCTAAACCAGTCTCGCATTGAAGATATATAGCCGGTCACCTCCAAACCGCTGGCCGTCACAGTACCGTGGAATGAGCTCCCAGCTGAGGTGAGGTAAGAGCTAAGAACAGCGCTGCAATATGGAGTTTTCTAAAAAGGGTGTCATAAAATTTCTTCAACGCCGGCAGCGCGGTAATGACATCTCTGGTATTGCCAACGTCCATGGGCGATGGTGACCACTTACCATCAGGTGGGCCGTCAGTCTGTCTGCTATACTCCAGCTTTCTAAAACCAAGAATGTACTTATCCTTTATTATTGTAGACCTAATCAACTCCGATTCAATCACTGATAAACAAACAAACGAAGGCAATTTTCATAAGATTATATAAGCTCCGAAACAAATGTAATATGGACTCGATTAATCACTACCAGAGCTGGCCGCAAGTTTATTAATAAAGATATCGATTACGGGTGGAAGAATACTCATTTCGATGGGTGGTTCTGTGGTTACATCCATATATCAGTTCTACTTTCCTCTTCACCTTACTGGAGTTGCCGGTTGACTAGAGTGGACTAGCGTGAAAAATCCTAAGTAGTAGTTCTATGTTACTTAAATAAAAACTTAATTAGGTTTTTTATATACAGGCTGTAGCGTAATTAATGGATAATCCTTTATTCGCGGGTGGGGGACATTATGACTGAACAAAAACTAGAAATTCAAAATTCATGCTTAGTAAAAATGTCGTAGTTTAGTTTATTTTCCAAATTTTTAAAAATTTATACAGTTCGGATCACTCTTATTGGTGCCACTTGCACAAATCTAGGACTTTTTTCAGTCTGTTTTTGGGCGTTATTCTTGAAAGTCTATACTACCAGATATGCTTCACCATTTTTGTGCGACTTTTAATTTAAAATTAAAAAAATAACTCAAATAAAATATTTTGAATAATTAATATTGTTTGTCTTGACTTTGGACTCGTGTGGTATAAAAAAATGTACTGAGACCTAACTAACCAACTAAAACATAATTTTTTAATTTCACAGTGATTCTAAAATGGTATAGAAAATGGCACGTTTTCATTTAAATTCAGAAATATTGTTGATTATTTGAATCGAGGCATGATTTTTTGATCAGTCATGATATCCCCCACCCGCAGGTAAAGAGGATTATCCATTAATTACGCCACACACCCTGTATATTAGACCTAAAACTTCACTTTACAAAGAAATTAAGTCCATGTAATCTATACAACTCCCAAACAAAACAGAAGCGGGTCGTAGCCAACCTGATTTGAAGTAATACAATAATTGATATGTTGTATATGATAACGTAGGTTTTTGTTAGCGAATTGAAAAACGCGATTGCAGCACCATCTATTTTACAAATCCGTCTATTTTATGGAAACAACTTCATTTATTAGGTTAAAATGTATTCTAAGTGTTGACTCGGCTTATGACCCAGCACTATGTAGAGTTTCCTTCATATACGTTCAGTAGTCTCCAAAAAAGATGCAATCGTAGCGTCATCTTTTTCGTTATTTTTATCTATCCCGTGAAAAAGACGTCATTTTTCGGGATAAAAAGTATCCTGAGTTACGCCCCGGGATATGAGCTTGCTCTGTGTTGAGTTTCATTTAAATCCGTTCAGTAGTTTTCACGTGATGCTCCAACAGACAGAAAGACAGATAGACAAAATTTCTGAAAAATTGCATTTTCGGAATCTCTTGGTCCGATTTGTCCGAATTGAATTGTTATAGTATAGATAATGATTTCCTATTTTTATTACTGTCCAAAAAGGAATATTATTTTTAATCGATTTCCAAAAGGAGGTTCCCAATTAGACTGTATGTTTCTTTATTTTAATGATTGTTAAGATTTGAAAATCGGTTCACATTTGACGGAGATTAGACCGATTTTCAAATTTTTTGTTATTCTAAAGAATAATGTTAAAAGGATACAGAAAATATATTAAGTTGATATTCTCATAGACTTATAGTATAAATTAACACTATGGCTATGTTCTCTTGTTAGTCTATGTCTATGGTTCAGGTGTCCATATCCCTTTTACTTCAAATAAAGTGTGTAATGGCTGACAATCAAATACCACTCGTTTTATTTGTAATGATAAATAACATAAAAATCCTGGGATGGTCCCATTGTCACTAAGTCAGGATCTGATCAGTGGATCCCTGAGAAATGGAGAGCAAACCTTGCTGAAGAGCGCCGAGCGCCTACGCTCTTGGACAGGCAAAACTTATATACGCGTGCCAGTCGTACAATTCGTACAGGCGCTTAAAATATTATTTCTTAAGCTATTTAAGCAACGTAGAAAACATTTTTTATAACAAGACAAAACCAACTTCAAACTATTCATAAAAAATAAATATTTTCAACAACACCTTGAAGTTAGTGCCAAGTGAAACGTCAAAATTACAAAATGCACCTACTTCAAGATGTTGAGTAGAAAATATTTATTTTTTGCTTTTTAGTTACGTATTGTAACACTTAGAACAGCTCAAAGGGGTTTACGGCAAGAAAATAACAGCAACTGGTTACTATAGCTTTCATTAGTGCACCTTACGGGTCAAATACAATTATCCCACTGGGCTGATGCACATTTTTTCACTAAAATTCTATCACACTTTCCCGCTAACAATTTTACAGTTCAAGAAACCTAAATACTCTGTTTGTGATTGGCAAACCTATAGAAAATTGAAATCATTCATAAACTATTTTAATAAAAAAAGATTCTAAGTGACAAGGAATTTGTTACATTACTGTTGAGAAATTTAAATAATATTTTATATAAGATATTAGATAAAATACTATATTTGAATTATTTATGTTTATAAATTAATCGAACACAGTAAAATCTAGCGGTTCTGCCAACATGAAACTGAAATGTAGCAAGTTCTCTATGGTCATAAATGTCTACAGTCAATTATTAGACCTTGAGTTATAATCTACACAATTACCACATAATATTTGAAATAATTACTGTTACATATAATTATGATATTAAAGAAAATTACTCTATATAAAATTGAAGTCTGAAACTGAGTATACCAAAATTACTATTCAATTAAGGAAATAGCTGATTGCATCGTTCAGAAATAAATGTTTGAAAATACATCTATACCGTTCGGAAATAAAGAAAGTACCAACAAAAATTATTATTAACATAAAAGAACCACTACTACGCAAAGTAATTAAATTGAATGTAATAGTATGTGTTATCTAATAATAATTATACGAAACCATCCTGAAGCTGTACTGAATCTAACATTAACATTTCAATGCCACTATGACACCAGTAACCGATCATTCCGACACGATTATAATAGCGACTCGAGATAGCTCGAGCCCTGGCTAGACTAGATTTTCATTCGTCTATAAGAAAGATATCATTTCTTAAAATCGTCAAAAGAAAATGCAGATTTATTATCCTAATCTGAGATTAACTTCATTCATATTCTGCCATTCCTCGTTTTCAATTCTCAATTCCACAAAATCAATATTTAATTCACGATTCAGTATAACCCATTCATCAATTTAGCGTCTGGCTAGCGCCCTACATTTGTTTTAGACCGTTTGTTCAGTTAGATAAGTAAAATTAAAACTAGTTCCAATGACGACTTATCATTTAATTTCTTGTTCTTTATTTGGGGTTATGGTTCCAACGCTTTAAGCGGTGATTTTATCCGTGCAGGAATGGAGAAATAATACAATTTCCTGCGGCCGGGCGGCCTGCCTTAAGAGGCGACACAACAAGCCCATAGCCAGGTGGTTGTATTTGCTCGTCGGGATGGCTACCACTAGAGTATGCAACAATAACAACCTTGAGTTATATTCCTGGCATTAGTGGCCAGGTTCCGGTCTCCCTTAAGAGAGCGATAGCACCTTTGGTGTTACAAATGTCTGTCTGCTCGTGAGCTTGGATAATACTGTGTAAAAATGCCGTTGGAACTACTACACGTATAAAACAAATACAAATAAAACTGAGCAGATTCGACACGCGCACTCCGTCGTCTACAAACGTCTTACGTCTTACTCGCCTCGTAGTCGTCGCTTGACTACCGCTCTCTGCATTGGGCGAGTGCTTTATAACGCACCGATGCCATATGTCTACCTGGCGACCGTCGGCGCAATTCCCAGAAAACATAATCTGCACACCTGCATAATTATGCCTGCGAACGGCCATAAACAAGTACAATAACAATAGGCTATTGTCTAATTGCAAATTTCAAACACAAAGAAAACAAAACTAAGATAGTCATAAAACAGTTTCAACGTTCTTAGCTCAAAAGACGCGGCAGGTAATAAATACAGGTATTGTATTTGGCCCAACTTGTAACAATACGATAATTGTCGTGAGATACGGGTGTGAGGATTTTGCGAACGAACCCATATGAAAATCCTTCTCTTAGATATAATAATTAACATCTTGTTGTCAAACTAATCCTCTATTTCATGAATATATTATTCCACCTTTCCAATGGTATCACTGCTGTCATTTGCCATAATAATTATTAGTGACAACTGAGCTGTTTTGAGTTCATCTGTTGTGTTTGTTGTTCTAAGTTATTAGTAGGTATTATAATACACCTAGCTTTTCCCCAAGGCTTTGTTCACGTTAATTTAGACTTTGGTTAGGATTTTAAATTATGATTAAGTAGCATTACATTACTGGGATGAAATTTATCCCGATCCGGAGTACAAATTAACTCTGCGCCGAGTTTCATCTAAATCCGTTCAGTAGTTTGCACGTGTTGTTCTAAAAGACAGACAGACAAAAATTCTGAGTTGCATTTTCGGAATCTGCTGGCCCAAATCACTTCCATCCTTTATTATATTGTAGACTGGGTTTTCAATATAGTCAATTGAAACTTTTAATTAAGCTGTAAACAAAAGAGAACTTTTTTATACATGAACCTTTGTGCGTTCGTTTGTTGGCTCGATCCTTGTGTGTAGACTCGGTCGCAATATCTGGAAAGAATTTCTACGAACTTGTTCTTAGAACACTGAAATCGTCGTTACATCCGAAGTCGCTATAACTAAAAAGTCGTTACAAATAAGGCTAAAGTGGCCTAAATAGGTCGCAGCGTCACAAAATCGCTGTATGTTGAACCGTAGATATATCTAGAGCCTATTTTATCTTTCCCTTCTCTATACCTAGATTTACTAAATATTGTTTCTCTTGTATTATTTTTGCAGGCTTTTCGAGTACTCTGGGGGCCCTTGGGAGTAAATTAGCGATTACATGACGTGACTTATCGCTCCAATCAGGCGGTTAGACACGCAATTTTTACGAAACAAAATTAGTTTTTTTTTTTTGTGAGAAACGAATCAATTTATTATGTTGTAATAGTACTTATTTATCGTTTCTTTTAACAAAGTGAATTATACTAGTTTTTAGTGTCCCGGTATACTGTTATGAATAAACACTGAGTTGTTCAAATGTAGGGATGATTGATTGCATGCCAATCGAATGAAAATTATTCCTATGCAAATTTTGACACCCCTTTTGACCCTACATTTTATTAATAAATAAAAAAAGTTAATTAATTTATTGTTTATACAGTATTATACATCAATTATAAGCTAGTATAATGCAGAAATTTATAAATAATCGAATACAATATAAGAAAACTTAACTTATTTGTATTGTACTTTACCCACAGTCCCTGAAGACTAAAACAAAACAAAACAATTTATTTATTTCGTATTAAATACGATTGAGCTATGTATATTTATATAGTGATCGTCTAGTGGTCGAAATTCGACCATAATTAATTTAAATTATAAGTTCGTACATTATTAAGGTTCTGTTGTCAAAGAATATACTTCTATAATCACAGATTTCGCCAAAAGAGTATATATGCGTGGGTGTGTCAAATACATGGTAGTTTGTGTAATGTTTCTTTTATTGTTTTAATGTATTTTTTATGCATAATTCTAATAAAATATTACTATTCCTCGCTCTTCTTTATATAAACTATAAATGTGCGAATTTTCATACTTCTCCGTTCACGCAATTTTCGTAAAAAGGGGTAAAAAGTTTTGCTTCACTTATTAATATATAGATTCTAAATTTAATATGATAGCACGAGGTCCGCAATAAACATGGCCTATTTTTACGCTATATTTTTTTAACCAATTTATTACTAATTAAATTTAAACATATAACTTATATATATTTTTGTAATTCTTTTTTTTTCCTTTATTTTGATAACCTACTCGATAGGTTTGTTATTTTGTTTTTATTAACGTATTACTATTTCACGCCAAAACTCCGCCATTTTCCAAACACTTATCTAAGAACACTTGGTTTTTAAAACGAATATAACGATACCTTAACTGTCGAAATCCATCAAGCCGTTTGGAAGATATGAGATAATAAAGAAATTAACAAACATACAAAATACGCGCAATAAACATAATAACCCTTCCTTGGCAGTCGGGTAAAAAGATCCCCTATTTTACTTACAAGAAGACTTAATTAGGTTTTATTTTATAATGACACCAGCTGTAAGCAGCAGGCGCGGTCCTACCCTTAAAAAATAAAAATACAGTGTAAACTCCACGTAACGTCACTCGATTTAGCGCAAAACTCCCTTAAACCTCGAAATCAATTGGCTTTGGTTGGTTTAGCTTGTCTTCCATACAATGATACACTCTATATAGCATTATAAAACTTATTAAAAAAAGAGAACTTGAGATATAAATAGAACAAGAAACTTAAAGAAAAACAATATTTAGCTAGACGTGTTGCTGGGGAGTTTCTTGCCGCTTCTTCTCCTTAACAGCAATAACACGTTGCGAAGCGGTGTACATAGAATAGGAAGAAAAATTTAATTTTGACTTATATGTATGACCTTCAAAAAGTGTTCTCCAGTGAAACTTTTGAATTTGAATTTGAATTACACCCATTCTCAATAACGACAACAATTAAGTAATAAAAAGTACCCTTTAAGTTGCCAAAATTAGTAAAAACTGCGCAAGTGGGTACGTTCTTTTATCGCTTTATTATCCTAGCCCTTAATATACTCGACTGTCGGCATCATGCATGCCGAAATTTCTAAGAAATTCCGAAGTACTGAAATTTCTAAGTACTTCCTTTATCATAAAGATGCCTCAATATCGTAAGATATGAATAAAATAAGTAAAAAAATACAACAAAATTACTGGTGCAGCAAAAGACGTCAGACAAAAATAACAGACTTCTCTCCATTTAACGACCACTCTCTATGAGGCCATAAAACGCACAGTCCTTTCAGTTTCGTTATATAGAGTTTACACTGTATGTTAATTTAAACTATAATTTGGACAAACAAACAATTTCATCAAAATCGAACCCACCGTTTAGGAGGAGTTTAGCAGCGCCACCTACCGGCTCCAATCGTGAATCTAAACCATTCCAGGATCCACTTGAACACGTACAAAAATAATTCACCTAAATCCTGACATCCGATTGCAGCGCCACCTACGTGGTTATAAATTTGAATCTAAACCATCCAGGGACCCACTAGAACACACAAAAATAATTAATTAAAGATTAATTAGGTATTTTTTATATTGACATTGTCCTGCCCTAAAAAAAATTTTAAACCTAATTATAGCGACACTTATCGGGTCTCATTTTGAATCTAAACCATCCCGGGACCCACTTGCACATACATAAAATTGCATCAAAATCGATCACACCGTGTAGGAATTCAGTGAGATACACGCGAACAGAAGAATTTGATCTATAAAGATAGATAGATATAAATGTAAATGTAAATAGCCAACTTGACAAAAGTATTTATGTTTTAAGAATCATAAATATTATTTGAGGGGAGAGAGGGGACTCAAAAGCAAGATGTAAATTCAACGGTAGTATACATTGTAAAGTAAAAAAGGTATGTGAATTTTGGCTTGCTGCCCAAAAGCATTTAGGCTATAAAAGACTTGAATGAAAAGTGTAGTTAATTGTTTAAAAATTACTAACTGGAATTTTTATATTAATTTATGAGCACTTAAGCTTTCGGCGTTGATTTACAACCTCATTATTTAGCTGGTTACCCAAGAATTTAAACATTTACACTCTTGCAAACTTTCAAAGTGAATCCGAAAAGTTTTGGTTCATTTAGTCTATGGAATAAAATAAATTTTGTGTTGGCGTTTAAAATCGTGCCCTTTAGTGTAAATTATAATATTCTAAGAGTCTATTTGTTCTGTAACTCTTCTCTATAGTTTTCCATTTGACATTCCTTTAGAGAAATCGATCATTGCAATCTACACTTCATCATCCATGCAAGAACGGTTTACTGCTTTAGGGCGGCCTGTCGTAAGAGGCGGCAAAACGACCCACAGCCAGGTGGTGGTTATTTGCCCGTCTAGATGGCTGCCACCCCTCGTCTGGATTATACCACCATAACAACCTTGAGTTGTGTTCCAGCATTAGTGGCCAAGTTTTAGTCTCTCAGAGACCAGCGACACATTGGTAGCACCTTTGGTGTTACAAATGTCCATAGGCGATGGTAACTGCTTCCCATCAGGTGGACGCAGACAATAAAAAAATAGGGGCGAGGTACGCGGGGCATCGGGCCCCGCGATTTCACGCTCGAGTTGATAGCGCATCACGAAGCAGTAGACCGGTTTCCGCAAGGCCTGTGCCATTTTTTTTTTTTATTAACTACTCTACGGACTCGAGTTCCGTATCCTTTTTTACAACTTAATTTGTATGAAAGTTTTTAGGTTCATACACGCTTATTGTTTATTTTGTTATTGTGTGTGACATTAATTTAGTGATTTTTATGTTGTAATGTACCTTAAGAATAACTTATAATATTATTATTTTTTCTATTTTTAATACTGAATTTATACTAATGTAGAGTGTATCTGTTACATACTGGTATTGTGAGGAATTGTATGTGCAGTGTGTGCCTTATGTCTATACCTATATATATATCTTAACTAGTGCCATTTGTGTTGCTTTTCCTTTCTGTGCCTAGGTTATTAATTTTTAGACTCTTTGTATGTCTTGGTTTGTTTGTAAAGTGTGCGTGTAATGCAATGCGGTGGTAGTGCGCGTTGGTGTGTGTGTGTGTGAGTTTTGTTGTTGGTTGTTTGTTTGTTTGTTTGTTTGTTTGCCTGTGACATGTTTTCGCGCCATAGTTATACATACAATAAATAGTCGTGAACTTATATTGTTGTTTGTTTCGAACCCGCCACAACTGGCCGCCCAACGTGGTTTGGTTTGGAAGCGTTCTTTCCAGTCTGTAACAGTGAATGTGGAGTGAAATACCGAGAACAAGGCGTATGTCGTTGGAAGAAGAAAGTGCCGTCGGCAACGAAGGCATCAGTGTAACCACGCCGAATGTGACTATGACGCAAGAAACACTATCAACATTAATCGCGTCATTGCAGAAAACCCAAAACGATTTCTGCCAAAATCTATTAAGGGTCCTCGATGCCCCACGCCGCCCATGACGTCCCATTCTCAATCTCGTTTATGCCTAACGACAACTTCGCAAAATGCAGTTCGAGATATGGAGCCAAGGCCGACGAGTCGGTGGAAAATTTCATGGATGCCATCGTTACTTACAAAGACTGCGTGAACGTGAGTGATTGAAACGCTCTAAGAGGTTTATCAATGTTGCTGGAAGGCCCCGCTGCAGTGTGGTGGCAAGGCATCAAAAATTCTACCACAAGCTGGAACGATACTCCTCAGCAAATTAATACAATATATAAGAAAATACGAGGCAGTCGACCGGTTTCCGCGAGGCCTGTGATATGTTTTCGCGCCATAGTTATACCTCATACATATATTTATATATACATACATATTTCTATATAAAATGTATCCGTGTAGGAGATGTTTGTTTGTTGTTAGTATATAAGTAAAAATGTTTTTAAATTTGCTTTATAAGGACAATAAGAAGTTATTGGTTTGGGTCACTTGTGATTTGATGGAGGCTGGTATTGAAAATCAGCGTTGTGTCAGTTCTTGACACAGCATAATGCTGAGTCACCAGCCTTATTGCCGGGAGTGTTATGTACATTTCTTCCTTAAAGTTGTATATTTTACAAAATTCTAATGGATTTATGTTTTATGAGTACGTATATTGTAAATTTAGCTTTATGTGCATTCATTCGCGACAATAAATATTTTTTCTTTCTTTCTTTTATACAATAAATAGTCGTGAACTCATATTGTTGTTTGCTTCGAACCCGCCACAACTACCATTTAGTGTAATATAAACTATGTATTTTTTCTACAATCAGCCAATTTGATTCCTGCTAAGAGTAAGTAGCTTCCTTTAAAATCGGTTTCGAGCCTCATACTACTCAAAAGAGTATTTTTAGATAATTTATATAGTTTAGGATCTAGCCCCGATGACCCAATTGAAAAGTTAACTGTATTGCAAATGAAGTTGGCGTATTGTCGAACTGATCACTTCCAGCGCGCTCCATTGGTAGCTCACAACGACCAAAATGCTCCGTTAGCCGTTCCACAAGGCGACCGCGGTCGTTGTGACCGTGGCGAAAACGTCACTAATGACGTCATCATTTTCGATCACACAACGCTCACAACGACCCATGTCAAGTAACACCGGCAAGCAAGCGGAACGGGAAAAATAGCGGTCGTGAACGTGATTGTTGTGAGCTACTAATGGAACCTAGCCTTCGATACATAAAAAACTGACTTATTTAGTTTTTAAAAACTCGGGCTTATTTATGTATTTGTGTTCCAAATTTAATAATTTAATTTGTTGCCGCGTCTTTCGATTTTTCACTGTCATCGTTGTCAAGGCCATAAACTTAATATTAAAAAAGGTATATCATGACATTACCTTGAAAAATTGACAAAATGGGTTCTGTAATTTTTTTAAAAAGTCACTTTTCAATTCGAAAGTAAATGGTTAACTTGTTGGCATTTACCTTTAGTGTAGTTAGTCTAACTTATATGTGTTTTGTTCTGTCTAGAGGTATACAGAAAGCTTTACTGTATAATGTACCGGTCAAAATTTCTTTTTTAAAGCTTAATTTGCTAGACTAGTTCACCTGTAATTTTTCGTATTTGCAGCGACATTGGAAAAATCAATGCCAAAGTTGTCGGAGCCAAAATCGACAAAAGTCAAGTCAACTTGTTGGCAGAAGACTTTTTCATTAAATCGGCCTACATTGTTGTGATAAACACAAACAAATAAATTATTGGTATTTATCTAGAAGCGAAACAATCGCTCTGTTCACAACATGGAAAACTTAAAATATTGCATTATTTACGAACACAAGTTCCACCGAGGGACCAAAAATACGGAAACAGCTCGAAAGATTAACGATGTGTTTAGGGAAACTATTGTAATGCTGATGTTTCATCTGCGACAATGTTGAAGTCATTGGCCGTTTCAAGTAGAGGCTACACTTTGACACAGAGTGGCATGAGATTAAGGGAAATTGAGTTTACGGGTGTACATACGCCTTATATATAGATACCAACCCTATTCGGGCCAGGAAACACGTTTTTAGGGTCCACCAACAAGTTTTGAATGAATATTGGGAAAATCAAAAATTGATAAACAAGTGATGTAAACTTTTACGTCACTTTTGTTGATAGGAAAGTGTTTAAGAATACACTTACACTTAATATATAAACACTAAAACTAAAAAAAATTAAATGCGAAAGGTTTTTTTTGCTTATAATAATAGGTTGGGGAAAAAGTCTTTTCGCATACAGTATGTATGAACTTGTAATAAGATCTCTTTGGCTATACCATTTGTATCTGGCTGGTTTTAGTATCATTAAAAAGTTTTAATTTTGAAGAAGACAATTCCAAATTCAAATTAGGAAAATGTGTGATTTTCATTTCTTTTTCTTATTGTTAAAATGAGTGAATCTAATGAAGAAATTCGATACATTTTAAAATTTTACTACAAAAGAAGAAAAAATGCAACACAAGCTGCGAAAAAAATTGTGATGTTTATGGACCTAAAGCAGTATCTGTGAGAGTAGGGTAAATTTGGTTTAAGCGTTTTCAATCCGGATATTTTGATATCAAAGATCCACGTCGCTCTGGTCGCCCTGTTACGGACAAAATTGATGCCATTTTTGAAAAAGTCGAGCAAGATCGGCATATTAGTAGTTACGATGTAGCTGGAGAACTGGGAATTGACCACAAAATGGTTTTGGCGCATTTGAAAAAACCTGGGTACACAAAAAAGCTCAATATTTGGATGCCTCATGAGCTCACTGAAAGAAACCTAATGAACCGTGTACTCATTTGTGATTCTTTATTACGACGTAATGAAGCCGAAACATTTTTGAAGAAGCTGATAACTGGTGATGAATAGTGGATCACGTACGACAAGAACGTGCGAAAAAGATCGTGCTCATAGGCCGGTCAGGCTTCACATACTGTGGCGAAACCCGGGTTAACTCGCAACAAGGTGATGCTGTGTGTATGGTGGGATTGGAAGGGCATTATTCATTATGAGCTGTTACCGCCAGGTATGACCATCGATTCTGAACTGTACTGCGAACAACTGATGAGATTAAAGCAAAAAGTTGAGAGAAAGCGGCCGGAATTAATCAACAGAAGGGGTGTGGTTTTTGACCATGATAACACTAGACCTCACACATCTTGAGCCACTCAGCAAAAATAACGACAGTTTGGCTGGGAGGTGTTAATGCATCCGTCGTATAGTCCTGACCTTGCACCTTCAGATTTTCACCTGTTTCGGTCTCTGCAGAATTCCTTAGGCAGTGTCAGGTTAACATCACGAGAGGACTGCCAAAACCACTTGTCGCAGTTTTTTGATCAGAAGCCCCAAAATTTTTATAGCAATGGGATCACGTCCCTACCTACAAGATGGCAAAAAGTTATCCAACAATATGGCACCTACATACTTTAGTCAAATGTAAATAAACTTTATAAAAAAACTTTTTGAATTTTTATATAAAATGCGAAGAAACTTTTTCCCCAACCTAATATAAACACTAAAACTAAAAAAAAAAAATGCGAATGGTTTTTTTTGCTTATATAATGCTATAATAGGTTGGGGAAAAAGTCTTTTCGCATACAGTATGTATGAACTTGTGATAAGATTTCTTTGGCTATACCATTTGTATCTGGCTGGTTTTGGTGTCATTAAAAAGTTTTAATTTTGAAGAAGACAATTCCAAATTCAAATTAGGAAAATATGTGATTTTCATTTGTTTTTCTTTAATCAGAAGCCCCAAATTTTTTATAGCAATGTGATCACGTCCCTACCTACAAGATGGCAAAAAGTTATCCAACAAAATGGCAAATACATACTTTAGTCAAATGTAAATAAACTTTATAAAAAAACCCTTTGAATTTTTATATAAAATGCGAAGAAACTTTTTCCCCAACCTAATATATTGCGACAATGGTTACTAATCGGTTGTGAGACTTGCTCACCGCTGCCAAGGCATGTTCGCTTGGCTTGTAGGTTTTAGTCAAAATTTGCGACCAGTGACTAGAATGATGACTTTGGTTAGGTTAGGTTAGACTTTAAACCAAAGTGAACGAAAAAAAAATAATATCTAAAGAACTATATGTCTCCTAGATATGGGGGTTGCAGAAGGGAGAATTACTCCTCCACAATCCCCTCTCCGCCCCACTAATTAATTCAGTGACCACTAAGCTAAAGTTGTTGCGGTCAGAGAGCACCCCTCTGACCCGCCCGCCGTAGCACACCTACTCTCCGCACCCCGCATACCGCCGACACCCATAGCTGGCACAATTAGCAACTAGGCGTCGGACGGGATGCGGGATATAGGGCCGGCCTTGGAGGCAAAAAGAACACTCCCCACTAGATACCCGGATAGACCGGACATACAAAGCCTGAGCGTTCTCGATATAGCGCTACTGAAGGGAGTCTCTCTTGAGTTTCGCTCAATCGAAACACGGGACGACATCGATGCTGACCACCTGCCGGTTGTACTCCAGTTAAGCCCCCCGACTGACTCGACGAAACCCGTCATAGACTGGGCCAAAGTCCGGAATTTGCTCGCAACGACAAACTCCCCGGACTTGGACCGGATCCTAGACCCGATTGTCTTAGCCCAGGACAACGATGTTGCAATCGAATCTCTCACCAGCCACCTCCAGAGCGTGGTACGGGAGTCCACTCGGAAGGTACCCCTCGAGGACCGCCGACTGCCGCTCCCGGACGACGTCAGAGAACTGATGAGGGAAAAGAGGGCAGCATTCAGAGCCTGCGGCAGTTTCCCCTTTTTAGAAAATAAGTCCCGCTACAGGACACTCCATCGCCAGGTTAGATTCCGTGTCCAGGAGGTCAGGTACCAACGTTGGGACCGACTGCTGGAGGAGATCTCCCCAACTCACCAGGCTTACTGGTAGCTGGCGAGGTCTCTGAAAGCAGAAATACTCTCAAACATGCCACCCCTCAAGAGGCCCGATAACACCAAAGCGTTTGATGACGACGAAAAGGCGGAATGTCTCGCCGAAAGTGTCGAGCTTCAATGCTCCCCCAATACTGCCAATGTCGACCCGTCTCACCTATCAGAGGTAGACGCCGTGGTCGAACATCGGTCATCGGAACATCGGAAACCACACTCGAACCGGTCACGGTTGAAGAAGTAAAAAATTTCATCAAAGCCCTAAAGCCCCGCAAGGCCCCAGGCAATGATGGAATCAGTCATAAACTATTAAAAATCCTCCCCGCCCAACTTATCTTAATTATGGTAAGCATCTTCAATGCTGCCATAAACAATTCCCAATTCCCCAAGGCCTGGAAAGAAGCGGAGGTCATCGGCATCCGCAAACCAGGCAAATCGGCTGATTTGCCTGGTTTGCGTATTGATTTTTGCTTTGAGGCTTCAAAGCCCTCTAGTTACCGCCCCATCAGTCTACTCAGCTCGCTGGGTAAACTGTACGAGCGAGTCCTAGTCACTAGATTGAGTGATTTTGCCTTCAGCAATAATCTCATTCCCCATGAGCAGTTTGGCTTTAGAGCTAGACACTCTTGTCCCCAACAAGTGCTCCGCATCACGGAGCACGTCCTCTCCATCTTCCAACGCGGCGGTCAAAGATCCTGGCCGACAGGCGCAGTGTTCTTCGCCGTCGCCAAAGCTTTCGATAAGGTCTGGCACAACGGGCTGATATACAAGCTGTATCGGCTCGGTGTGCCAGACCGACTCGTTTTCATTCTACGGGACTTCCTCAAAGACCGTAGTTTCAGATTCCGAGTGGAGGGCACTCGATCCTCCACTCACTCCATCGCAGCGGGAGTCCCTCAGGGCTCCGCGATCTCCCCCCTACTCTTCTCGCTGTTTACCAGCGATATGCCAAGGCACCCCCATTTCCACCTAGCCCTTTATGCGGATGATACCGCCCTATTCACCAGCGATCCCAGCAGATACAGAATCTGCAGTCAGCTCAACGCCGCCGTGAAAGAACTAGGCGACTGGTTCCGTAAATAGTGGATAGAGCTGAATCCCGAGAACAGTGCAGCCATCATATTCACACGTGACACTCTCCCACCCAATACTCGTCCCACCAACCAACTTACGCCCATCAAGCTATTCGACCGAGTTATCCCATGGGTCAACGAAGTCAAATATCTCGGTGTAATCCTAGACAGAGGCTTGTACTTCCACAAGCACACCAGAGAGGTCGGGAACAGACCATACTGGATCCTCGGCCGACTCTACCCCTTGATATGCAAGAAAAGTAAGATGAGCCTTAAAAATAAGGTGACTCTATAAACAACTTGCATCCGCACCATCCTGACTTATGCGAATGTGGTCTTCGGCCACGCCAGCGATTCCAACATCTAGAAACTGCAAAGGATCCAGAACCACTTTTTACGCGGCGCAGCCGACGCTCCGCGATATATGCGGCTCGCCGACCTGCATCGCGACCTGGAGCTTCCCTCCATCAAAGACTATATAATCTCCCTCTCCCGTAGATTCTTTGACCGTGCCCCCCATCACCCGAACCCTCTGGTGACGGAGACGGTCAACTACAAACCCACTCCGAACGCTCCCACGAGTAAACGACGCCCTCGCAATGTACTCATTGACGAGCCGGATAAAATCACCCGAATTCTCGCCATAATGAACCCTCCGAGGCTCAGAACATCAGCCTGGCATAACAGACGCAGACAGAACAGACGCCGGAGAGCCCCCGACTCGAATCGTCCATCACAAGGTTAAGACCCACCAATCGCTCCTCACTCATTACAGACACAAGTAGCCATACAAGATTAGCTTAGGCGTGTTGCTGGAGAGTTTCTCCCGCCTCTTCTTCTCCTCCAGCCATAATACGCTGCGAAGCGGTAGTAATGATAGGCTAGGATCGGCTCCGCCGGCGGAGTCGATAACGAGTCCCCAATAATAATCATTTTAGCCTATTGGCTTAGCTCAATCAGCCTTTCACGGCTAACTCCTATGTAGAGTCAATCCCCCGCAGCGGTCGAGCCGAGGTCGAACCTCACAGGAGGTGCCACCTCGAGCGTGCTGCCTCCGGGCTGAACGCCTCCGCTCCCACGGAGTCGGGAAGCCCGCAAAGTCCGGTATCGCTGAAACAGCCATCTGCGGCTATTCAGCTGGGTCCAAAAAAAAAAAAGTACACTCTTGCTCATTCATTCGTAATTCTTCACAATTTACAATTTTCAACGACGACTCTCTTGCATATTTTATACTTATTCTATGTATATTTCGATTCAAGTAAAAAGTTCAAAAATAATAATCATACAGTCCATTACGTCGAGTTTAATTTCCAAACAAGAAGCAACTGCCACCAATAAAAGTTATACCTTTAATACGTTATTTGTGACGTAATATTGTTTTTAATATTTAAAGACATTAACTCTTAACAGACAACTTACATATACTTATATATCGCAGATCGCGATATAATTGTAAAAAGATCGTAACGTAATATCTGATATGGGAGGTCGATAGTGCCGTGATAGGTAATGTGAAGGTATTTAATAAATTGAAACTATGTATTTGCCGTGCTAAGAACAAACTATGACTATAAATTGAGGGTACTTATGTTTTTCTTAAAATACCTGCACTTGATTTTATTAAGTGGTGTTTTAGTTTAATGACAACTGGGTTGTATTTATATTGTTGAGCACTTTATAAATGTTTTTAGGATTTTTAATAACCTCTGTAATAAGTTTCAGTTTACCAGATTGCTAAAAGGTGAACACTCTGTTGTTGGTTCGACAATATAAAAGGAGGTGAAATCGCCTAAACGGGACATTCTACGTTCGTCGATTGAACAGAGCGAAAGCTCTGTTGGACGAGGAGCACATAATATGTTGTGGTCGATAATTACTGTCTAATAATTGCAGTATTCTTGAGGGCAAATTGCTGCTCGAAACCTGACAACCGTGGATGGACCTCTTGGAGTTGTCCTAATATTTCTGTGTATTATTTTGCAATATGTAAGTAATAATTCTCGTGTTATAAACTTTGATTCTAGTATTTCAGGTTATTATTGTTATTTCTGGCGTTATTAGCTGGCGCTCGCCGTTATATCCATGTTATAGTCAAAGGTTGATATGCAGTCTCTTCCCGGAATGACTGGTTTATCCTAGGTTTGACCAAGGCCTTTCGACAAAACCCGAAATAAAGTCCAATTTCGACCTTGGACTAAAGTATTTCTAGACAAACCTAGAAGTACCTAACTTTTTAGTCGAAACGTCGAACGTAAAATAATCTGTTTCGGGGTTTGCCTACTCGATCCTAGAAACTGACTCAAACGTCGATCCGTACTGCACTTGTTACTTGTTTAATGACTGTATAAACAAGTAACTGTACAATTTCAACACCAGGCATTGTAATAGACTGATATTGCCATCTTTTAGATTACAAAAAGTACTGTCCTCTTTCTTGGGGGTTGGTATATGCTTCTTCAATAAGATTCCGAGTGAAATGTTAGATCTGCCTTTCACTAAATTCAAAACCAAATTAAAAAGTATCTTGCTAAAAAAGGGATACAACACTATTGAAGAATACTTAAATGACAAAAATTCATTTACATAGCAGCTCGCTCTAACATCTTATACTATATTTTGTATAACGTTATCTTGCCAAGCTTGTAAGGGATTTATGGAGATATATTGCAGCATAACATTTTAGTACATCATGTCATTATTATAACTATAATAATATTTTTCTTTCCTTTTATTGTCTTGGTCTTATTGAGTATGCAATGTTTACTACAACTCCATTAATTCTTCAAAAAGTAATTCTGTAACATACTTCTGTATAAAACTTATTAAAAAAAAGAAATTGAGATATAAATAGAATAAGAAATATAAAGAAAAACAATATTTAGCTAGACGTGTTGCTGGGGAGTTTCTTGCCGCTGCTTCTCCTTCACAGCAATAACACGTTGCGAAGCGGTATACATAGACTAGGAAGAAAAATTAAATTTTAACTTATATATATGACACTTCAAAAAGTGTTCTCCAGTGGAACTTATTTTGAATAAAAAACTTTGAATTTGAATTTAAATTAGTCTCTCCTAGGTTAGACAAGAATTAGAAAAACTTCATTTATTTGGACTTTGACATAAGTCTTTATGTGAGACCTGACGTTTGACTAGTCAAACCTAGGAGCGCCAGAGCTTTCGATGTTTGACTATAACATATACACACGGGTAAGTAACTTAGCAAGAGCGGAACTAAATATGCAGTTGTGCGCTTGCCGTACATGTTCTTTGCCCGACTCGTGACGAACTGGTTTTAGGCGATGACTCGCGTATTTTACTCGTGTTTGTAAGTCTTGAGTAATACAACCATTATAATTAATTTAAAAAAAAAGAAAAGTGAAATCAGCACAGGCAGACGGTCCACCTGATGGAGAGCGGTTACCATCGCCTATGGACATTTGCAAGACCAAAGGTGCTAACAATGTGCTGCCGCTCTCTAAAGGAAGACTGGGACCTGGCCACTAATGTGGGAACACAACTCAAAGTTGTTACGGCAGCATACTCTTGACCTATAATAATACTAATACCCTACCACTTAGCAGTGGGTTGTTTTGTCGCCTCTTACGACGGGCCGCCCCAACGCAGGAAATAGTATTCTTTCTCCATTCCTGCACGGATAAAAGAGAAATATAATAATTATTCAATAAAAAGGCATCAGTCATATCAAAACATTTATTTAATATCTATAAAGCTTGTTACATAGAATATGTTACGTATTTATCATATATACTTTTTATATAAAATTATTTATATATGCCACTGTCGGGATTTAACAAAAATAAATATAATAGGAACTTTTTAATTCATAAAACGATCTAAATCAATAAATAAGTGAGTTGTTATTCAATTTCAGATTTAACTTACAACAATAATAGTTAAAAATAAATTATATGAAAAGGCAATAAATATTAGGCCACTTTGAAGTTTACAAAATAACGGTCATATGTTGAAATAATTTGACATATTGTTACGACCTATACGCCGAAAAAGTAGATTCACACCTGCATACCATAAAATCATACTTTGTTACCTTTCCGCATTTGGACTTCTTTTGTTTACTTTGTGTTTAAAATTTGTAATTAGAAAACGGCCTATTGTGTATTGTAATCTTTTATGGCAGTCATTAGCCAAGTGTGTTGAACTGATTCTAAGAAATTCGGTCTACGCGGTCGGGCAACCATATTGTATCGGTACAGTATAAACCAATGGCCTAATGGAGCGATGGCGATAGCCACAAGCGAATTAAGATGTTAGTGGTGGACTTTGCGCGTGTTATTGGATCGTGCTTTACGTTTGGACTGGTTGTGTTCAATTATATTTGTACCTGTGTTATACGTGTTATGGTTTTAATAAACTCTATAATAATTCCAACGGCCTTTTAATTCGAGCCCCGTAACTCGTAACAATATTTTCAATTATACATCGTTATAATAATAGAAATGCGTTTTAACAGTGTACTTTATTTGATTTGTATTATTCCGACGTCTCGGCCACTTTTCAGTAGCCGTGATCACGGAAGACAAAGATGTCAAGTGTCAAGGAGTATAAAGTTTTATTTAGCCTACCGCCAACTTGTTCATTTAAATTGTTTTTATTTTGTTTATGGTTATTATTTACTCTATGGGAGCCTTATATAATTTACCACCGCTTCGCAATTATTATTATGTATACTAGTCGCGAAAACTTAAGAAGATATTATATAAATATGTTGTTATATTTAATTTCTAATATAGTTAGTTCTTAATACAAATTAAAGGAAAACACTAGTGTAAATATTTTATACAATAGATACAAGGAAAATTAAATAAGACTTCAAAAAAATATCAATTTGTTATGAATTAATCAATATTGATAATATAAAACATTTTTTTCTTACAAGTATAACATCTATTACTGCTATCTAAATTTTAATATTTAACAAATTTTCATAGTATATGCGATTTATCTTTTAATATTTGTCTTATACTCACTAAACTTTATTATCGTCATATATCATAATTTATACTAAACATAGATTGTATATTTTATTTATTACAATGTTTAATTTTCTACAAATAACATTATTATATAATTCGATGTTTACGTCTAAAACACTTATTAAAAATTATTTCCGTAAACGTATATACATATAATTTTATATATGTATGTATGTACATTGATCATAATTACATATTATTCACTCAATTCCAATATTTGGGCTCAAAATATAGAATTGTGCGAGAAATATGGCATTTGTAAGATTATATACAACAAATATACATTTAATTTCAAATTATTTATATATTAAATAGGAATTATATGCAGACAAATATTTACTACGTATAATTACATTGAAAACAAAATAAATCTATAATTTAATTTGCAGAGATTAAATTATTTAAGTCTCACTCATACTATTTATCACCAACTTTGATTACAAGTAATCTATATAATGACTCGTTCAATATTTTACACAAATATTCAAATTACACTATACAAAATATAATCTAAATAATTTTACCGTCTAACAGATGTATTATTACTTATTTACACCATTTACTTAAAGTTAATACTAATTTTGATTACGAGTTTTACTAGAAAATTGTATAACATCAAAAGTAGTGAGTACAACTCTTAACTTCAGTACAATAAATACATTGATCAAATTTCCTTTAAATAAACAATAAAATTAGAAATATAATTCATCTAGACAATCAAGTTTGTTATTACAGTAAACTTCTCAACTCGTCTCAAGAAGTGATTTTATAAATTTGAACTATCTTTTAAGAATTTGAAATTTCTTGAATACTTTACAATAGTTTATTGAATAAATTATAAAATATGCCATAAAGGGCCTAACATCAAAGAAGTAATTATTTATTATTATTATTTATCTATAACACTGGAAATGTTACTCTGCCCTAAAACAGTGAGTTTCTTATTAGTTGCTCATACCACTCACTCGTGTAACGAGTGAGTATGCGGCGATGACGTCATCGCGTCCTGATGCACAGTACAATGAGCAACAATCAAACTATGCAATGTTGCCAGACCTTTGGGAACGTCGCTTATATAACCTAGTGTTGTATCTAGCAATGTGTTTTAGAGGGTTTCAAGTCAAATACTGCAAATGCAAGTTTTAAATACAACTATTGTACAATTATATAAATTTTTGTAGTCTAAATAAATATGGATGAGCATATTACTCTTAGACATATTTTTAGGGAGTTTCTGTCGCTTCTTAGCATCAAAAGGTAGACTTATTTCTAGATTATCCATCTAAAAATATATATAGAAGCATGTTACGTCTTCATACACATAGGTCAAATGTAAACTTACCTACATTAAACAAAAGCTTTAAATACAGTATACTACTTCAATCATGTCGTATTTTACCGAGATGTTATTACTGAAAATAAAAAAATATTTACAAAACTATACAAATGACGCAAGATCTGTTTGTGTAAAGAAATACACTGCAGCAGTCCCTTAAACTATGGTGACCTGGTCCGTAGACAAGCGTGGTCGTCTCGCTGACCCTCACACTATGTCGTGGCAGGAGTTCCCGTTGCCAGTTCTCGTGGTCTTGGTCGGTTGGGGTCTGCCTGATCCAGCATCGTTGTACGGTGACGGGCAGTACATTACCTGGGAAAAAAAAACGCAAATTACAGTACATAATTCACACAATGTTTGCAATCTACACTATTGTTACGAGCTACAGGACTCGAATTAAAAATGCCGTTGGAACTACTATAGAATTTATTAGAACTGTACAAACACGTATAAAACAAATACAAATAAAACTGGATGCAAGATTCAATGCAATTCGACACGAGTAAAGTCCGTCGTCTATATCGCTAATCGAGAGTACTACAAACGTCTTACTCGTCTCGTAGTCGTCATTTGACTGCCCGCCCCTCCATTTGGGCATCGTCTTATACTAACTACACAGTACAAAGAAATTGGCCGCGCACACTTTGTTTCTGGGAAATGGTAATTTGCACACCTGCGAACGGCCACAAAGTCGAAAACAATAACAATAAGGATTAGTTCGACGCTAATGATGGTTATAAAACAAGTAGAAAAACAATAGCATGTTTTTCTTAATTGCAAATTCAAAACACAAAGAATTCCTTAATCCCCTGGAGGACAATAGACTGCGCTTACAATAGGCAGCTGTGTGCTTATCTTTGACGGCATGTAACACTATATAGAATATTATAAATGCGAAAGTTTGGATGGATATTTGTTACCCAATCACGCTAGAATGGCTAAACGGATCTGCATAAAATTTCGCACGGAGATAGATTATAGTCTAGACTAGCACATAGGCTACTTCTATCTTAAGAAAATGAACGGTTGCCTAAGGACAAAATTGATACGAGCGAAGCCGCGGCCTAAATCAATACTCTTTACTTCACAATTTTACAAAAAATATATTCTCAAAAAAGAATACAATTTCCTGCGTTGGGGCGACCTGTCGTAAGAAGCGATAAAACAATCCACAGCCAGGTGGTAGGGTATTTGCCCATCTGGATGATTAGCCCTGGTCTAGAAGTATGCCACCTTAACAATCTTGAGTTGTGTTCCGATATTAGTGGACAATTTCCAGTGTTCCTTAAGAGAGCAGCAGCGCATTTGTAGCACCTTTGGTGTTGCAAATGTCTATAGGCGATGGTAACCGCTTTCCATCAAGTGGGCCGTCAGCCTGTCTGTTGAACTCACGCAATAAAAATAATCAAAAATTTATCAGGTAAGAAGATACAAGGTATATATTATTTAATGGTGTAAATTAAGTGATATTAAAACACAATATGTAGGAAAAATATCAGATTCTCCTCTTTGAAGGTAATCTTTTAGAGGTAATAGATTTTGCCAAACCACCCCATTTTCCCCGTCACGAAGAAACAGCTTTGTTATCATTATGATATGACGAGCAGGAAATGTTCCTCCACATTGTTACGGTGAGGATATTAATATGATAGTTCATAGGTCATTTAACATGTACATTTGTTTATATAGGTTTACATGAAGATGTTATACAATCGCTTTTTGAAAAATAATGAAATCGTAGCAAAATGTGTATAACAAGATAGACAGACGTACGGACATAAGTGTTTTACAAGAATTCCAGTTTTACAAAACAGCTATAAATAGTATTTTCTTGAGTTTTGGCGACTAGTACGTTTCAACAGTTTTAAGCGCGGAATTTATTTGATTTTTATTATTCTGACATTTCGGCCACTTCGGTAGCCGTGATCACGGAAGGCAAAGATGTCAAGTGTCAATGAGTATTGTTAAAATTTTATTTAGCCTGCCGCCAACGTGTTCATTTTAATTATTTAGTTTTAAATTTTGTTTAAAGGTTATTATTTACTCTATGGGAGCCTAATCAAATTTACCACAGCTTCGGCAACATGTCGTGTCTTGAAGAGAAGAAGCTGTGCAAGAAACTCTTCAGCAACATGCCTAACACTAATCTATAATTCTTGTGTACGTGTGTTGACAGTGAACTCCTCCTAAACGGTTGGACCGATTTTGATGATATTTGTTTTGTGTATTTGAGTGGGTCCCCGGATGGTTTAGATTCACAATTGGACTCGGTAGGTGGCGCTGAGATCGGGTTCTAAATCTTATTTCTTTAGGGCAGGACAACGTCTGCCAGGACAGCTAGTAATTTTATATAATCTTAAAACGAGTGAGAGGTAAAATAAAAAGAGACATTGTCAATCAAGTTGGTTTGTGTTCTGGTAGACGCAGAAAGAGCTCACAGTCTCTTGAGGTATGGCAGTTGGTTTTTGCTGGGTTTGGCTCTTAACTGTTTTGATGATCGGATCCCAAACAAGTGGTACTTGCCAACCATATTCTCTATTGAAATTTGGGTGTTTTTTGATTTCAATACCCTCACACATCATGAGGTTTCTAGGTATGAAACGATTCTCTTTTGCGAGGATTTGTGGCTTATCGAATCTGTTTAAGCTTTATGTTACTAAAGTATATTTTTTAGTCTCGCCGTTGTATTTTTTTACTGAACACCCATAACTGGTAATTTCGGTAAACAAGTCACCAAAATATCGTATCAAAAACGCGCACAGCTGTTTAATCCACCTTTGGTTGACAAAACAGTCACGTCCCGCCATTTTTCTCCAAGGGCGTATCTAATATTATAGTAATATTTAAACTGGCAAAAAATCTTTACAAGAATTTATAAGATTGAGCAGATGCATTGGTTTTTTTTATTTATTTTTTGCTGATTATTTGTTAATTTATATTTTATTGCGAAGTTGGCATATGGCTCATCTACTGGAAAGTAGTCATCGTTGCCTACGCCGTGAATTAGGAACCGATTTTCAAGTTTATTTTATTCGAAAGAGTATAATCCAGCGTCATCGTCACCAAGTCAGGATCTGATGAATGGATCCCAGAGGAATAGAAAGCAACCCTCAAATATTATAGGCACGTACAACGTGTGACATATTTTTATTTTCTAAAGCTATTCGGGTATTTGCGTAACTAAAACATAGAAAAAAAACAAAATAGATAATACAAAATATAAATATATTTATTTAAAAAAAAAGATAACAAATTTGGAAAATAAGTACTTTTTATGTTTTAATAGACACCGACTTTAAAATGTAGAATAAAAAAAAAACAAAAATCATTTATTGAGTAAAATATAATTCACAATTTTTGAAACTCATTGGTCCCCAAATAGGTCGACCTTGTATCTCGGGGACCTCCTTCCTGATTGGTACAATTCTGATTGTGAAATTATTTATTACAGATACATTCATTCAAAAGAAATGTGTATGAGTGCGTGCGTGTGTGTGTGCGTGTGCGTATGTGTGTATGCGTGTTATGTGTGACTTGTGATATTGTGAATTTGTATGTATAAAAAAGATAACAACAGAAAATATTAATTTGTTTGTTTTCAGTTTTGAAATCGATTTTGTTTATATAATAACAGCCCATAAATGTCCCACTGTTGGGCTCGAGACTCCCATTATAGGCGGAACGGACGGTATACCCGCCACGCTTGTCCAACGCGGCTTGGCAGGTTTGACACATCGGTCATCTCGATGTGCAGGTTGCATCACGATGTTTTGCTTCACCGTTGTTAGCACTTGGTAATTATAACAACATGTTCATGAGGTCAGAAAACTGCTTAAGTGGAGCAAGCGTTCCGGCCAGGATCGAACCCGTGCCCTTTGAGTTCGGGACGCGTGCGCCAGCCACTATGCTACCACGACTTTGGTTTATTGTTATTAAATTCTTCATAGAACATCCGCCAAAGATTTATTATAGTACAGAAGCACTACACGAAACACTTAATTTCAGAGTGTGTTATAACAAATGCCAAAAACTCCTGACCAACAGTAATTTCTCCCCGGGGTCAGCTTTGTGTTACAATTACCATAACTGTTTACATTAGCTAATTGGAGTGTTTTGAATATTCAAACGTTTCATACACAAATTATATGCAAACATTGTAAAAAAGATTTCGTTCTGCTCCATTGAAATCTGTACCAATATAATAAACTACCTGATGCCCGCGACTTCGTCCGCGTGGTGCGGTTTTTTTCACTATCCCACGGGAAGTCTTTCATTTTTACATTTTTATATAAGCTACCACCATACAAAAATCTAAATTAGTTCTATTTCACTTCTTACATCCCACTGACTCGGTTTTTAGCAAAAAAAAATATTGTACAGAAATTTGACTTCTACAATTTTGTTATATAATATATAGAATAGATTAAGTAGGTGCTTGTTATCAGATTATAATACTAGCTTTTGCTCGCGGCTTCACTCTTAATGTAGATTTTGTAAGCTGAGTGGAGGAACCGCGGTAATGTGGACTTTGTATATTTTTAATTTATAAAACAATTTAGTTCAAGTATGTTTGTTTAAGATCTACCTAATAATCTGCCGATAATAATAATCGCCAGATTAGGTTAAATTATTCCTTATGTTAGGTTGCCTGGAAGAGATTGCTTTAAGGCCGCTTCTTGTTTCTACCATGACAATATTGTGATTGTGTAATAAAGTGTTATCTATTCTGATGACAAATAGTGCTAAAATACTAATAACAATGAATAGAAATCTGCTAGAATATTCTGATACATCTACTTGGGAAAGACAATTAGTTTTTACAGAGAAAGCAACGACATAGAAATAGAAAGAAGAGTACAACAAACATGGAATAAATACTGATGTTTAAAATAAATTTTTAAAAGTAACTTGCATGTAAGTATTATATCCAAAATTTGAACTCTAACCTCATACCGGGATTGACGTACGGATGTCAGACGTGGATATTTACGGCCAAGACGAATCAGAAAATAGCCAACTGCCAACGAGGTCTCGAATGAAGCATGCTCGAGGTAAAGAAAATGCACAAAACTAAACACACAACTATAAGAGCGATAACAAAAGCAACTAATGCCTTGACCTATGTACAGAAATAAAAATAAAAATGGATAGGTCATATAATAAGGCTTACACACCGGAGATGAACAGTAAAAACAACTCTATGGACAGGAGCACAAGGCAATAGAGGCAAAGGGAGACCATTGATGCGTTGGGAAGAGGACATAAAAACATTAGCCTGCCCCAACTGATGTCAAATAGCCCAGGACAGAGACAGATGGACGTCTTTGGAGGAGGCTATCACACAATCTGGGATTCTTATATTAGTCAACTAACAAGACTAACAACAACAATACTAACAATTAATTTAAATTTACTAACCAATTAACATACTGTTACGAGTTACGGGACTCGAATTAAAATGCCGTTTGGAATTACTATAGAACTATACAAACACGTATAACACAGGTGCAAATATAACTGGACACAACCAGTACAAACGTAATACACGATTCAATAACACGCGCAAAGTCCGTCACTATGCAGTTTATCGAATGTACACGTCTTATCTCGCTTGTGACCATCGCTAGACTGCCGATCTCTCCATTGGGACATTACTTTATTTATGCAATGCACTGATGCAATATTTCTACCTGGCAAGCGCGTTGACGCAATTTCCCAGAAAATGTAATCTGCACACCTGCGTAACATAAACGTAACTGCCTGCGAACGGCCATAAACGAGTACAATACACGATAGGCTGTTTTCTAGTTACAAATTTTAAACATAAGGTAAACAAAGGAAGTCCAAATGCCGAAAAGGTAATAAGCTGCAGGTGTGCATTGGTCTCTGTCGGTCGTAACAATACTAAGAATCAATACGTACTGTAAATTTCTATTTTATTTTATATACTGTCACACCTGTTTACCAGTGGAGTAGGGTAGGAAGAGACGGTGGATCTCCACTTGCTACGATCCTGATAAGCATTTTTCGCTTCATCAACTTTCATTAATCTCCACATACATGCATGCTTCTTTAAAGTACTTTTCACATGACCTTTCTTCAAAATATCTTCAATTTCATCATGGTGAGTATGTTGCGGTCGACCGACACGACTCTACTACTCATATTACTGTCAGATTTACTTGTTTAGTGATTCTGCTTTCATCCATTCTCTCTAAATGCCCAAGCCACCTTGACATTCCTTTTTCAACTGGTATCACTACATCCTCTTTCGATTCACAACGTTCACTTATCACACTGTTAATTATCATATCACTTAGAAACACCTTAGACATACTTCTTAAAGCATCCATTTCAACAGCGTTTTTCCTATTTTCATTTAAAGAATTATGTAAAGCACCCCATTCCCTTCAGAAATATAACCACATGATACCTACCTTTGAGTTTATTTGTACAAGCTGTCTCGAGGCTTGCTTTGATCTTATATCTAGCCTTCGCTTATTGTTTTTGGCCCAATACGAATGAAAATCAGAATTCAGATGGCGGTTTTGTGTTTCATAAAAGCTACCTTTTCTATTACGTAAGTGATATCTTCTTGATATATAAAAATGAATGTTTGTCTGTATGTCCTTTATAGAATCTATCTACCTATCGTAAACTATACATTTGATCGTGTGATGATCTTCAGCAAAGTTGTTGTGCATGAGCCAAAGGTTTCTGAGTTGGTTCACAATTGGACCCGGTAGGTGGCGCTGCTGTCGGCATATCGATTGAAGCTTTTCCGGGTAGGACGACGTCTGCCGGGACAGCTAGTGATATATAAAAATGAATGTTTGTCTGTATGTCCTTTACAGAATCGTAAACTTTACATTTGATCATGTGTTGATCTTTGGCAAAGTTGTTGTCCATGAGCCAAAGAAGGTTTCGGAGTTGGTTCGCAATTTGAACCGGTAGGTGGCGCTGAGATAGTGTTCTAGAATCCTCCTAATCACCAGGACCGATTTTTAGTGTTTTTTTTTTTTTTGTGTCATGATACATCTTTTAGGAATTCAGAAAATATGGCGGTACGAAGTCCGCCGGGTCTGATAGTTTTATAATAGGTTGGGGAAAAAGGCTTTTCGCATATAGTATGTATGAACTTGTAATAAGATCTCTTTGGCTATACCATTGGTGTCTGGCTGGTTTTGGAATCATTAAAAAGTTTTAATTTTAAAGAAAACAATTCCACATTCAAATTAGGAAATTGTGTGATTTTCATTTGTTTTTCTTATTGTTAAAATGAGTGAATCCAATGAAGAAATTCGATACATTTTAAAATTTTACTACAAAAAAGGCAAAATGCAACACAAGCCGCGAAAAAAATTGTGATGTTTATGGACCTAATGCAGTATCTGTGAGAGTAGTGCAAATTTGGTTTAAGCGTTTTCAATCCGGAAATTTTGATATCAAAGATGCACGTCGCTCTGGTCGCCCTGTTACGGACAAAATCGATGCTATTTTTGAAAAATTGGAGCAAGACCGGAATATTAGTAGTTACGATGTAGCTGGAGATCTGAGAATTGACCACAAAACGGTTTTGGCGCATTTGAAAAAAGCTGGGTACACAAAAAAGCTCGATATTTGGTGCCTCATGAGCTGACTGAAAGAAACCTAATGAACCGTGTACTCATTTGTGATTCTTTATTACGACGTAATGAAACCGAATAATTTTTGAAGAAGTTGATAACTGGTGATGAAAAGTAGATCAAGTACGACAAGAACGTGCGAAAAAGATCATAGTCAAAGGCCGGTCGGGCTTCACAGACCGTGGCGAAACCCGGATTAACTCGCAACAAGGTGATGCTGTGTGTATGGTGGGATTGGAAGGGCATTATTCATTATGAGCTGTTACCACCAGGCAGGACCATCGATTCTGAACTGTACTGCGAACAACTGATGAGATTAAAGCAAAAAGTTGAGAGAAAGCGGCCGGTATTAATCAATAGAAGGGGTGTAGTTTTCCCCATGATAACGCTAGACCTCACACATCTTTAGCCACTCAGCAAAAATTACAAGAGTTTGGCTGGGAGGTGTTAATGCATCCGCCGTATAGTCCTGACCTTGCACCTTCAGATTTTCACCTGTTTCGGTCTCTGCAGAATTTCTTAGGCAATGTCAGGTTAACATCACGAGAGGACTGCCAAAACCACTTGTCGCAGTTTTTTGATCAGAAGCCCCAAAATTTTTATAGCAATAGGATCACGTCCCTACCTACAAGATGGCAAAAATTTATCCAACAAAATGGCACCTACATACTTTAGTCAAATGTAAATAAACTTTATAAAAAAACCTTTTGAATTTTTATATAAAATGCGAAGAAACTTTTCCCCCAACCTAATATATACTTATATAGTAACCATAGTTTAACGTTTTGTACGTCATGAAGTTGTGGTGTAAAAGGGTGTACGGAACCCGCATTTCCATCTAAATCCTGGCAGCAATATGCACCGGTTATGTACTTATTTTAAAGACATATACCTGGACAAGCAAGTTTCACCCAGATTGTTGACACATTTTTTTAAAGAAGACGTGTATATGTAGACAAACTTAAAAAACCAAACATTAATAAAACTAAATTTTAACGGTTTTAAGCGCGGTAATTTATTTGATTTTAATTATTCCGACGTTTCGGCCAGTTTTCAGTAGCCGTGGTCACGGAATACAAAGATTTGGCGGACGCTAAATAAAATTGTAACAATACTCATTGACACTTGACATCTTTTTTTTACAATAATATTTTTGTTATACAACCAGATTAAAACTAAATAATTAAAATTAACAAGTTGGCGGTAGGCTAAATAAAACTTTAATAAACTCGTTGACACTTGACATTCTTGACTTCCGTGATCACGGCTATTGAAAAGTGGCCGAAACGTGGGAATAATAAAAATCAAATAAATTACCGCGTTTAAAACCGTTAAAACTTAGTTTTATTATGTATAATAGCCGCGATAACTTTAGAAGATATTATAAACAAAATCTTATCTAAATACAAAATTTGATCAAAATCATTACGGCCGTTTCTGTGGTACAATAAAACTAAAGATATTATAAGACTAGAACTTATAGTAGGTACATCATTAACTTTGAATCCTTAGCCCATAAAACCTATCCCATTTCAGATAATATTTCCCATAAGACATAAAGCATTACATGCTCATCTCAATTATCAAAAATATCTATCACCTACCTACTGTTCTTTTTCATACGTAAAGAAGGTACAACTTTTTTTACCTTGATATGGGTATAACTTATAAACTACACTCAATAAATATATTTATATACTAGCATGTGTCAGTGAAACTTTGTACGCGTTGTCATGATAACGTATTTGTCGGTGAAGTGCATCGGCGGTAACAAAGAAAAACCCAACCGCAGCGCCATCTTTTTCACTATATTCGTATATATCACCGAAACGCCATCGTTTATCGGGATAAAATATATCCTAAGTGTTGACCCGGTATGTAAACTAGTTCTATATAGAACTTCATTTAAATCCGTTCAGTAGTTTTCACGAGATGCTCTAACAGATGGACATAAATTGAAAAAATTATCTGCTGAACAACTTTGTTAGATAATCGCTGTGAAACTGGGATTACTTCCATTCGTGGGAAACTCAAAACTAAACAAACAAACAGAAACCGATATTTCTTGGGAAATTAGCGTTTTCTGGCAACCCACCAACGTTCACATACGTTTGGCAATTCAAATCATTTGCCAGTCATTTTCATGTTATCTTTATAACTGTGAATATCTCATTTGGTTAATTTATAGGTTACAAGAATGTTTTTGGTAGAATACAGCACAGTAGCAACAAAGTACAGCAGTTAATTACAATACTATTGGTGGCAGTTGCTTCTTTTAAAATAAAACTCGATATAGACTGGACTGTATGATTCTGATTAATGTTATTTACAATTAAATTATACATAGAAGAAGCACGTATTGGTGCTATTAACTGCTATTATGAATAAGTAAGTGCGCAAAAGAGTCGAGTGAGAGTGGTGAGTGAGTCCTTCCGGCGTCCAAGGCCGCTCTTATATCCCGCGTTCCGTCCGACGCCTAGCTGCTAATTGTGCGAGCTATGGGCGGCTCCGGCGGACGGGTCAGGGAGGTGTTCTCTGTCCGCAACAAATACTAAATTGTTTTAAGTACGTTTATTTTAATCTAGAAATACAGACAAATAAAACTTAAGTGTCTATTTGTAATGTCAAAATAAACAGCCTTTTTACTAAATGCATATACATGAAAATATATAAGGTACTTATATCAAAACATCAATTTTTAAAATTGTTGTCTGTCTGTCTATTTAGATGTTGCCGACAATCACTGAAACGGCTGGACTGGTTTTGATGGAACTTTTACCGGCATCTAGCCGATGTTATAAGGAGTAACTTAAACTACTTTTTTGGGGGTTCCGCAAAGAAGGTCCACGCGGGCGAAGTCACGGGCACAGCTAGTGCTTAAATATTTTTTAAAATTCTTATTCACTTATTCGTCAATTACTTGATAATATGTTGTATGTTAAATTTTTTTATTAGATTTCGCAAGCAAATTATCCGTGCAGGAACGGAGAAAGAATACAATTTCATGCGTTGGGGCGGCCTGTCGTAAAAGGCGACAAAACAACCCACAGCCAGGTAGGGTATTTGCCCGACTGGATGGCTACCATCCCTGGTCTAGAGTATGCCGCCATAACAAACTTGAGTTGCGTTCCGGTATTAGTGACCAGGATCTAGTCTCCCTTAAGAGAGCAGCAGCGCATCTGTAACACCTGTTGCGTTGTAAATGTCCATAGGCGATGGTAACCGCTTTCCATCAAGTGGGCCGTCTGCCTGTCTGCTGAACTCATGCAATTTTTTTTTAAGTATGCGCGTGGCTTTAGTACCGTACTTGTTTATTGTTAGAAGCTCCATTTCGTCTTTCATTCAGTTCCCAACATCAAAGATTGTTTGTCGGAATCTGAATCTCAATTCAAACACGAGAAGATATTGGTTTATTTACAAAATGCTCGTGAACTACTTGTATGAGTGTGTCGACAGATTGTAAATTATATGTGTGTAATTTATCATGTACAGAACTTATGACGTGTTGCATATTTCTGTTGAGTTTTCTTAGAACTGCTTAAACTGTTCGTTTTGTATTATTAGCGTCTAAATTTCCTTTTATTAAGATTGAGCCTATCCAATGTCAAATGACAAGGATTGAAAACCGGTCAATCGAATGGTTTTTGGTAACAAAAGTTTGTTTACATTTGAAAACATTTGATTTCAAATGTATCCGTCGTTACGGTTAGGAATATACGTAATAAAGAAAAACTTTGTATGCACCCAACAAAAACAACTTTACTATAATATAGTATGCATGGCCCCAAAAATCTATATATTAATACGTGAAGTAAAAACACAGCATAAACTTTGTACCCCTTTATTGGTGGCAGTTGCTTCTTGTTGGGAAATTAAAAACTCGGTGTAATGGACTGTATGATTATTATTATTGAACTTTTTACATGAATCGAAATATACATAGAATAAGTACAAATTATGCAAGAGAATCGTCGTTGAGAATTGTAAATTGTCAAGAATTGTGAATGAATGAGCAAGTGTTTGATTTTGCCTCCAAGGCCGGCCCTATATCCCGCATCCCGTCCGACGCCTAGTTGCTAATTGCGCCAGCTATGGGCGTCGGCTGGGCCTAAGTTGAATAGGGCTTCTAGGTCTTTCTTAATAAGGGTTTTCTGGCACGCGAGGTATGCTGAGACTATGACTAGAGGTTGGTGGCCAGTCATTGCTAGTCTGCAGGCGGATACCTCCATACCTACTAGTGGTGGGGTGACTAGAGGCATGCAGTGTAGAGATCTTCTGAAATAGATCAGGGTGCCGCCACCACGGCCTATCCTGTCATGTCTAGTGACTCGATAGTTAGAGATCTTTGGATCTCTTTCACTCGGTTTCAGGAAGATCTCCTGCACTAGTAGTATATCTACTTGATTGGTAACCAGGAAGTCATGGACCAAGTCGCGCTGGTTTCGAAGGCCGTTGGCGTTATAAGTCGCCAGAGTCAATGAGCGTGGTTTATTTCTACCTACATGCGCCATTTGTTACCGGTAACAATAATTTAACTAGGTTGTTTAGTTGTATAATATAAGTGTTATAATAGCCGGAGATCTGAATTGTAAACACGAACAGTGGAATTGCAATACCACTAACCCCAATGGCAGAGCCCTAATAAATATATCAGACAATCTTTTGTTTGATATAATAACTCCCATGACCCCACGATACCCCCCAACCGCGACTGGGGACCCCAAACACTCTCGACCTAGCATTACTGAGGGGGGTAACTCTTCAGTTCCATTCGATCGAAACGATGGACGATATAGACTCGGACCATCGCCCGGTTATCCTCAAATTAGGACAACAGACGGACCAGACATCTGAAACTAGGACCTCTGTGGACTGGTTGAGACTTGGGGACCTCCTCAAGGCAACCGAATCACAAGACCTGGACCGCATCCCGGACCACATCGAATCCCACCAAGACACGGAGACGGCGATCGAGGCCCTCACCAGCCACCTTCAATCCGCAATGCGGAACTCGTCCAGACAGGTGCCAGTGGAGAATGACCGCCACTTATGCCTGCCGGACGAAGTGAGGGTACTGCTGAGGGAAAAGAGAGCCGCCTCCAGAGCTCACGACAGATATCCCACCGAAGACAACAGAGTCCGACTCCGCCAACTAGAGCGCGAGGTCAAACTACGTATCCGGGAAGTCAGGGAACAACGTTGGGACAGAACGTTGAGAGATATCGAACCAACTCACCAGGCGTACTGGAAGCTGGCTAGAGCTCTCAAATCAGATACCCTCACTGTCATACCCGCGCTAGAAAGAGCCGACAACACCGAGGCGTTCGATGATGAGGAGAAAGCCGAATGCCTTGCTCAGAGTCTAGAGCTTCAATGCTCCCCCACTACACAAAACGTCGACCAGTCACACCTGACGGAGGTGGACTCCGAGGTTGAACGTAGATCCTCCTTACCAGCGGAAACCACACTCGACCCAGTCACGGTGGAAGAAGTGCAAGATCTGATCAAGTCCCTCAAACCACGAAAGGCCCCAGGGATCGATGGCATTAACAATCGCGTGTTAAAACTCCTCCCCGGCCACTTGATTATAATCTTAGTGAGCATCTTCAATGCCGCCATAACAAACTGCTCTTTCCCCGCGATCTGGAAGGAAGCAGACGTCATCGGTATTCACAAGCCTGGAAAACCGGCTAATAAACCGTCCAGCTACCGCCCAATCAGCCTACTGAGCACACTCAGCAAGCTTTACGAGAGGGTCATCCTCTCTAGACTAAGAGATTTTGCCATCAGCAAACATCTACTACCCGATGAGCAGTTTGGATTCCGTGCCAGACACTCATGCGTCCAACAGGTGCACCGCATCACGGAGCACATACTATCCCACTTTGCCCACCGCCCTCGTCGCCCTATAGGAACAGCCGCACTGTTCCTTGACGTAGCTAAGGCCTTCGACAAGGTCTGGCATAACGGTTTGATTTACAAGCTGTACCAGTTCGGTGTACCAGACAGACTCGTGCTCATCTTGCGAGACTTCCTCCTAGGCCGTAGCTTCCGTTTTCGAGTGGAGGGAACACGCTCGTCCCCTCACCCACTCACAGCCGGTGTACCACAGGGCTCGGCACTATCTCCACTACTCTTCACGCTATACACCAGCGACATCCCAAAAACTCCAGATGTAGAGTTGGCCCTCTTCGCGGATGACACCGCACTCTATACATCAGATCACAACCGACAAATGGCTTGCGTCCGGCTACAGGTAGCTGTAACAGAGCTAGGCGAATGGTTTCGCAAATGGAGGATAGAGGTAAATCCGGAGAAAAGCGCAGCAATGTTCTTTTCCCCGGGCACGCTTCGCTCTCCCAAACGCGCTTGCCTTCGCTTAAAAGCCATCTCGCTCTACGAACAAGAGATCCCCTGGGCAAAGTACACCAAATACCTGGGTGTCACCTAGATCAGAACTTGCGCTTCAACGAGCATATCACTATAGTCCGGAATAGAGCGCGATTTGTGATGGGTCGTCTAGCACCCATGATAGATAAACGAAGCAAAATGTCCCTCAGACACAAGCTTACTCTATATAAAACATGCATCCGCCCGATCATGACATACGCGAGTGTGGTATTCGGCCATGCCAAGCCTGCCCTTTTAAAGAAACTGCAAATCGTTCAGAATAAATTCATGCGCAGAGCCGTCGGTGCTCCCCTCTATATGCGTAACGTCGACATCCACCGCGATCTGGAGCTTCCCTCCATCAAAAACTACATTACGTCGCTCTCGCGTAAGTATTTCGATCTAGCGCCGCACCATCGAAATCCCCTCGTCGTGTCCGCGTCCGATTATAAGCCTCGACGAAAGGCTCTCGTGCGACGACCGCGTAACATCCTCATGGACAAGGTCGACGATATCACAAAACGGCTGGCTCGGATCAGCCCGCCCGCGGTTAGGACGGCAGGCTGGCAGGCACCGACAGACAGACACAGACGGCGACGTCGACGCCGCCAATCACGATCTCTCCACGTCCCTGCGAGGGACGCCAGGAGACACAGCCCCCCCATAGGATAGACTAGGCGTGTTGCTGGGAAGTTTCTTTCGCCGTTTCTTCTCTCCCAGCCATAACACGTTGCGAAACGGCAGTAAGATAGTATAGGCCACCGCGAACCGCCGATCCCGGTCCGCCGGGATCCTTCCTCTCGGGCTTTATATTACCCGTCGCCCGCCCTCAATTAGTGCATTGTGTCGCCCTATGGTGGGCATCATTAGATTCATCCCCCTCTCATGGCAACAGTCCAGCCGAGGTGAAACTCCCTAGGGAGCCCCCTCGAGCAAGTTGCCTCCCGGGCTCGAGCGCCTTCGCTTCGCAAAGGCACTCGCCCCGAAAACCCCGGTAAAGTTGTGAGGTCTTCGGACCAACAACATAAAGTCAAGTCCAATTAAAAAAATATGGGCGTCGGCGGTATGCGGGGCGCGGACAGTAGGTAAGCTCCGGCGGGCGGACAGGGGGTGCTCTCTGTCCGCAACACCCTTTTTACGAAAATTGCGCGGACGGAGGAGTATGAAATTTCGCACACTTATAGTTTACATAGAGAAGAAGCGAGGAATGTAAATATTTTTTCAAAATTATGCATAAAGAAAATACATTAAATCAATAAAAAAAACATTACGCTCACTACCATGTATTTGACACACGCACGCATATATACTCTTTTGTTTATTGTTAAAGTCAAATTAACAGTGTAGCCTTGGCGAAATCTGTGATTATAGAAGTATATATAGTCTTTGACAACAGAACCTTAATAATGTTCAAACTTATAATTTAAATTAATTATTATGGTCGAATTTCGACCACGGGTGACCACTAGGATATAATTAAATCCCAAAAGAGCTGAAGGCTCTGAAAGCTGAATTATTCAAATCACAATAAAAAAATCTACTGAAAAAGCTACTACAGTGTAACGGAGCTGCTTAATGATAAGTTCTAAACATAGGTAATAAGTTAGAATGTTAAGTGTTTAAATATATTTATAATACTTGTACCATATAAATATCATTATAAACATATCTAAATTTAAATTGTGTGTAATTTAGTATTTTGTTAAATTTAAGGTTATACATAATTATAAGATTAAAATATTACTGATAATAATTAAAACCAAATAAGTATTGAAATAAGTATGTTAAAATTAAATTAAAATTAAAAAGCCTTTATTTCTACCATCAAGTTTAGTTTTTAAGATATATAAGTATATAAGGTACAAATTAAATAATGGAAGTCGCCTCTGCGGTGAAGGCCTCCCCCAACTCTTTCCAATTTTCTCTATCTCCAGCTGTTCTTCGCCATTTCATTCCACACATTTTTACAAAAACATAACCCCCCAAATAAGTATGTACTTATCTATATATATATATATATATATATATATATATATATATATATAATTCTTCTGTACGTGTGTTGACAGTGAACTCCTCCTAAACGGCTGGACCGATTTTGATGATATTTGTTTTGTGTGTTTGAATGGGTCCCCGGGATGGTTTAGATTCACAATTGGAACCGGTAGGTGGCGCTGAGATCGGGTTCTAGAATTCTCCTGATCACCTAGACCGATTTTAGTGATTTTGTTTTTATGTCACGAAACAAAGTCTTTTAGGAATTCAGAAAATTAGGCGGTACGAAGTTCACCGGGTCAGCTAGTATACTATAAGTTTAAAAAAATTGTACGCCCAACTGGCAAAAGACATGTGATCAGTATAAAATAACAAGACCTATTTGTATAAACACGTTTTTATGGAATAAATTATTTCATTTGATTTGAATAAACGGTTTCGAAATTTTGCCGCACTCCTTCAAAGCGCAGCTATGTGGTATATAGCAAGTTTCCAGCCGTACACAAAATCTAGTTGAGAGAGATGGAATAATACTTCCTCTTCTCGCGGGAAAAATCGGTTAATGCGAGTTTGTTTAACGCTATTTTTAAGGTTTACACTCCGAATAAAAAGCTGACTAAAACTGGTTCCATTCCTTGGGTGTAAATCTTTTCTTTTATATCCCTATTAATATTATAAATGCGAAAGTAACTCTGTCTGTCTGTTCCGTTTTCACGGAAAAACTGCCGATCCGATTTGGCTGAAACTTAGTATATATATATATATATATATATATATATATATATATATATATATATATAATTCTTCTGTACGTGTGTTGACAGTGAACTCCTCCTAAACGGCTGGACCGATTTTGATGATATTTGTTTTGTGTGTTTGAATGGGTCCCCGGGATGGTTTAGATTCACAATTGGAACCGGTAGGTGGCGCTGAGATCGGGTTCTAGAATTCTCCTGATCACCTAGACCGATTTTAGTGATTTTGTTTTTATGTCACGAAACAAAGTCTTTTAGGAATTCAGAAAATTAGGCGGTACGAAGTTCACCGGGTCAGCTAGTATACTATAAGTTTAAAAAAATTGTACGCCCAACTGGCAAAAGACATGTGATCAGTATAAAATAACAAGACCTATTTGTATAAACACGTTTTTATGGAATAAATTATTTCATTTGATTTGAATAAACGGTTTCGAAATTTTGCCGCACTCCTTCAAAGCGCAGCTATGTGGTATATAGCAAGTTTCCAGCCGTACACAAAATCTAGTTGAGAGAGATGGAATAATACTTCCTCTTCTCGCGGGAAAAATCGGTTAATGCGAGTTTGTTTAACGCTATTTTTAAGGTTTACACTCCGAATAAAAAGCTGACTAAAACTGGTTCCATTCCTTGGGTGTAAATCTTTTCTTTTATATCCCTATTAATATTATAAATGCGAAAGTAACTCTGTCTGTCTGTTCCGTTTTCACGGAAAAACTGCCGATCCGATTTGGCTGAAACTTAGTATATATATATATATATATATATATATATATATATATATATATATATATATATATATATATATATATATATATATATACACTAAGTTTATATTCGATACCGAGGATGAACATGGGATACATTTTATCCTAAAAATGGGATAATTTCCGGGATAAAAATATATTTGTCTCTCTGTTTGTTATGTTTTTACGGAAAATCTAGAAATTCGGTATATATGTTATTTTAATACCGAGAGTGGACAAGGGATACTTTTCATCCTCGATAATGGGATAGATTAATGTAAATGTAACCCCAGAAAATAGGACAGGTTTTTTTGTGATTTGCCATTTTCGTCATTATGATCGATTTGGTTATTTTTGTCGACTTGGTCGATTTGCTCATCTTGGTGTAATTTGGTTCATATGTAGTTTTAATAACGAAAATGAAGAGAAGAAGAGTGTCGAAGAGAGCGAAAGCTCTGTTGGACAAGGAGCAGATAATATGTTGTGGTCGATAATTACGGTCCGATAATAGAGTATTCTTTGAGGGCAAATTGCTGCTCGACACCTGACAGGCGTGGACGCAACTCTTGGAGTTGTCCTAATATTACTGTGTATTATTATGCTGTATTTAATATAGTAATTGTAATAATTCTAGTATAATAAACTTTGATTATAATATTTCAGATTATTATTGTGATATTTGTCGGTTTGAGCTGACACACGCGTGTATATCAATCACTAAACTGTTCCTAAGCCGCTGCTTTTGTGTTTGTTTGAGTGGGCCCCTGAATGATTTAAGGCGCGTACAGACATCGCGAGGCGTGCGTCGAGAAAGGTTCGTCACGCATGCCTCAATCTGAGGCATATGACTGTACATTTATGCCTCAGTCCCAAACGATATATGCTCACACTGAGCACGCAAACAACCACGCACGGTGTTCGTCAGTAAGAAAAGTGGCCCCGGCAAGGCGAGACGTGCAGATTGCAGCTGCGGCCTGTATAGAATTTTAAAAGTCCCATAGCACTCTGTTATTTTCATAAAGTTGGACAAGTTCAAGCAGTGATTCGGTATCTGTCTTCATGACGCATGAATGCGCAACCCGAATAACACCCGCCCATCCACATGTAGCGCACGGCTCGCACTGAGGCGGCGTTCGGATCATATGAGGCGAGAGTCCACACAGTCTGAGGCATGCATGACGAACTATTTGCGACGCACGCCTCGCGATGTCTGTACGCGCCTTTAGATTCACAATTGGAGACGCTGCAATCGGATTCTAGATTTTTTTTAGGACAGGACAACGCCCGCCGGGCTTCTTAATTCTTTATAAATTTCATTCATTAAGACTTAGTAGTTTCTGAGAAAAATAAATGTGATATAGACAGGACATGAAGTAAACAATTGAGTTTTGTTTCGGTTAAGGCCATGGAGCTAGCTAAAAAGGTTTAAAACTGTTACATAACTCCTTCATCCACTCATGTCTTCAATCGGATTCTTGTTACTGTTGGATCCTCAATTCATATTGATGGTAGTTTTGTAAGTGCCGCTGGCTTTCGGTTTCGCCGCCATTGCGTGGTGGCGAAGCTAGTCTCGAACGCACGCGAGGTCAGTTCGGACGTTCCGTTTTCTCTGTACTAAGACCAAGTGAACGTTTCACAGCCCATTCTGCTTGCACTTTGGTGTAAGTGTGGCATCATTCGAAGACCTAAGTGCCACCCGAGGACTTGTTAGTGCCGTGCACTCTCAGGAGCTATCTAACTGTCCCATTGGAGGTGGATTCCGTGGTTAGTGGTGCTTACTACCCCATTGGTTTTTGTGCAGGATTTGGCATACCTCTCACTCCCATATATCCCCTTAATTATAACTCAAGTCCACTAAGAACTATTCGAACCAGCGCAGCTGAGTGGGATCCGTAATCCAGCATTGCACAGTTACTAAGTGTATATTTCCCAGTCGGTTCCAATAAGTGTTAAGTGAACTCAAGCATAAAGTTTGATACGCTCGTCTAATTTCATATTGCCTGCACTGAAATACGAATAAACTTGAGAGTGGATCGAAGTTTCAAGCTTTCCAGAGGTTATTAAGAGCCCATTTACATTTTCCGATTGCAAAAGAAACAACTAGAAAAACTCAATATTTAGAGATTGTATAGCATCGGTACTTTGGTCCATATTGTTTTCTGTAGATTTAGTGAGTTTATAATAAACACTATAATTATTCGATATTTCGGGAAAACTATTATACCTTATGTACGGGCCACGTACATTATGCATGGGTTTTATGTAAAAAACCCACACTTATAAGTGTTCTTGTCACTTGTAGAAAAAAATAATTGTATAAGTTATTCTTAAGGTACAATACAACTCTAAAAATCACTAAATTAATATCACACACAGTGACAAAAATAAACAATAAGCGTGTATGAACTTTAAAAACTTTCATAGAAATTAAGTTGAATAAAAGGGTACGGAACACGAGTCCGTAGAGCTGTTAAAAAAAAGTGTTCTTGTCAACCGAATACAGCAGAGTTCGAATCAAGTACCGAATACGCTCGGTTGCTTTCACGTGTCGTGTACAGCACACTAATTATCTATCACTTTATATCAGTCATTTATATCAATCACTAGAGTTTAACCTGCGGCTGCGCCGCGGGTCAAACTATCTACCAGGCTAACCAAAATCTACCTAAATGACCAAATCGACTAAAATGTCCAAAATGACAAAAAGTGTAAAAATGACCAAAATGTCCAAAATTACCAAAACGTCCAAAGTGACCAAAGTGAGCAAAAAGACCAAAATAACAAAAATGACGAAAATCGCAAATCAAATCCAAATCTATCCCATTATCTGAGATTAAAAGCATCCCTTGTCCATCCTAGGTATTAAAATTACATATATACCGAATTTTACTTTTTTATTTTTATTTTATTTATTTAGGATAATAAACAGATATACAGTAAAGTTACATTAAAAAAAAAAATATATAGTATAAAATCAATGCTTATCCAACTACATTATCCACGAACTAAAAGATGGTAGGGTACAATACTTAAAAAAAAAAAAAATATATATATATATATATATATATATAAAATACGGGACATATACGAAAACTCACACGCTTTTCACGCGCGCACACACACAAAACACACACACACACACACACACACACACACACACACACACATATATATACACACACAAACATACATACACATGCACGCGCACGTGCAACCAAACATTCGCATCAACACGCTTATATACATATTATATATGTGAGGTGATAAAGATAACAGACACAGATAGAAATGATTAAAAAAAAAAAGAAAATTCATAATTAAAGTGCCTTATCCTTAATGACGTTAACAACATCTTTTTTAAAAGCACCCAAGGAAAGTGTAAAGATGTCGATGTTTTCAAAATATATATTGTAGTTGTTGACGAGTTGGTACATTGGGGCACGAAGTCCTGCGTTAGTACGACAGGAAGTCGTAGAAAAAGCCGCCCAATTTTTACCGCGCGTCTAAGCACTGTCCTTGGGACGCAGTAACATATAGTGTTAGTAAGAGGCAAGCAGTCTATATAATTGTGACAAAGTTTATAAAGCAACATAGCACCCAGTAAAAGACGTCTATTAGAGAGTGACAGTAGGTTATATTTAAGTAATAATTGAGAGTATGGGATATGGCCGCTACTACACCTATAATACATTATACGCAGAAATCTTTTTTGAACTCGTTCAATAGCATCTGTATATTTGTTATAAAAAGGATTCCATACTTGGGTGGCATATTCGACTTGAGGTCTGATAATCGTGTTGTAGAGATAAAAATATGTTCGTGGCCTATTAAAGAATTTGCTTGTTCTACTAACAAAGCCTAAAATTTTATTAGCCTTACGAATAATCTGTTGTGTGTGAAGATCTAAATGTAATTTACTGTCCAATACCACCCCAAGGTCCCTAACGTCTTCATTTAAGCCAAATCGCTCCAATAGTCTTTCCGTAGAAGCATAACAAACAGGGAGACAAATATATTTTTATCCCAGAAACTATCCTATTTTTCGGGATATAAAGTATCCTATGTTCATCCTCGGCATCGAAAATATATATATATATACTGAGTTTCGATCAAATCGGTCCAGTAATTTTTCCGTGCAACAGAACAGACAGACAGACAGAGTTGCTTTCGCATTTATAATGTTACATGCCCTCAAAGATAAGCGCACAGCTGCCTATTGTAAGCGCAGTCTATTGTCCTCCGGGGGATTAAGGAATTCTTTTGTTATTATAATTTATTGTTGGTTTTATTCAAATGTATTTATTTATTTTTACTAATTAAATATTATATAAGTAGACTTAGTTTTATAAATTATTATTATTATTAGTTATTTAACTAACAAATTTGGGTCGTTTTGGTCTTACGCTTAAAGGAAGGTTTGCACTGAAAATCAGCGTTGTGTCGGATATATTCCCGGCACAGCAATATGCTGAGTGCAAACCTTGTTCGTTGAAAATGCGGCGTACAAATTCTCAAAATATGCTCTGTGTATAATAATGTATAACGAATGTAATTACGTCGCTATTTCTTCGAATAAAGATTTTCTTTCTTTCTATCTTTCTTTGTGTTTTGAATTTGCAATTAAGAAGAACATGCTATTTATTGTTTTTCTACTTCTTTTATAACCATCATTAGCGTCGAACTAATCCTTATTGTTATTGTTTACGACTTTGTGGCCGTTCGCAGGTGTGCAAATTACTGTTTCCCAGAAACTCAGTGTGCGCGGCCAATTTCTTTGTACTGTGTAGTTAGTATAAGACGATGCCCGAATGGAGGGGCGTGTAGTCAAGTGACGACTACGAGACGAGTAAGACGTTTGTAGTACTCTCGCTTAGCGATATAGACGACGGACTTTAGGCGTGTCGAATTGCATTGAATCGTGCAGTGTGAACTGGTTGCATCCAATTTTATTTGTATTTGTTTTATACGTGTTTGTTCAGTTCTAATAAATTCTATAGTAGTTCCAACGGCATTTTTAATTCGAGTCCTGTAGCTCTTAACAATAATATTAATAGGATAATCCCCATTAATTTCATAAATTTATCATTATCATTTATCATTTTATTTAATATACACCATTATAGCCATCCGAGGGACTAGTATTTATCACCACATACTATCATCATAATTCTCTCTCATCATCGTCACCATTTGTATGGGTGTCGCGGCGTAGCCCGTACGGTACACCTTAACCATTAAAAAAAGACATTATCTTAAAATAAATATTTTAAGTATCTCATTTATAAAGTAGTGTAATGAAGGAAACTTAACTTATATTGTATTCTACCTATAATCCCTTAAGACTATAAGTGAAATACTGAGCCTAGGTCATCGAAATCACGGGTAAGGTTCCCAGAAGGCTGGCTACGATACCTCGTTGGATCGCCATTCTGATTCATTCGTCCGAGGTAGGAACTAGCCCTCTAACCACACGAAGAAACAATGCTTATTGATGTCTCGACTAGGTGAAGGAGTGAGATGGAATACTCCTGTCTCAAAGGAAGATCTTCTAGCGAAGCTATTGTTATGTCTCGCAGGCCTAGACCTATCTATTTTTGTTGAAATTTGTATATAATATATTCTGTGTACGTGTCGGGAATGTTTGCGTCCTTAATTATTACACAGCGCCATCTATTGGTTTGTAAGTGTTCCACTACAAATGAGTCGTTTTGGTAGATCTTTGTAGAGGCTTATGGACTCAGGTCCCACGGTCCAAGCGTTTCAACAGCAAACGACACAAACATATAAATTTCAACAACGGTTGCACATTTGCACCGCTTGAATGATTCAGCTGTTTCCACCACCGAACCGACTGATTTAGGCTAGGTTTCAGAAGGGACTCACAACAACCACGTTCACTACCGTGAATTTTCTCGTTTCACTTGTTTGCAGACGTTATAATCATAAACTCTAGTGGAACGGATTATGGGGTGTTGATGTCTTAAACGATGTAATACACAAATGTCATTGGTTGATTTGAAAATGGCGCCTTTTTCAATGTCAATCGATAGAGAGAATTAGTGTTCTGTTGTCAACAGTGACGTTTTCGCCACGACCGTAACGACCGCGGCCGCCTTGTGGAACGGCAGACGGAGCATTTTGGGCGTTGTGAGATACTAAAGGAACGCGTCCTTAAACATGTTTGGTAAATGGGATACGGCCAACGTGTCCACGCAGGTTGCATCCCACACCAGATCCTTGCCACGTCACCACGGAATCAGAATCTTTACGTCAGGACACCTAAATGTATTTTTTTTTTCACCGTTTCTGATATTTGATAATGGTATCATAAAAAAGCATATAATCAAAAATACCTCGTATCTCAAAAATTACTCCGCAGATATTGTTCAAACAAATTTTTGACGAAGGAATTTTTGAAGCTTTATAACTTTATATAAGATTTTCCACTTCCTAGTTCAAAAGTTAGAGAGGGATAGGGGATATCATTTTCACTATTTTGGGATCTAAAATTTTGATACTTTTTGACGGACGAACTATCTATCTATTTATGGTTTATATTACGAATTTTCGGAAAAGATGTTCAATTTTTTTTTATTTGGGCAATAAAACAGTATTGTACAGAATTTAGTATTAAGTCTTACACATAAGTAGTTTCAATTAATACAACACCAACATCATTTGCCACATATTGAATAATACAAATATACTAGCTTAAAAAGTAAAAACAAAGGAAAATTTTGGCGCCACCTATTTCTCAATTAGCAATTGTGCCTTGGGTTTATAGAGTCTTGCAACCCACGCATATTGCCGCCGCCCGCTCTGCGCGTGAGTCAGTACGTTTCCAAACGCCACGCTACCGCGACGCACGCGGTATAATATCGCATCCGCCTTTATAACCGGTCTTGTTAGTTACTACGACATTCGCCTCAACCAATATATAAACTTAAGTGGTCAGTGTATCTGCGTCCCTTGCGCCCCAGGGCTCGTGTAGAAGGACCTTGCCACCTTTGTGTATCGCCACGTGATACGCAGCCGCAGACCCCTGAACCAGCGCTGTCGTGGGCTGGTGGCCGACTGCAAGGTAAGTGCAAGATTCTATATTATCCTGGGACGAGTTCTTCATTGGGGAATAAAGGATGGCCATAAATTGAGCACATAGCCCCCATCCCGCGGAGATTGCCTGATTGCGTCTCCAGAGAGAGAAAAAAAGAAGAAAGGTAGACCTCACCAGAACGCAGAACCGGAGCCAAGACCACACCGATTGCCTGCGACCAGCCACAAAGAAGACTCTCATTGTCAGAAACACTTGATATAATGGTTTACTTGTTTCTCAAACATTCAAGCATCATTTGTTTATAAATGCTGGGCCTAGTTGCTGCTGTATCTATTAAGTAGATATTGTGATTATATGAATACACTAGCCGGTAAGGCGAACATGGCGTCCACATCTCCACCATTTATGAGGTGATATTGTGGTCAAACATATAACTATACTAAATAATTAAATAAAACACGTGCGTCTCGGGACGCTCGACAGATGTGATAACTTAAACTAATCTAAGTTTAACTATTTAATATTGAAATTGTTTAACTTGAGAAAAGCTTAAGTTATTACTTTAAATTTTATTTATATAGCGCTTAGGTTAGAGTGAGAGAGGAGGAGCCTGCCTACCGCTGCCGTATGCCTGAGAGAAAGGGAAGCCAGAAAAACTATAAGGACTGTTTTTACTGAAAGCTATATATTTGATTTTATTACGAAAATGGACATAGGACACTTTTCATCCCAAAATCTGGGATAGGTACTGAAAAAAATTAAAAAAATATTATATTATTTATTTTCATTTTATTGCTTGAATTCAGCAGACAGGCAGACTGTCTACCTGATGGAAAGCGGTTACCATCGTCTATGAACATTTGTAACACCAAAGGTGTTAGCAATGTACTGCCGCTGGACTATAAAGGGAGGCTGGAGCCTGACCACCAATGCCGGAACACAACTCAAGCTTGTTATGACGGCATACTTGAACCAGGGGTGGTAGCCATCCAAACGGGCAAATACCCTACCACCTGGCAGTACCTTTTCTGAGAGACAATGCAATATAACCTGTGTGAACGCTTAGTTAGATTAAGATTAAGTAGAAATTGTTTCTAACGCCCCAATACCTAATGAAAATCTTAAATTTTAGCACAGTCAACTGCATGTAAGAAATAAGTAAATATTTTAATCTTAACAATGATATGGACCTAGAGTACGTAGTCTAGGGTAAAAACGTGTCTGAATGTTTGCTCTCCAAATAAATTAGGCCTATTTACTAGGTTACACTAATAAAACCTTATGTCGTATTGGGTTGATTAGAAACAACGGTGACGTGCTTATACTTTGATATATATTTGCCAACTGAACCCAGGTACATACGAACATACAATCTACGTTACGATGATCACCTTAGTAAGGATACAAATGTAAATTTTTAAAATCCACAAATGTTTACTGAACATTTATTTAGTAGGTGTACCGATGGATCTATTTCATGATCCACGAGCGTGACACGAGTACGTGCCGCTGCATATAGTTCGAGGGTGGCACGTAAAACACTTTTTTTTAGTACCGACACATGCCCTTATCTCGGTGGTGCTGTCGCATTGGTATTGCCTGTTAAATATTCATCTGAAACTAGTTTTATGGCCGGGATACCTGGCAAATGGAATTCGTCGATTCGAAATTCAGTTCCATTTTTATGGGACTGTAGATATTAGTAATTGCAAATTGGATTTTCTACTGAATACAAGTATCTTCTATATTATGCCTTCTTTTATTCTGTCTTTTGTATAGGAGTGACGTGCGATATGTACTTGAACGAAACCCGCTTATCTTAAGTGTATTTGCGAATTACACATATTGGTGATATTAAAGTGCACGTTTCACAAGGTTTTCTTCCACCATTAACACGTGCCAGTTCAAATTTTACTTAAAATAAACGTAGACAACAACTTCCCTTAAAACTAAAAAAAAACAGCGATGAACTCTTGTCTACTGCCTTGTCTGACTTATGGTGCGCAAACCTGGATATTTAACAAAGATACAAAAGACAAAATACAATTATGTCAACGCCGAATGGAAAGGAGTATCCTGAATATAAAATTAGAAACACGGCCATAATATCGAGAACCAAAGTTTTAGATGTCCTCCTAGACACTAAACGTCTAAAGTGGAAGTGGGCGGGACATGTAGCACGAAACCTGGACAACAGATGGACGAAGATAGTCACCACATGGGCTGGACCAGTGGGGAAAAGAAAGAGAGGGCGACCCAGTGAACGCTGGGTTGACGAAATAGAGAAAACAGCTGGCCAAAATTGGATGAACAGGACAAGATTAGAGTGGAAAAAGTTGGAGGAGGCCTATACCCAAAGTGGGGCTTTAAAGGATAAAGAAGAATAATATTTCATTGGTTGAGAATTTATTTGTTTAATATGTTATCTTTTAAGGAAATTAAAGGCTTTATTATTATTATTATTAAACGTAGAAAAAATTTATTTTACCAATATTAATTCCAGTATACATATAAAATTATAATACACACTACGTATACAGGGTGGAATTTTTTAATGCCACCTGGAGGGAAAATATTCTAAATAATAGAGATAGCAAATTTTACTCCAAAGAAAGATTTCTTTGTTTTTGAAAAGAAATAAAACTGCATTCATAGATTTTCGCAAATTCTCTTGCTTCATCCGGGAATCGAACCGACTAAAATCTGTAAAAATTACACCCTGTAATTTTATTGCATCGATCGTTAGGGTCAATCACAAGAATGAAATCTCTCTAACATACTCAGTAAATTTGAGAACCACCATCGCCATTATCATCTCAATTCATTCCTGGGGTTGTATGGAAGAGATCGCTTTTTAGCGATAAGACCGCCCTTTGTACACAACTAGATATAATTTTAGTCTTTAAGTTCATGTTTGTATTGGTGTATAATAAAGTGTTATCTATCTATCTATCTATCTAAATTTGGTAAACGAGTTTGCATTACAAACACGTGCTATTGCAATCGTCTTATCTAAATAGTACTTAATTTGTCATTTTAATTGATAAATAACGTCAATGATAAATTATTAATTACTAACATAAGTAAACAGAAACAGATGGATCTTTGAGTAAAAGTGCTTTAGCTTGACCCATTGAATTTATAAGTACAGATTTCATGGTTTTCCATTCATTAAATTTAACAAGTATGTTAGAGAGATTGCATCCTTGTGATTGACCCTAACGATCGATGTAATAAAATTACAGGGTGTAAATTTACAGATTTTAGTCGGTTCAATTCAAACTACCTCATATTTGTTAATTGTACATAAAGCGCAGACTTTAAGTATCTTCGTCAAACCCTTTTGGGTTTTCAGATGTAATAATAATAATCGGCAGACAAACACACACACTGTATATCCCCAAATTAAATAAGTTCTGCTTGTGTTATGGGTAATATACAACGGATCACTCTGGGGCCGATCCCAGATACCCAGATCATAGTAAATAAGATGTAGATATGTAAAAATGTACATATGTTATTGTTTGAATAAATAAAAGTTAAAAAAAACAGTATGAAAGAAATAAAGAAAATACATTTGTTTTTCAATTCAATTCAAATTTCTGTATAAGGTTCTGGATTATGTAAATATGACCATATCTCTAAGATCTGTAAAAAACTCAAGTGGTTACTCATCAATCTTCGCCGGAATACCCACATTCTCATTCTTCTTTATAGTATATTATTTCTACCCACTACTCCTCGTTACCTCATGGAACGTTTCGAATTTCTTTATGTATATAGCTCCTATAATTTTCACCCCTCCATTAAATATAGAATTAATACACCAGCACACACGTCCCGTTTTGATGACAACTCTTTCACCTTCGAAGCTGTGCGTCTCTGGAATGAGTTACCTATTGCTATAAGACTGTTGCGGACAGAGAGCACCCCCTGACCCGCCCGCCGGAGCACACCTACTCTCCGCGCCCCGCATACCGCCGACGCCCATAGCTGGCGTAATTAGCAACTAGGCGTTGGACGGGATGCGCGATATAGGGCCGGCCTTGGAGGCAAAATCGAACACTCTTGCTCATTCATTCACAATTCTTCACAATTTACAATTCTCAACGACGACTCTCTTGCATAATTTGTATTTATTCTATGTATATTTCGATTCATGTTAAAGTTCAATAATAATAATCATACAGTCCATTACATCGAGTTTAATTTCCAAACAAAAAGGAACTGCCACCAATACAGACAAGCCAAATATTTAGCGTCCTCTAAAAATCAGGTTCAAATGCATTACTTTTCTATTGTGTACAATAATTCCTAAAGCTATTATATAAGTATACGTATATTTGTATTGTCTGTATATATATGTATATACATAATATGTATATATATTTATATTATTTTTGTACTTATATGTACTGTTTATTTATTATTCGTCATTATTTATTAACTGCTCCACCGTCTGTATTATAAATCTATCAATCCCTGTCAAGGGTTGGCTGGAAGAGATCGCTTCTTAGCGATAAGGCCGCCCGTTGTACTATCCTTTATCTTTTTCTATTTCTATTTATATATGCTTTTATGTACAATAAAGAATTATCTATAATAAACCTAAACAATAACAATGTTACGGAGTATAAAACATAACAAAGAAACCAAAAATAAAAAAGAAACCAAAAATAAAAGAAACAAAAAGGTATAATTAATATTAATAATTAAGAAATGGTTCGAACTCAGCATAACACCAATACGCGCAATAAAATGACAGCTTAAGCTGTTTATGCACTCTGATCAAAACCTAATCAATTAATGTTAGTTAGGTATTGTTGCGGACAGAGAGCACCCCCCCTGACCCGCCCGCCGGAGCACGCCTACTCTCCGCTCCCCGCATACCTCCGACGCCCATAGCTGGCGCAATTAGCAACTAGGCGTCGGACGGGATGCGGGATATAGGGCCAGCCTTGGAGGCAAAATTATGCACTTCTGTACTTCTCTCATCACAACTCAACAATCTCTCTTGCTTTAACGACGACTCTCTTGCATAATTTGTACTTATTTCATTTCTTGTAAAAGTTCAATAATAATAATCATACAGTCCATTACATCGAGTTTTTTAATTTCCCAACGAGAAGCAACTGCCACCAATAGGTATACTAAGCTCTATTATAATCCCTTCTCTGTAATAAAATAATAAACAGCCCATTCCACTGCTAGGCTCGGACCTTCCAATATTGGAGAACGGACAGTTTACCCGTCAAGCTTGTCCAAGGCGCCTTGGCAGGTTTAACACATCGGTTATCTGGCGTTATGCAGGTTTCATCACGATGTTTTCCTTCACCGTTGTTAGCACGTGGTAATTGTAACAATATGCACATTACGTCAGAAAAGTGCCTAATTTGTGCATGCGATCCGGCCAGGATTCCAACCTGCGCCTTTTGAGTTTGGAACGCGTGTACTAACTAGCCATTACGCTACCACGACTTTTTAACACATCCGTTAATCCCTTGACTATTGTTACGAGTTGCAGGACTCGAATTAAAATGCCGTTGGAATTATTATAGAATTTATTAGAACTATACAAACACGTATAACACAGGTACAAATATAACTGAATACAACCAGTCCAAACGTAAAGCGCGATATCATAATTCCATAAAACACGCAAAGCCCGTCACTAAATAGATTACTGCCAATCTCTCCATTGGGCCATTGCTTTATATTATACGGATACAATATGTCTCTCGCTCGCGTGGACTGAATTTATTATAGTCACACCTGGCTAATGACTACCATAAAATATTACAACACACAATGGGCTGTTTTATAATCACAAATTTTAAACACAAAGTAAACAAAAGTAATCCAAATGCGGAAAGGTAATAAAGTGTGCTTTTATGGTATGTAGGTGTTGTAGTGTCATTTATTGGATATAAAAATATCTATGTAGGTAGTCAATAAAAGGCAGTGGCAATCTGACAAACAATGGTTTCATTACAGGTGTGAATCCCTTTTGTCGGTCGTAACACTATTTTGAGTAAAATTTTGGGTTTTGGTCACCGTTTTCTGCTCGTTGGTGCTTAAATTGCTGGTTATATTCCCTCTCTGCATTACCAGATCCATCATCTTCATCATCATCCATCAGTTTGCGCCACCGTACATATAAACAATATCTTTTTATTTTTATGTTGCGTACTGTACATCCCACCTAACAGTAATGAAAATAATTATATAGCGATGTTCAAGGTCTTAGAACAATTATGTGTAAAATACAAGGATGCTATTGTGATAGGAGATTTTAATTTATACTCGCCAAGCATAAATGTATTGAACTATTATGAATACTTTATTTCGTTCTGTGAATTCACTCAAAACAATCATGTACCTAATTGTAACCTTCGACAATTAGATTTAGTTCTCTGTTCGTCAAGTTTATGTGAGACAATTGCCGTAAGCGAGTCTGATAAAGCTTTAGTACCGGTGGATAACCATCATCCTCCGTTGGCTATCACTATCACCCGCATTGGTGGTTGCTTGGCTAGCACACATGATTATTCACTAACTGGAGAAGAAGTAGATAGTTCTTTTGTACCTCAGGGAATAAATAGTAACAATAATAAATGGCCACAATGGAATTTTAGAAAAGCCAACTTTAACTTATTGTATTCTTCAATATCATCAGTGGACTGGAGCCCGTTGTATAGTATAAAAGATCCAGCAGAGGCATTAAATTTTTTTTATAATACATTTAATTCATTACTAGATGATTGCGTACCTAGAAAAAAGCGAAACTGTGTAAACTCAAGATATAGTTATCCTGAGTGGTACACAAGAGATGTAATTCGCAACATTAGAGAAAAGGCGAGATTTCATAAGCAGTATAAATTAACTAAATCACAAAATGACTACACAGCGTTTGCTCAGTGTAGGACAAGGGTTAAGGTGATGATCGCAGCAGCATACGATAAGCACAAGCAGCGGATTGAGATGTGTGTTAAGGAGGACCCTACATCTTTATGGCGATTTTTAAATACAAAAAGGGGTATAACTAAGAAAAAGAAGATAACAAAGGATGGGAATATAATACCGGAGGCTGATTATGCTCGTGAATTGGCTCGTGTTTTTCATTCGGTCTATAGCACTCAAAAAGCAAAACTCAAGGTTGACGATGCAATTGCAGCAGGGGGTGGTAGCAGTATGAGGGTGCATGTAGACCGGTTGAAGTTATCGCAGGTGTCCAAAGCACTAGCACGACTCAAACCTAAGCATTCGGCTGGACCGGATGGAATACCTGCATTTATTATGAAGGATTGTCAGGCGATCCTAACTGAACCTCTACTACATTTATTTAACCTGTTTATTGATTTCTCTTTCTTTCCTGAATATTGGAGAGTTACTAGAGAGGTTCCAGTGCCCAAGGGAGATGCCGGATCGGATATTACTAACTTCAGGCCTGTGGCGATATTATCAGCACCCGCAAAAATATTCGAATCGATAATCCATAAGTATATTTTAGATTAGGTAACTTGTCAGTTATCGGAAGCTCAACACGGTTTTAGACCAGGTCGTAGTACAAACACCAATCTTCTTAACTTTATGTCATATATTATTCCGTTGGTTGATGCTGGGGTTCAGGTCGATGCTGCCTATTTTGATTTCAAAAAGGCCTTCGATTTGGTAGACAATGATATATTGTTGACGAAATTGGCAGCAGTAGGATGTACTCCTAAGCTATTAAACTTTTTTGCTAATTACATAAGAGATCGTCAACAGTTTGTCGACTATGCTGGTTTTAAATCAGAGCCATACTATACCCGATCAGGAATTAGTCAGGGAAGTAACCTGGGACCACTCCAGTTTATTATCATGATTAATGATTTGCCCAGGGTGGTGAAAAATTCCAAATGCCTTTTGTTTGCGGATGATTTAAAGTTGTTACTTGCGGTCAAAGATAAATCGGATTGTGAACTGCTCCAGAAGGACGTGGATAAAGTAGCAGATTGGGGTGAAAAAAATAATTAATTTTTTAACACGACAAAATGCTCTCTCATTTCCTTTAGCAGAAACAAGCAGCTTCTCCATTACAACTATTTCTTGGTTAACGCAGCAATTAAAAGAGTTGAAACGGTGCGAGATCTTGGAGTATGTCTTAATACACAGCTAACTTTTCGCCATCACATAATTAACATTTGTAAGAAAGCTTATCGAAATTTAGGATTTGTATTACGTCGAGTAGAAGGTATTAATAGTATTTATGTCGTTAAAACATTATTTAACGCTTTAGTAAGAAGCCACTTAGAAAGCAACGCAATCATCTGGGCTCCACATGAAACAAAATGTAGTCTCATGTTGGAGCGCATACAAAATAAATTTACTAGATTTTTATACCTAAGACTTTATGCTGTTTACCCATTTTATCCTTTGATGTCCCCACCTTGTTTGTCTTAGGCATGGTTGGGTATAATAATTTGGCATCCAGAAGAAAGTTTGCATTGGTGTCCTACTTATTTAAATTGTTAACAGGTAAATTATTTAACCCAGGAGTATTAGCTGAAATCAAACTGAACGTCCCAGCGAATTTTATGATGAGACGTAGGCAGCCACCAATGTTCGTAGTACCATACGACAGGACCAACTTACTTAACAAGGCGCCGATGACACAGGCCTTGCGAACATTGAACAAGATATATCAACAAATTGACATTTTTATCTGCACTGTGACTGAATTCACAAGGACTGCGTATTATATTATATGTTATGACAACTGAATATGTATATATATTTATCTATAATGTATTATGTGTACCACGCTATCGTATTGGTGACAACTGTAATGATAGCGATGTTTGTAAGTTAATAAATAAATAAATAAATCTGAGGTAGGTACCAGACCTCTGATCACCTAAAGCAGCCCCAGGCGCCCATTCATATGGTGGCAAATTCAATCTTCGCAGTTCGCGGCAACTTTGACCAGTGAGACGTGAGAGTACTTTAAGCACATAAATCACCTTTCGCGTAGGCATAGGTTAAACCAGAAAAACCACAGAGCCACGCGTGCGGGGCGACCGGTGCAGTGGACAAGTGAAACACGCTCATATTTGGGGACGGGTAGCGCGCGTGTGAAAGGGAGGAAGCTTCACTGTATTGACGTCCACGTACCTATATTTGTAAAAATAGGCTTAATACAGAAAGAGCAGCGCTAGACCGGTCGTTGTGGAGTTCTTTCCGGAAGGCCTATGTCCGTCAGTGAGCGTCTGATGGTTGAAATGATGAAGATGATTGAGGTAAAATTATAGATGAGCGGGGGCGGAATTTTACAGTTTTTGCCCCCTTCAAGATCCAGGGCTGACCTAAAGAGTTGATTAAAAGTTTTGAGAGCTCTCAAGAGTCCTCCAGACCCCACAGTTCAAAATGTCCAATATAATTTAATAGGAAAATATGAAACTTAAGTCGTACCTTCCTGAAAGCTACCCTGAAGTTCTCCGATAGGAATGCGTAGAGCAGTGGGTTCACGCAGCTGTTCATGTAGGCAAGAACATGGGAGACTATCTGCGCTGTCACAGTGAAGTATGTGATGTTGTAAGCGTCCAGTGCTTTCACTAGAAGAATGATCTGAAAAAGAAACAATATTAATTTACAATAATTATAGTTTTACCTTTAATATTACATGTTGTTTTCCAATAACAAATGACAACCTTTAAAGGTAAACCGAAAGAGGTTGTTAAGCAGACAGTAGTAGCGATGAGTAGTACACGTGTGAGGCAGTACATTCGTCCCGTACAAAGTAGATTTGTAATACGGCTCAAAATATAAATTTTACTACTTCAAAAATTTTGTCCCACTAGTACTCACACGTGAAATGTAAGAGGAAGGACGGAACGAGGACAACAGTACAATAACGTCTCTACGGATATTCACATGACAAAGAGGGACAAAATGACATGTACGACTGCTAGTAAAATGAGATGACCGAGGCCGATCACATCCGACTTTTAACGAACATTTCCGAACTAGAAGTTTTGTACGGGACAAATGACGCTCACCGCCTCACCGGCCTCATCGCTTCAAATGTACTGCCGCGGTACAAACCATACAAATCTCCTCGCCTCATTTGAAGTGGTACATTGTACTGATTGGTACAAAATGTCACGTTACTCTTACCAACTCATTTTAAAATCATGTCCTACCCAACTCTAGGCAGGAGGCACATCTAATGGAAAGTGTTTAACATTGCCTATAGAAGCTTGTAATCAGCTTCAGAATTGGATAGGAAGGATCGAATAAAGGGATCAGACAGGAGTAATATGATAGAAGGGATATGATAGGGAAAGAAATAGACGATAGGATAGAGAAGTGAATAAGAAACATAGGATAGGGAAGATATAATAGAGGTAGGGAGATATAAACCACTTATGAACCAGCTGACTATCTGTTTCATGCCAATGTTCGGTGAAAGCGTGTTATCACACCGACCGAGGCTGCCCTAATTACTGTAATCAAGGCAACGATTCCAGCACGACTCTACAACGTTAATAACTCAATTATTACCGATAAAGATTTGGTAATAATACCTTAATTCTTGTTTCCAATGTTGTACTATCTTGTGGTACGGGCTTGTATGCTAACTCCCCCGACGCCCAGGACCTGTGCCTGCAGGCGATGGCGGAGTGGCAAGCAAACTTGGCCGTAATAAGCGAACAGAATCTCGACGATGTGGTAGCCGTGGTCGCCAGAGCCGGATCTGGCACACCGCTGGGGCGTACCTCACGGAGCCGCCCCTGGCGGAGTACGAGCTCGCCTTGGACTCCATTAGGGCAGCCGTCGGCAGACTAGCGCCGAAGACGATATTCGTCCTAGGCGACTTCAATGAAGCACCAATCCTGGGGAACGCGATTACCGATCGATCCTGAACCATGCGTACGTGCGCGGGGTGGATCGATCATCGACTTGTCAAAGCGGCCGCCCGCAGAGTGGTAGGATGGAGAGTGCTGGAGGAGGTGGAGACTCTGTCTGATCACTTGTACATCAGATTCGAGCTCTCCCCTCGCCTAGCGCTAACCCTGTTCAGGGCCCTCCCGGCTCCCATCAGACAGTCCCTCAAAAGGATTTGTGACGCTGCTATGCCTCGAGCCAAACGACCGCCGCCGCGTACATCGACTGGTGGACTGAGGAGCTGGCTGAACTGCGGAGGGCAGTCCGCAGAATCAGCCACAGTAATATGTTGAGGAGAATGGACTCGTGGGGAGTTCAGAGAGGCCAGAAAGGCCCTTTTGATCGCAATTCTGCGAGCGAAAGCCCGGGCTCGGGAGGCTCCTCGAGACACTGATAGAAGGGATCCGTCCGCCTACAGGCCCATAGTGATTTTCGAGAAGATCTTAGCGGAGGAGACACTGCGATCTGTAACGGACGAAAGAAATAGACGATAGGAACGATGGATCCTTCGAATAGGGCTAATCTGTGAACACCCTACTCACGGCAAAATCATCGCCAACGCCGGGCTGGCGAGTGGTCCGAAGATATAATCCCCGCGAAAACGGAGGCCATCATGTTCCATAGGCGGTTTCGCAGATATAAACATTCCCCCAGATGAAATATCTGGGGCTAATTCTTGATGAACCAGCTGACTATCTGTTCTCGGCTTCTTCCCATGCCAATGTTCGGTGAACCGCCAGCGTGTTATCGTGAACACACTCTTGACGATCCGAGGCGGACTGCCAAAGTTCGGCGCTAATTACTGTAATCAGTAGAGTTGGAAAACATTGACACGGTGGAGGCGGTTCGATTCTCTCGCGGAAACGCACGACTACTTACCGGGCTACAACGTTAATAACTCAATTATTACCGATAAGCATTTGAACTCGAGAGACACTTGTAGGACCGATCGAATACCTTAATTCTTGTTTCTGCAATGTAGTGTCTCATAAGTACTATCTTGTGCGGGCGCCGACGTCAGTTGGGGAGCCCGGAGGCGCAGGTATGCTGACCTCCCTCCCTGAAATACCGCTGCAGGGGCCCTATGGGGCAGAGGAGTCTTCACCCCTGTTGACGAAGTGAGTTTGCCTCTCCCGGGCATTCTCAAGCACTTGTGCGCTAGGATCGGTGTGGGCGTAACTACGTTCTGTATCTCACGCCTTTCCTGCCAAGGAGGGTGGTTTTAGTGGGGTATTGATTAGTCGAGTCTCCACACAAGCCGGTTGATTATTGTTTGGATTGCCTCAGTGGAAAGCCTCCATGATCAACAACGGTCTAATCCTAGCAAAGGACCCGGTATGTGCGATCATGCTAACGATCAGTAATAAAGAAGATATGAAGTAAAACTTACTACTGGTTATAATCTGATGTAAACTCCATAAGCAATGTCAATTGTCTACCAATTATAGGACAAAATAATGTATACACTACTATTATAACAGAAACTCGGCATATGAACCATGTGTGACTAGAATGCTTAGTATTCTATCCTAACTTGAAACGACGTGAATATATGAACAGGATTATCCACCCACCCTTATGGGAAACAAGTGTATTAATATGTATTTGCGATTTCAATTTTACTTTGAAATGTATATATCTTTAACTCGATATAGATGATGATTATGATGTATAATAATATATTCAAATACTTCTAAGTTGTTGTAAAAAATATTTAATAATATTCTGTACTGATGAACTATTTACGGCGTTATTACAGTCATTATTTCATTTTCAAGTCACTGACAAAATTAAACATTTCATTAAGAAATAAAGTCTCTTATAAAACTTGAATTAAATTAGAATAAAATTTAATTATACTACCTAATATAAAATAGTAAAAAGAAATTTACAAAGCGGTCTAAAGTTTTTGTGTTAAATAACGAAATGTCAGGTAAAAGTCGAAGAAAAATGAAGTCTTTTGTTCAAGACATAACAAGCTCTTTTGTCTAGAGATGTTACTAATCTATTATTGTTAACAAGTTACATTCAATTCATTATTTGTGTGCAGCAATTTTAATTAAAACATCTATTAATGGACTATCTTACTCTCTAGCTAACTTAAACCATTAAAATAATAAATCAGTAGACGAGTCAAGTTTGTATAATGAATTGAAAAACGAGAAATAACATCAGGGGGACTAATTAGAACTAGTAGAATCCGAAAAGTTTACTTTTAGAATTTTTGTTTGTCTATCTGTCCGTCTTTCAGTTAAAGCATTACGTGAAAGTACTGAATGAATTTAAATCAAACTCGACACCGAGCTAGCTTTTTCCCAGATCAACGCTTAGGACATTTTTTATCCCGACACATAACGTCGTTTCTGTAGAATAAACGAAGATAGATCATCATCATCATCCGAGCGTTAAACCCCGGTTGTGTTCGGAGCCTTCACTCCGACGCCCAGGGTCCGCTTTCCTATTATATCTACTCCGCTACGCGCGGTCTTCAGCATCCCCCGTTTTGAGACCATTGGTACGCATGTCATCCTTCACAACGTCAAGCCAACATTTCTTGGGCCTTCCCCTTCGACCGGGAAGGAGAAGGCCCAAGATTCCCGGGGTCGTAACAGCGTAATCGACACTCTTGCAGTTTGTCTGCTATGTCACGGACATGAAGACTGCCGCGGATGCGGAGTTCCTGATCCGCTCTTTTCGCGTCACTCCACACATCGATCGCAGCATATTCATCTCCGTGACACGCAGTTCTTGCTTGTGTCGCTCAATACAGGCCACGATTCACTGCCATACAAAAGGACAGGTCTAATGGATTTATAGACCTGTCCTTTTAATTTAACCAGCATTTTGGGGTTACAAATGACACCTGTCACCTCACGCCACTTGGCCCAAGCTGCTGTGATACGGGCTTTGACGTCGTGGTCGATATCCCCGGATGCACTATATATAGACGAAGATAGATATAGATAGATCTGCCTTTCACTAAATTCAAAACCAAATTAAAAAGTATCTTGCTAAAAAAGGGATACTACACTATTGAAGAATACTTAAATGACAAAAATTCATTTACATAGCAGCTCGCTCTAACATCTTATACTATATTTTGTATAACGTTATCTTGCGAAGCTTGTAAGGGATTTATGGAGATATATTGCAGCATAACATTTTAGTACGTCATATCATTATTATAACTTTCATAATATTTTTCTTTCCTCTTATTGTGTCTGGGTCTTATTGAGTATGCACTGTTTGCTACAACTCCATTAATTCTTCAAAAAGTAATTCTGTAACATACTTCTGTATAAAACTTATTAAAAAAAAACAACTTGAGATATAAATAGAATAAGAAACTTAAAGAAAAACATTGTTTAGCTAGACGTGTTGCTGGGGAGTTTCTTGCCGCTTCTTCTCCTTAACAGCAATAACACGTTGTGAAGCGCTATACATAGAATAGGAAGAAAAATTAAATTTTAACTTATATATTTATATGACCTTCAAAAAGTGTTCCCCAGTGGAACTTATTTTGAATAAAAAACTTTGAATTTGAATTTGATAGGAAAAAAGGTAGTGCTACGCTGATGTCGCAATCCACTCACACATTTGACGTGGTCATACCAGCGAAAGAAGTTTCACTGGTACATGCTAGTAACGTTTATAAACATAAGTCTAACATGAACCAGGAGAGAAAAGAACCCCCTAAAAGCAATCGTCGACTGTCCCTCTTTGCGAGAGATAGGTGCAACGTAGAGTGCTCCCTAAAGATGGGCATAAAGCTAAGGTTGCCTGGAAGAGATCGCTTTAAGCGATAAGGCCCTCCTTTGTTTAACAACGTAATGTAACATTTGTTCAAATTTGTTGACAAGTTGTAATATATAGATAGGAAACCAAAAGTTAGAGCAAGTCACATAATTTGTTTACTTAGCGTGCATGATTACCAAAGACGAGATTATAGCAGATAATAAGTTGAATGGTGCGCTAAACACTTATGAACAGCCAGAAAGTATCTGTAAAGGCGTGCTTGGCTGTCCATAAAGGGGTGTTGGTACTAACCCTGATGTATGGCAGTGAAATTTGGGTATGGCAGAAGAAACATGAAAGTAGTATAAATGCAGTTGAAATCAGAGCTTTTAGAAGTATATGTGCGGTTAGCTTGAATGATTTGATAAAGAACAGTGTGATAAGGGAACGTTGTGGATTAAAAGAAGATGTAATAACAAGAGTAGAAAAAGGAATGTTAATTTGGTTTGGACATGTAGAGAGAGAATGGATAAAAGTAGAATCACAAAACATATGTATGTCAGTATTGTGAAAGGTAGAGTTGTTGCCGGTAGACCAAGACGAACACACCATGATCAAATATCAGAAGTGTTAAACAGAGGTCAGGTAAAAAGCATCTCAAATAAACGTGCATGTATGAAGAGGTTAATGAAAGTAGATGAAGTGAAAGTTGTTTGTCAGGATCGTCACAAGTGGAGATCCATAGTATCTGCCTACACCCATGGGAAACAGGCGTGATATTATGTATGTATGTTGTTCAACATTTAATGGATCTAGTGTTTAAGAACGTAGTTTTAATTTTTGACGAAAAATATAGTATTTTCATTCATAAAGCCGGCAAATATACAAGACCTGTTAGGTCACAACTTACAGACGGTTCAGAACCTTTAAGTCTCAGAAGAGACGTTGACGCTCTAAGCGCGTTCTACCGTCTGTACAATGGGGAATGTTCTGAGGAGCTGTTTGGTTTGGTACCTACGTCGCCATTTTACCACCGCACTGCTCGCCGGCGACAGGGACTTCATCCACACTTCCTTGACACCTGGAAATTATCCACTGTACGCGGCGCTCGCTCTTTTATGCCATACGTGAGCAAGCTGTGGAATGAGCTCCCTCCCGCGGTTTTCCCAGAGCGCTACAATATAGGGCTCTTCGAAAAGGGCATAAACAGATATTTAAAGTCTCAACGAGGTAGGCAACGCATCGGCTCCCTTAGTGTTGCAGATGTCCATGGGCGACCGTAGCTACTTGCCATCAAGTGGACATGTCTGCCAGTTTGCCTATAAGCAAACATAAAAAAAAACAAGCAAGTGGAGAGCTTCATTGACTTCGCAGTCAATGTTATATAAAAGATGGTCAATATGAACAAGACAATATATAACGCTGTAGATATATAATAAATATATGTGGTATAAGCGATATGAAACTTAGTAATTAACCAACGTAGTCTAAAGTAGCTGTTAACAGCGTCTGCGTTAGTAGATACAGAGATATAAATACATGTACATATATAAAGGTAGTTAATAATATAAACAAACCAGTGAAATAGATATAGGGTCATAAACGTAACATAGAAAAGAAAAGGGAACCCTCTGTCTTACCTCCTGAAGGAGCAGCCGATTAAAAAATATGTAATAATCCTATACGATCATGTACTCATCATCTTATATCGATTCATGAATTATTCATAGCCCTGAGCGTGATATGAATGATTCATAATAAATATCAATGTTCTCGGCGTACGTCAGTTCTTCTTTTATATCGATACATCAAATATATAACCCCAATTTGTTACAAATGATATCGTCTTGTTCCCCAAAACTATTAGAACTTAGTAATAAAGCTGTTACAATAAGTAGTCATAATTCTCGACAGAAACAGGAATGGCGGACAGTTAAAGTTTTTATAGCTTCAGCTATAGATTTTCCTATATCTTTAATATCTCTGACTAAGAGTCTTTATTTTTCTGTCTTTTATTTGTGTGATCGATATAATTTATTTTATTAGTGGTAGCGAAATTTCATTCGTATTCCCATGATGATGTTTGTTCATTTTGGACATATTCCACAATCCCACGGAAACGTCGTTTATAGAGATGAAAAATATTACAATTGTAGACCAGGGATATAAGCTAGCTTTGTGTCGAGTTTCATGTAAATTTGATAAGTAGTTTTCATGTGATACTCTAATATATAAAAAGACAACAAATGATAAAAGATGCGTTCTTGAAATCTGCTGGTCCGAATCAACTCCCCTGAGTTAGTCTCATTTATGAATTGTTTCTACAAAATTGAAACTCCCTTGTACAGAATTATTTAGCATGTATCTAGATAGATAAATTGCCATAACTATTTATTGTTCTGCAAATTTTCTTTTCGTTTATTGAACAAAAAATCTTTTGTACAATTATTTTCTATTCTTATATGATTGTAGGTGCGTGAATGTGTTCTCAATATTCAAATATGTCTAGAATAGAATAGAATAGAATATTCTTTATTGCACACAAGGAAATAATACAGATGTGTTAACAATCATTTAACTAGTACAATCGGCGGTCTTATCGCTAACAGCGATTTCTTCCAGACAACCTTCTGGAGATAATTTCACATTTCTAATAATGGATCGGTATTCAGTGGGCATAGTTTAAAATATATACAATCATATATATTAATAGCAAATAAAAATACATATACATATTTATATACAAATATATGTGCATAGAGTTACATACATGTATATAAATTACTGTTTACAAATTTAGATAGTGATCTTTGAGGAGTTTATTAAGAAATGTAAGTGACTTGTGTTATGTCTAGATATTTAAAAGAAAATTTAACTGCTGGGGAGTTTCTTGTACCTTCTTCTCTTTGAAACAAAAATAAGACATTGGAAAAATTAACTTCTTACTACTATTATAAATGAGAAAGTTTGGATAGACGTTTGTTGCTCAAACACACCAGAACGGCTGAACGGATCTGGATGAAATTTGACATAGTGATAAATTATAGTCTGGAACACTTTTTGTCTCTGAAAAATGTACGGTTCCCGTGGGATATATTTGTTGTTCACAGAACAAGGGATCGACATGATTTTTACATTGGTAGTATAGGAGTCAAGGAATGTTATAGGCTACTTTTTATGCTAGAAAATGCACGGTTCCTATGAGATAGCATAATAATTGTATCCTACGGGAACCATCTACTTAAAAGGTCTTTCATTAAAGTTCGTGAAATATAGTTTCAAATTATAACATGCCCACTTAATAAAAATAATAATAATAATATAGATACATATTCTTTTTCAACACCAGCGAAGCCGCGGGTAAAAGTTAGTTATGTATATAGAGTAGGAAGTACATTTAACTGATAAGTATCTATATACATAATAGCCAAAGAAGATATAACTATACTTGATATAACTTTAATGGATTTTCTCGTTAATATAGCGAAAGTTTGAAAAGCTATCAACAAAATAACAAACAACAAGTAAACTTAAAACGAACTCATAAATCTAGTATGGCGTACTCAATATCCATGTGCAAGCGATAATTGGGCAGATGGAGACCTAGTTTGCACTTAGGGCTGTCCAAAATCAGTTCAATTGTCCACTGGTGAGATATAAAGACATAATACATAAAAAAGTGCGGGTAATCAAAGTTTCAAGTGCCATAGCAAAATATTTAGGAAAATTCTTATAAAATTAGTAAGTTATGTGTCTTGGGGGCGCGATTCGATGGCCGGGAGAAGGCAAAGGGACGTGGAAGAAGAAGCAAGGGAGAGTAATTTACCTCGCTACCAGTTCACCGCCACACTGCAATCATCCCCCCGGGTTCACATACTCACTAGGATTTGCTTATGAGTATTAAATTAAATCATAATGGTTTATTTTCTATTTGTGTTCCAACAATCATTTCTCACTCTATTGCGGTGACAGCACTGACAATAATTTGAATGTTTGATTTGTATTGCGCATTTTCATTTGAAATTTTATTCTTTTCTTGATGGCGAGGATGGGGAGGAGGAATTTATAAGGAGGTGTTACTTGGTACAACCATGTCTGATAGATCAAATATTGCAGAATTGAACTAAAATCAATGTTAAAATACAAATTACGAAAATATTCCTGAAATTTTTAGTGATTTTTTGAAAACGTAACTCACTAAGAAATGTTTGGGCAGGCGTCTACCATTTTAAAGTATCAAATTTCAGTATTGAGACCTTTTGGCAAAAAAATGTTTGAAGATGCGACGCTATAAAAATAATTGCAATTTTTGTAGTTAGCAAATTTTGCTTGGTTTCTCATAACCAAAAGATTAGTTTCAAAATGATTTTTAGGAAAAACATGCTTAATTTTTGTACCATAGTGTTTTATCAAAAGTGAATCTATACATACTCCTATAGATATTTTAATAAGTTAAAAAAAAGTGTGCGTCTCGGGACGCCCGCCAAAAGTGATAAAAACTAATCTAAGTTGAACTAATATTGAAATTGTTTAACTTGAGAAAAGCTTAGGTTATTACTTAAATTTTATGTATATAGCGCATGGGTTAGAGTGAGAGAGGAGGAGCCTTCCTATCGCTGCCGTATGCGTGAGAGAAAGGGAAGCCTTAGAAGGAAGGTTACGTAACGAAGCGGTTTACCCTCCCATAAGAAGTTATCACTTCAAAAAAATACTTTTTACCAATTTTAAAGCATATTACGCGCTCGGAGGACTGAAAGGCTTGGTATGGTTATTGTTGATATGGAGAAGGGTTAATTGTTTACGTTCATACTATCAATGATAAATATTTTATGGTTAAAGAGTTACGTTGAGTAGATAAATCAACAACGAACTTTAGAATGTTTCAAAAACATTAAAAAAATATGCAACCTCAGTAACTTGTCAACTTAAAAGTTAAATGGATCGCAGTTGATCTTATACCACTGGGTCATAAAAAATAATATGTAATATGTAATGACTAATATAATACGAAAGAATTAAGAAAAGTCTTATGAGACAGCCCTACATATAAAGTGCACTTGATTGGAGATTGTGGCGTCAATATGGTCAGTGGAGTGTTTTGGCTGATTACTAGAATCGTCGATAGGACTATTGTTTCCTAGAATGTGATTAAATAAAATAAATATATCATTATAACTACCATATTTTAAGAAAATTAAAAATTGCGATACTTGCTATCCGTGCAGGAACGGAGAAAGAATACAATTTACTGCGGCCGGGCGGTCAGTCAGGTGGTAGGGTTATTACCCGTCTGGATGGCTACCACCCCTCGTGGCCAGATTCCAGTGTCCCTTAAGAGAGCAGCAGCGCATTTGTAGCACCTTTGATGGGCAGTCTGCTGAACTCGTACAATAAAAAAAAACTTGCAAACGTTGAAAATGGTTGCCGTCACCATATAGACGTTTGCAACTCCAGGGTCGAAGCCAATGCTTTGCCAGCCTTTAGGATGGGGCAGAGAGAAAAGGAAGTGCCTTCAGAATTCTCACTCATCGTATAAAACACGATTAGCCCAATTAGATTAGTTTCACTCCGATATTGGCTACGTTCCAGAAGGGTCTCACAACAACCACGTTCACCACCGCAATTTTTCCCGTTCCACTTGCATGCAGGTGTTACAATCATAAACTCTAGTGGGACGGATTATAGGGCGTTGATGTCATAAACGACGAAATACACAAATGTCATTGGTTGATTCGAAAATCGCGCCTTTTTTAATGTCAAGGGAGAAAGAGAATGAATGGTCTGTGGTCAACGCCCACTTCGACCCACCGCTTGACATGGGTCGTTGTGAGTGCTGTGTGATTGAAAATGATGACCTCATTAGTGAGGTTTTCGCCACGACCATAACGACCACGGTCGCCAAGTGGAACGGCACACGGAGCATTTTGGTCGTTGTGAGCTACTAACGAAATGTGTCCATTCTGTGATAACTTTCATCTTCAAAGACATTCTTGAAGGGGATGAAACAGGGGATAAAACAATGTATGGGAAACCCAAAGTTAATTAAGTTAAGAATAATATTTTCTTAAGTTTTCGCGACTTAATAAGCGAAGATAAGAATAAGCGGGGTATTGTTTTTGATTTTTATTATTCTGATGTTTCTTCCATTTTTTAGCAGGCGTGATCACGGAAGACAAAGATGTCAAATGTCAATGAGTATTGTTAAAGCGAGTAAAGTTAAGACCCAAACCCAGCAAAAACCAACTTCTAAACTTCAGAATACTATGAGCTCTTTCTGCGTGCACCAGAACACAAACCAACTTGATTGACAATTTCTCTTTTTGTTTTACCACCCACCAATTATATTTCTTTTCTTTTTCTGTTTCTTACGCTGCTTCTTCTCTTCAATCCACAAGATGTTGCGAAGCGATGGTAAATTAGATTAGGCTCCCATAGAGTAAAGAATAACCACAAACAAAATAATGCAAAAGTTGGCGGTAGGCTAAATAGAACTTTAACAATACTCATTGAAACTTGACGTCTTTGTGTTCCGTGATCACGGCTACTGAAAAGTGGCCGAAATGTCGGAATAATAAAAATCAAATAAATTACCGACCTTTAAAACAGTTAAAATGTAGTTTTATTAAACATTTTTGTGTATTTAATTAATAAATACCTGTATCGGACACCAACAAACAGCGAATACGACGACCACTACAACCACCATCCTGGTGACCTTCTTCCTCCCCCGTCTGCTTTCTGCAGACACCCTGCCCCCGGGAGCACTCTTCCATAGCCTCGTCAGCATACACATATACAACACGCTGATCAGCGCCAAAGGTATAACGTACGACGATAGGAAGAAAGACATTTGGAAACCCAGCTTGCTGTATCCTTGCTCTTCCAAGAATACGCAAGAGGAATGGTTTCTCTGAAAATATGAATATTCCCGCTCTCCATGGCAGATGCCCACAGGTATAGCTGTCGTTAGGATGATGACCCAGATACAAATGATGGCTAGAGTCGCGTTCTTTTCTGTCCTGATAGATATTGAAGCAATGGGGTGGACGACAGCCATGAATCTATCTAGAGACATTAATACTAGGGTATACACAGATGCGTGAGCTGTGACCACTATGAAATATTGAACCACTTTGCACCACCAGTCTCCAAAAGGCCATCTAGGCATCACATAATCCGTTGCAGTGAATGGTACACAGAATATTACAAATAGCAAGTCTGCTATAGCTAGATTGATGATCAGTAGGTTTGTTGTCGATCGCATTCCAGGATTCGCAGCTACGACTAGAACAACCAATGCATTGCCAACCAGTCCAACGATTCCAATAAATCCAAAGAAGATTGGGACTACTCTTGAAACGACTTTCTCCAGTAATTCTCCATTTTCGAATTCTGCACTGTAGTTGCAGCCACCTAAGCTGGCTTCTTCGCTGGTTAGGTTTAAGCATATGGCGTACATTTCGTCTTCGGTTGACTCCATCTCGAAGATGAAAAGTTAGAGGTTCATTATTTGGTTAGGTGTTACCTGTAACAATAAAAAAGTTGTTTTTAAAAGGACTGTTGCTGAATTTTAAAACTGTTTTAATGATGCTATATATAAAATGATGTTCCATTATATCAAGGCCTGTAACTTTAATTGTCGCAAGGGCCATAAAATTTTAATCGACTTTTTTTGTATGATTGTTACGCGATTTCACCGTTTATTGTGGACCGATTTTAATTTTTTTTTATTCGAAAGAATATACTGTGGTGGTGCCACTGTCACCAAATCAGAATCTGATGGGTGGATCCCAGGGAAATCGAGAGCAATCCTCGAATATTATAGGCAGGTATAATGTGTATTTTTACTTTCTAAAACTATTCGAGTATTTGCGTAACTAAAAATCAAAAATAAATATTTTTCACAAGATCTTGAACTCGTTGCCAAGAAAAACATAAAAAAATTGTAAAAAAATTCGCAAAATATAGGAATTTTGTTATATTTCATTACAGACATTTCAAACCTATCCTATAGAAACTCAAAGCGTAATTTACGCGTCAACACGACCTAAATTAAATTGTTATTAAGTGACCTATTATGCGTCAAACCACCTCGTACCTAGAGATGGTTTGACGCACGAGAGTAGCAAAGGCGCTAAATAGTTCGAGTGCCTAAATAGGTCTTTCACCCGAAGTGAACACTCTGATTTTCATTTCGAATATGAGGAAAGTAAATAAATAAATGATTAGTCAAACAAACAACTGCTTCCCTAATTAAATGGGGCGTTAAATTCATATCTAAACCTGATGAACTCATTTTATACAAGTATCCATTCTGGAAATTTCTTTTTGTATAATAATCTATCAACCAGTATTTTTTTATCATTGCTGATAGTAAATATTTAGCTCAAATTTGTATAAATGAAATTATACCGCCGGTTCTGCTGCAGCCGAACAGGAGGCCCTCAAGCGCCGCAAATATGCCACCATTGGAAATGGTTACACATTTGCGGCATTTGGGGTGGAAGCTCTGGGTCCGTGGGGTTCTAATGCCCAAAAGGTCTACCATGACGTCGCCAAACGTCTAGTAGGCGTCACACGCGACCAGAAGGCTGGCGTCTACTTTGCTCAAAGATTAAGCATCGCCATACAACTTGGCAACGCCGCCAGCCTTCTGGGAACGTTCCCGGCAAGTGACAGTGGTTTGGGACCAATAACTTATCTTTAGATATTTCCCCTTTTTCATTTAATTTTAGTTTTTATATAGTATAGTTTGTAGCTGTAAAAGAATACATTATACTATTTAAATAATAAGATTAATTTAAATGAAATAATAATTGGGTAAAGTGTACCTAATTTATGAGTATAAAATCATGTCACAAAAATGTTGATATTTTTAATAATAATTTTATACCGCAATTTAACAGTGGCTCTGTAAAAATTAATACATGGCTCGCATAGCTTTTCAAATTTTTGACAGCTGGGAAATTCGAAAATTACTGTTTTCATCCCTCTAATCAGGTAACTTCAAGCGTACTTTCCGAGTATGAGAAACAAAAAGGTAATTAATACCTCGAATACTTAAACTTATAAACAAACTTATAGTTGAAAGTTAAGTTTTAAATGTAAGTGATAAGTTAGAATGTTAAGTGTTTAAATATATTTATAATATTTGTACCATATAAATATCATTAGAAACATATATAAATTTAACAAAATAATAGTATATTAAAATAGATAACATAATTATAAGATAAAGATAAAATATTAGTGATAATAATTAAAACCAAATAAGTGTACCTCCATGATATAAATTAAAAAAAAAAAGATTGTACGCCCAACCGGCAAAAAACATGTGCTCTGTATAAAATAACAAGACCTATTGTATAACTATGTTTTATGCAATAAATTATTTGATTTTTGATTTGAAAAACTAACTACTTGTCGAGTAAATTTTACTAAACAAAATTAAACCCGTTAGAATTTATTCGATAGACCGAAAACCAATCCGTCTGCAAAGTTTCGGATACTAAATTTTCCTTAATAGATATTTTTTCTAATGAATATCTTACTATCCGAACTAGATCCGTTATTTGGAGAATAAATAGTTCTTTACATTAATATTGCCCTAGGAGGGTGTTCTCGCCGCTTAATTCAGATCCTCCCTGTCATTATTTCAGCTACCGTTCCATTACACTTACAAGTATCCTCATCCTACTTACCACTGTACTGACACTGCTCGTCTTTACGAGTCAGTCTGCTGTCGACTCTTATACGACAAAGCGCACATCTATCCGCCATCGGTTGCCTACAAATGCAGTTATACCGCGCCGAGTGTGTGTACAAGGTAAGGTGACAAACGACAAGATTTGGCTGCTAAGCTCACGACTTCAGCATGTATAGTCAGTGCAGCCCAGAGGCACGAAGGTTGGTCTCCCCTTCTATCACTATCACTATCAACACTAGCAACACTATCACTGGCAAAATCTAATGACGAACGCCCTTGTATAAAATGTTCCTCGTAGTACACTGCTGCAATCACAGTCAGCGCCAGCAGTCTCTTTTTGCTTTTATAGAAAAACTCATAATATTTTCTTAAGTTTTCGCGACTAATATACATAACAAAACTGCGTTTCAACGGTTTCAAGCGCGGTAATTATTCCGACGTATAGGCCACTTTTCAGTAGCCGTGATCACGGAAGACAAAGATGTCAAGCGTCAATGAGTATTGATAAAGTAAGTAAAGTAAACCAACTGCCAGACTTCAGGACATTGTGAGCTCTTTCTGAGTGTGCCGGAACACAAACCAACTTGTTTGACAATTTATCTTTTCTCTCTTTCGCAGCGAGCATGTGACGATACGCCGGGTTCTAAAACCCGTGTAAATCTCGCACGATCGTGCTCATTTCCATTTCATTCTGACTGTACGAATGCTCGTTTTGTAACGTGTTACATTACACCCCGTAACACGGCTCAGGGCTCACCTTTATGTTATATAAATAATTAAGAATGAAGATGTTATGCAATCGCTTTTTGAAAAATAATGGAGTCGCAGCAAAAAGTAAGGACGAAGATAAGCGTTTTACAAGAATTCCATTTTTTTTAAATAGCTGTATATAGTATTTTCTTTAGTTTTCCCGTGTATTTATTTTATTTTTTATTCTGACATTTCGGCCACTTCGGTAGCCTTGATCACGGAAGACACAGGTGTCAAGTGTCAATGAGTATTGTTAAAGTTCTATTTAGCCTACTGCCAACTTGTTCATTTGAATTATTTAGTTTTAATTTTGTTTATGGTTATTATTTACTCTATGGGAGCCTAATCTAATTTACCACCGCTTCGCAACATGTTGTGGCTTGAAGGGAAGAAGCGGCGCAAGAAACTCTTCAGCAAACATGCCTAGCTCTAATAATTTTATATAATATTAAAATGGGTGAAAGGAAAATAAAAGAAACTATCAGTCAAGTTGGTTTGTGTTCCGGTGCACGCAGAAAGAGCTCACAGTGTCCTGGGGTCTGGCAGTTGGTTTTTGCTGGGTTTGGGACTTAATAGTTTTGATGATCGGATCCCAAGCAAGTGGTACTTGGCAACCATCTTCTCTATTGAAATTTGGGTGTTTTTTGATTTCAATAGCCTCACGCATCATGAGGTTTCTAGGTATGAAACGATTCTCTTTCGCGAGGATTTGTGATTTATCGAATCTGATGTAGTGGTTGGGTTTGTCCAACGTGTGTTCACTGATAGCAGACTTCGTAGACCTTGTGTGTTTCATGTCAGCAATGTGTTCTTTTACCCGTGTTTTTATGCACCTCTTTGTTTGCACAATGTATGATAGTCAACACTCACAACACACGCAAGAAAAACTGCTTGAAATAATATATAATTTCCACCGTCGTCTTATTATTTAAAATATATTTTTTAAACTTAAATTAGTCGGTTATTTGTATATCCTAAGTAGCTCGTTTTCATTTTCAGCAGCCAATATCTTTAGAGTTTACTCCATAAGAATCGTTTTTCATATAAGGTCCCTGGTATGGAAGTTTTATAAAGAGTAAAATCATACAAGCGTTACGTTTTTTTCATTATACTATTTCGAACTTTAATGCAATGAAATAAGATCTAAAATAATATCCATCAGTGCATATTCAAAGACACTCTCGTACTCGAAGTGTAATCTCCGGTCGTGCGTCAGAGTTGACACAAAAAAAAGTTCATGATATTTACATTTACATATCATGATATAAATAAGTAATAACTTTAATTATTATATATTTTTTAAGTGGCTTTCCTGTGTCAAATAATGGGACAGAAAGAAGTTGAAAAAGGAATCTTAAGATGGTTTAGAGATTTACAGAAGATGGATGAAAATAGAATTACAAAACAAGTGTATGGCAGTATTTTGAATGGTAGAGTTGGTACCGGTAGACCGCAACATACACATCATGATCAAATAACACAAGTATTAAAACGAGGTCAGGTAAAAAACATGTCAAATAAACGTGCATGTATGAAGAAGTTAATGAAAGTAGATGAAGCAAAAGATGTTTCTCAGGATCGTAGCAAGTGGAGAACTATAAGTATCTGCCTACCCCCATGGGAAACAGGCGTGATAATATGTATGTATATATTTGCTATTTTTTAGTATAATAAGGGTGTTTGTATTTCTATTTTTATATACTTTCTTACTTCCTAATATATGTTTTTAATGTTTTAGTTCTATCTTGTGTATTATAGGAAAAATAGGTTGGGGAAAAAGTTTCTTCGCATTTTATATAAAAATTCAAAAGGTTTTTTTATAAAGTTTATTTACATTTGACTAAAGTATGTAGGTGCCATTTTGTTGGATAACTTTTTGCCATTTTTGTAGGTAGGGATGTGATACCATTGCTATAAAAATTTTGGAGCTTCTGATCAAAAAACTGCGACAAGTGGTTTTGGCAGTCCTCTCGTGATGTTAACCTGACACTGCCTAAGGAATTCTGCAGAGACCGAAACAGGTGAAAATCTAAAGGTGCAAGGTCAGGACTATACGACGGATGCATTAACACCTCCCAGCCAAACTTTCGTAATTTTTGCTGAGTGGCTAAAGATGTGTGAAGTCTAGCGTTATCATGGTGAAAAACCATGATAGCCCTTCTGTTGATTAATTCCGGCCGTTTTCTCTCAACTTTTTGCTTTAATCTCATCAGTTGTTCGCAGTACAGTTCAGAATCGATGGTCCTGCCTGGCGGTAACAGCTCATAATGAATAATGCCCTTCCAATCCCACCATACACACAGCATCACCTTGTTGCGAGTTAACCCGGGTTTCGCCACAGTCTGTGAAGCCTGACCGGCCTTTGACCACGATCTTTTTCGCACGTTCTTGTCGTACGTGATCAACTTTTCATCACCAGTTATCAGTTTCTTCAAAAATGGTTCGGTTTCATTACGTCGTAATAAAGAATCGCAAATGAGTACACGGCTCATTAGGGGTCTTTCAGTGAGCTCATGAGGCACCCAAACATCTAGCTTTTTTGTGTACCCAGCTTTTTTCAAATGCGCCAAAACCGTTTTGTGGTCAATTCCCAGTTCTCCAGCTATATCGTAACTTCTAATATGCCGATCTTGCTCCACTTTTTCAAAAATGGCATCAATTTTGTCTGTAACAGGGCGACCAGAGCGACGTGCATCTTTGATATCAAAATTTCCGGATTGAAAATGCTTAAACCAAATTTGCGCTACTCTCACAGATACTGCATTAGGTCCATAAACATCACAATTTTTTTCGCGGCTTGTGTTGCATTTTTACGTTTTTTGTAGTAAAATTTTAATATGTATCGAATTTCTTCATTAGATTCACTTATTTTAACAACAAGAAAAACAAATGAAAATCGCACATTTTCCCAATTTGAATTTGGAATTGTCTTCTTTAAAATTAAAACTTTTAATGATACCAAAACCAGCCAGATACATACTATATGCGAAAAGACTTTTTCCCCAACCTATTATAATACATTTATGTTATCTTAATCTTTATTACATTTGTTCCTATCCTGTTATTATATACATTTGTATCGATTCTATTCTATTTACACAATAGCTTAGAAAATCCTCGACTACCATTAATAATAATAACTACCTTCTTTGCTATTAGTTTCATGTTATCCCTTTTTATCTCGGTCTTAATCCTTGCTGAAAGATCGTATCGTTGTCTTGCTAATTACTATAATTTAAACTCTGGTTCACTGTACAGCAAGAATCCAAAACTTAAAAGACGTTTTTACGATGTCTGCACTATTAGAGGTGGAAAGACTAGTTTGTTCCGTATTTTTCTTGGTTACCAAGTATGTCGTTTATACAACAAGATAAATAATTTAAGTTATGTCATATTTGATTTGTAAATTCCTTAGGTCTCAAAACTACTTAGAAACTGAGAAATTGATAACAGTTGCTGAATGACAATTAGTTTTTACTTACACTGACACGTTACAAACATTGATACTCCCACACCCAGACACACTTATAACCATAATTACACAATCACCCACACACATCTCTCTATTTTTCTTTGACTGTAGTGCTCTTTGGTGGCGGTTATTATAGAAATAGTGCTTAATGGGAGGCGAAGGCCAGCAGTACCATCATACAGGGTTTACCTAATTTCGGCTCCAGTCTTTCCCACTTTATTAAGTTTCTCAATTTTTGTACTCTGTTCATTTTGTTTTTCTTTCTATGTGAAGTAAATAAATAAAAAATAATTATTATTGTCAACCCTATTGTGCTATCAAAATTCCTTTAAAATAAGACCTAAATTATATCAATTATATTGTTGCGGACAGAATCACCCCCTGACCTCCCCCGAAAATCCCGTACCCCACGCCCCGCTTACCGCGAATATGTAGCTCGCTCCGTTAGCTGCTAAGCATCTCTATTTTTATAGTACCTTAGTAAGCACGGTGCGAGCCGCCGGCAGATCATCGATCATCGGTCAAAAGTATATACACACAAGAAGACCAGGAAGTATTCGTAAGATTACAGCCATTGGACTCTCAGCGTGACTACGTGGATCTGTGGACCGTCGGTGTATTGTGATTAGTGCCACTCGTATTGATCAGTGTAATCGATACAATTTGTGCTATCTGTGTTCAGTGGAACACCCGGGTTCTAGTGCTAAGTTGTGTTGGTTAACCTTGAACGTGCCGTTTAGTACAGTAGTGCTGATTATACCTGTTGCTGTTGTAGCACCTATAAATAAATACAGTCCATTCGCTAAGGGGTGTTTCATTCAGTGGGACACCTGCGCCACCACACCGAATAACATATAACACATCCCTTGTGAAAATATCAACTGTGTAATAAGAATTGTAACTCACATTAACGCCTCATGAGACGTAAAACGTTTCAGCCGTCAACATTTGTTTAACAGTTTAGTAAGTCATTAAGTTGAATCGTCTTCTCTCTGGTTTTAATTAGTTTGTCTGCTCCAAAAGATTTTATTAAAGCGTCCTAATCTTTTAGCATTTGTTGTTTAGTAAATATATTCTTAACATTCGTGAACTAAAAATACAACGTTTAATATCATCTAGATACTCTTCTAGGATATATATAAATTAAAAAAACAAAAAGTACAGTTTTTCAGTTTATTTTTTACTGTGACGCTGGCATACACGCAGATAACCCAACTCATGGAAAATGGTTACCTTCTGATTGTTATTTAATATTGTACTATGGTTTTCAAGTCGTGATACCACCATCTTTTGTTCAAAGCACAATACACATTCTTGATACATACATATTCCTTCTTGTATGGACACATATCTACGGTTATGTAAGTACAACACTTACGTGACATCGAGTGCTGTGCATCTTTCCCATTTACCGCCACTTTCATTACATAGAGTTAGTGCGCGCCGGCACTCCGCAGTGCTCATCGGTGTACCGATTTAAAGATTAAAATATTACGAGAGTACACCCGTCTATGCCTTATCTCCACCACGATAGAAACCCACATGGCGGCACCTATCATTATTATTGGACTTGACTTTATATTGTTGGTCAGAAGACCTCACAACTTTACCGGGGTTTTCGGGGCGCTCGAGCTCGGAAGGCGACTTGCTCGAGGGAGTTCCGTAGTGAGTTTTACCTCGGCTGGACTGTTGCCATGAGAGAGGGATGAATCTAATGATGGCCACCATAGGGCGACACAATGCACTAATTGAGAACGGCCGATGGGTAATATAAAGCCCGAGGAGAAGGATCCCGGCGGACCGGGATCGGCGGTTTGCGGCGGCCTACGCTATCTTACTGCCGTTTCACAACGTGTTATGGCTGGGAGAGAAGAAACAGCAAAAGAAACTTCCCAGCAACATGCCTAGTCTATCCTATGAGCCTTTCGCCGAGGCTTATAATCGGACGCAAGCACCTATTACTGCCCCACACTTCTCTTTTTGTATAATAGTATATACGTATATCTCTGTCTCCCCAATTTTGCCTTGGAACATGGAAGACGTCGCCATTTTGTCGTCGGATTTGTTTGTGGTGTTAAGAAGACAGACACGTAAGAAGTAATAAGATTTTTGGCAAGTGCAGTGAGTTGTTGAAACAAACTAAATGGCGACCGCCCTGATTGAGGTGGTTTCACTTTCCGTGTGTGTGATATCTACTTCTGAAGCCAAGGCGGATTCTTAGTCGACGGGGGTTCAGGTGAGTCTATACTTATATGTTGCACGGGCCCTCTAGCATCTAGGGAGTAGAGAAGTCTTCACCCCTGTTGACGAAGTGAGTTTGCTCTGATTCCCGGGGCACTCTCAGGCACTTTTGCGCTAGGATCGGCGTGGACGTAACTACGTTCTAAGTCTCATGCCTTTCCTTCCATAAGCGCGGGGCATATGGGAGGAGGGTGGTTTTAGAGGGGTATTAGCCCTTGGGCATTTGTCCATTGGTTCGAGTCTCCACACAAGCCGGTCGGTTACTGTTTGGATGGCCCTCGGTGGAATGCCTCCATGATCGACAACTGTCTAATCCCTAGCAAAGGACCCGGTATGTGCGAAATGCATTTCCCCCGCCTGAAAAACAAAGAGTATACTTATATAATATATATAATCTATTTTATTTATTGTTATTCGACAAACCTTTACACAACAACTGAATGCAACACAATTATACTATTATCTTCAGCGGCTTCGTGTGTACGGAATATCCGGGGTTGTTTTTTTACTTTCGGATTCCGCACACGCACCGTCACTTATAGGTGTTTGCAACACCAATTGAGAAGCCAACAGGTTGATAACATTTTTTTTCGGAATCAGCACTAAGGTCTAAATGGTGGTCATTTGTCACTTAATTTATATTTAAAATTACAAATACTTGTCTCTTGACACTAGTTTTCCAGCTTACACTATACATATACTGCTTATAATCTATAATATTATAAAATTCTGAACATGCTGTGTCTGTAGATTAAAACTATCTATTAAAAAAAAAAGCCAACAGGAATAGACTCCGGGTTCGATTCCTGGTATAGTAAATTTCGGAAACGTATTTTCTCCGTTATTTACTATGGTCTGGGTGTCTGGGATCGGTCCCAGAATGGTCCGTTGTATATTATCCATAACACAAGCGTTACTTGCTTATTTTGGGGATATACAGTGTGTGTACGATTAATATATATATATATATATATATATATATATATATATATATATATATATATATATATATATATATATATATATCCCCATATTTAGTGACTTAACATACTTTACGTAGATATTGTCAATATAGTAAAAATAATTACAATAATTGAATTGAATCGAGGACTACATAAGCAATGGAGAACACGGTGCAATTTTTTTTAGATTTCTTGTCTATTGGTAGGTTTGCCTGTTTGTTCGGAATTCACGCAAAAACTACTGGGCCGATTTCGATGCGGTTCTCACTGATCGATAGCAAAGTCTTAGACTTCAAATTTGCATTACTTTTTATCCTCGGAATCCCGCGGGAATTTTTCTGGGAATGATTTAAAATGATCAGATTAAAAAACAACGAATACCACTGTGATTTTTTCACTGATTGATAGCAAATTTTAAGTAATAAAATGCGTGATTTTTCCCGGGAGCGGTTTAAAGTTGTTCGGATGCATAAAAATTAATTTATTCCACTAAAACGGTAGCTTACATTCTTTATTAAATTCTACGATACTTTGCGTCCCGGGAATCTCGCGGGAATTTCAAGTCAAGCATGGTAAAAGTCACGGGCGAATCCTAGTATAAGTTTCTTTCCATTTGGGGTCCGTCTACTTGAATGCCAGATTCGTAATTTCTAAAAAAAAACTGCTGCATTTCAGTAATATTAAAACGAAAATTCCAAGCGATATCAAATATCAAGGACGACCTACTTTACTACTGTGCATTCACTATTGCAGTATGGTGCGAAGTTGTGGGCGCTCGATGCCAACTAGAAGCGGGCGTTTCGCATGCAAGAGGGCCGTGCGTGCAATTGTGCGTGCATGTAGCACTTAAAATACTAGCTATACTTACCCTATTTTGTATAGTAATATATCATTGAGGATTGTATGTGCGACTCAATACACATTTCTACGCCAGGCAGAGTGACGTGTATTCGCAGTTCACTAGGCATAGACATGATATAAGGCATGTAAAATGCAATCTTGGGAAGTCAAGCAGATTGATACGTAATGGGACTTATAATACTTTCCAATTTATTTTAAAGATTTATGTTTTTTAACTGTCAATGAAGGCATATATAATATTACTAGCTTCTGCCCGCGACTTCATCCGGGTGGAATAGTTACTTTGGGCTAACGCCAACTTTAACCCGCGACTTTGTTTACATAGAAAATGCCACACCGCCCTCCCCCCTCATGACTGCCGGCCTTGCACATCATAAATGCGCGTGCAGTACTTAATCATTATTTTGCTGCGATGTTATTTTAAAACTGCGATATCTCCTAAGATATTCATTGAAATCGAATGATGTAAATGGCAATTTTGTTTTAAATGAAATACTTGTGATGAATAAGATTCCGAGTGAAATGTTAGATCTGCCTTTCACTAAATTCAAAACCAAATTAAAAAGTATCTTGCTAAAAAAGGGATACTACACTATTGAAGAATACTTAAATGACAAAAATTCATTTACATAGCAGCTCACTCTAACATCTTATACTATATTTTGTTTAATGTTATCTTGCCAAGCTTGTAAGGGATTTATGGAGATATATTGCAGCATAACATTTTAGTACGTCATATCATTATTATAACTTTCATAATATTTTTCTTTCCTCTTATTGTGTCTTGGTCTTATTGAGTATGCACTGTTTGCTACAACTCCATTAATTCTTCAAAAGTAATTCTGTAACATACTTCTGTATAAAACTTATTAAAAAAAAACAACTTGAGATATAAATAGAATAAGAAACTTAAAGAAAAACATTATTTAGCTAGACGTGTTGCTGGGGAGTTTCTTGCCGCTTCTTCTCCTTAACAGCAATAACACGTTGTGAAGCGGTATACATAGAATAGGAAGAAAAATTAAATTTTAACTTATATATTTATATGACCTTCAAAAAGTGTTCTCCAGTGGAACTTATTTTGAATAAAAAACTTTGAATTTGAATTTGAATAACGTATTTATTTGGATAAGGTTTAATATCATGTTTATAAAACACACCTTCGCAAATAATTATTTTAGAATAAATTTGATTAGCATAAAATAGGTTATAGTGAGCCAACCTTAAAAGATAGATATATGCTTTCGCGGACTTTTTTTTTAGAACTTTTAAAGGGGACCAATTCTGTCCCACATGATTTTTGCGAAACTTTAACCGTTTACGCAGCGCACGCAGCGGAAGTTCTCAGAAGAAAAAAGAACCCCCGATTTTGAAACATTCTTCATTGGTGCTCCGCTCCTATTGGTCTTAGCGTGATGATATATAGCCTATAGTCTTTCTCGATAAATGGGCTATCGAACACTGAAAGAATTTTTCAAATCAGACCAGTAATTTCTGAGATTACCGCGTTCAAGCAAACAAACAAACTCTTCAGCTTTATATAGTATAGACGATTATATCGTGTGAACTTGTGTGGACAATTTGATTAGGGTATAATTCTCGGGATGTTTCCATACTGATAATAATTAGTTTCTTGCTCGACAATTATAGATATTTTTAGTCTACAATTCTCCTTTTAACCTTATTTAAACATTCATATCTAATGAAACAACGTTTTAACGGTTTTAAACGTGGCAAGTAACGTCGGAATAACAAAAATCAAATAAATTACCGCGCTTAAAACCGTTAAAACGTAGTTGTATTATGTACACAAGTGGCGAAAACTTAAGAAAATATTACATTCATATAAATTTTTTCCTGCCATCTGTGGAGGCTTATCAATGGCTTCGCCTTGTTTATATATATGTATCTTAGTTTTTAAGATTACGGCTGTTAGCCCCCCAATATAATAAAATAAAATATACAGAGCGCGTTCCTTTAGTATCTCACAACGCCCAAAATACTATTTCTGCCGTTCCACATGACGACCACGGTCGTTATGGTCGCGGCGAAAACGTCACTAATGACGTCCTCATTTTCGATCACGCAGCGCTCACAACGACCCATGTCAAGAGCTGGGTCGAAGTGGGCGTTGACCACAGAGCATTAATTCTCTCTATGGATTAACATTGAAAAACGCACGATTTTCAAATCAACCAATGACATTTCGTCATTAATGACACCAAGGCTCCATAATCCGTTCCACTAGAGTTTATCACGCCCGCAAGCAAGTGGAACGGGAAAAATTGCGGTCGTGAACGTGGAACGTAGCCATAATAATATATAACTCCCGACAAATATAACAGACTCACCATCTATCTATTTGTTAAAAATACGGCTCAAGAGATGGTTACTCGAGCGCATCTTTTACACAAACATGTAGAGTTTATGACATACATTTAAATTGTACAAATAATGATACCAGTATAGTGATTTATTTATTGAAAGAAATACATATAACGTACATAATTCATTTATTAGTCTTTGCTCTTGGGAAATATTATAATGTTGTAGCCAACAACATGAATTGTTTTCCCACTGAGAGTAAACAAACAAACGAACCAAACTCATTGTTTATGTACGTAATCTCATTCTCATAGGTTAAATCGGATATTGCTCTCTACGTATTTCGTAACTAAATTGACTTAACTAATGTTGATTACATATTTTACTTGTGTTGATTTCAATGTCATGTAACTAGTAAAAATTTCGCCAATTCGCCAATTTTATCCGTGCAGGAACTGAGAAAGAATACAATTTCCTGCGTTGGGGCGGCCTGTCGTAAGAGGCGACTAAACAACCCACAGCCAGGTGGTAGGGTATTTGCTCGACTGGATGGCGACCAGCCCTGGTCTAGAGTATACCGCCATAACAACTTTGTGTTGTGTTCCGGCATCAGTGACCAGGTTCCAGTCTCCCTTAAGAGAGCAGCAGCGCATTTATAGCACCTTTGGTGTTGCAAATGTCCATAGGCGACGGTAACCACTTTCCACCAGGTGGGCCTTCTGCCTGTCTGCTGAACTCAAGCAATAAAAAAAAATTCAATACATTGACGAAATTTTTTGTTCATTTTTGAACTTATATCGTATATATATATATATATTCACTATTCATCTATAAGCATTTATGTAGTTTGTATAGATATGTATTTGTATGGTATGTATCTCTATATAATCTAATATATAAAATTCTCCTGTCATGGTGTTCGTTACCAAACTCCTCCGAAACGGCTGAGCCGATTTCTATGAAATTTTGTGTGCATATCGGGTAGGTCTGAGAATCGGACAACATCTATTTTTCATACCCCTAAATGATAAGGGTGACCCACCCCTAAATATATTTCTTAATTTTTTTTACAAAATTTCTTATTTATATTTTATTATGATTTAGCATTGAAAAATACACACAACCCTAAATTTTCATCCTTCTAACACCAACCCCTATTTTTTAATAGCGATATAAGTACTTTAATAATTTTCTACTCTGTTCAAGTTGATTCGAGTTTAGATTAACATTTGGTTCCGGTAGATGACGCTGTAATCGGGTTCTAGATTTTTATTTTTTTAAAGGCAGCACAAAGTCTGCCGGGTACAGCTAGTAATATATAAAATAAAGTCGTGTTAGTTACACCATTTATAACTTAAGAACGGCTAGACCAATTTTTTTGATTTTTGTGTTTTTGGAATTGTCTTCGTCCGGAATAGGATAATAAGTATTAAAATATACTATCGTATCCATCAATAAAAAAAAATATCATTAAAAAAACATCAGTCTAGCCATTCATTTGTTATGATCTTTTGAGGCCGATTTCGGCAATGGTGACTGCATGTAAACTCATTTTCATTTGTTTGATTCAGGTGAATTATTTTTGTGTGTGTTCAAGTGGATCCCGGGATGGTTTATATTCACGATTGGACCCGGTAGGTGGCGCCGCTGAACACCTCTTTAATAGTGCTACTGGAACCTGGTCACTAATGCCGGAACACAACTCAAGGTTGTTATGGCGGCATACTCTAGACCAGGGGTGGTAGCCATCCATTCGGGCAAATGCCCTACCACCTGTCTGTGGGTTGTTTTGTCGCCTCTCACGCAGGAAATTGTATTCTTTCTCCGTTCTGCACGGATATAATCTATATAACTTTATATTTCGTAATATTTCACGAAATTGATTTACAAAATGATTTCTTTGATAAAATATTAGACTAAACAGAAGCTCGTTGAATGATGTTTTTAAACAAGATCTTACATTAGCGGAACGTTTGTTTACGAACTTATCATTTCGCTCTAAAATATCATCTCACGATCAAATGCTTTTAGTTTGCTAACGCAATGTGGCGGTGAACTAACTAACTAGTGAAAATGTATGAAATGTTTTGTTCCAATTGATTTAAATTCTCTTATAATAATACTAGGATTCGCCCGCGGCTTCGTCCACGCTTGTGTTACAAGCTGTCCACCACAGTAGTCATAAGAACCATAGTGTATATTAATATGACATAGACAATCGTCATAGATAATACTTTTAGTCGATTTATCAGATGATTCGATTTATAACTAAATTACCATTTTCTACCGGTTAGTTAATTTTATAAGCCCACTAAATTATGAATATTCACATCAAAGGCCGAACAATAAAGGGGAAACCCTGTCCAAATAGTTAATATTTGGTACTTTCTTACCCAAATCTCTCCTTGCATTTTACACTTGACTTGAAATTCCCGGGACACAAACTATCGCAGCATTTAAAAAAGGAATGTAAGCTATCGTTTTAGTGGAAACGTGTCGGAATAAGCTATTTTATTGCATCCGAACAACTTCAAACCGGTCCCGGGAAAATTCCCGCGGGATTCTCGGGATAATTCCCGCAGGATTCCCGGGATAAAAATATCACACATTTTATTATATTAAATTTTCTATCGATCAGTGAAAAATCACATTAGAATAAGATTAGTTTTTAATCTGGTCTTTTGAAATCCTTCCTAGAAAATTTCCTGCGGGATTCCCAGGATAAAAAGTAGCGTTGATTTTAATCTGAGAATTTGTTGTCGACCGAATCCCGAACAAGCAGTCAAACCGACCAACAGACAGGAAAAAAAAGGCATCGTGTTCTCCACCGTTTATATAGTCTATTCCAGTGGTTTTTTTCTTTTAATAGGATCAATGTACAGACATGGCATGTTTAGAATTTTATAATATTATAGATTATTTACTGCCCGCTAAGTTATTAAGTCTTGGAAGCGTAATGGTTAGCGCACGCGTCCCAAACTCAAGGGACGCGGGTTCGAATTCCTATGACCTAATGTGCATATTGTTACAATTACCACGTGCTAATAGCGGTGAAGGAAAACATCGTGATGCAACCTGCACATCGAGATAACCGATGTGTCAAACCTGCCAAGTCGCCTTGGACTAACGTATACTGTCCGTTCCCCAATAGTGGGAGGCCCGAGCCCAGCAGTGGGACGTTTATGGGTTGCTATTATATACTACTAATATTTATAGAAGTGTTTTAGACGTCTATGAGTGCTTCAGCTACGCAATAAAAAACTATTATACCATGCATTCACATCCTTACTTCAATATATCAGAATATAGTGACATACAGAATATAACCAAATACATAGAACACGTATGTAGTATAAAATATTGTGGCAACCGAGGGTTGAACTTTCTGGCAGCGAAGCCGGTCTCAAGACTTTAAGAAAAAGGTAAAAGATTCTGGAAGGAAAAGACAGAGATAGATAGATGTTTAGAAAGAAAAAATTAAATTATGGGTTCCAGAAGATTCTTCATAAGCAGCGTAAGGCGCGCCAATAGAGAGAGTTCAGTCCAAGACGGCGAAGCGAAAAGTGCGATACGTAAGAGTTGGAAGAGAATTTTTGTAGAAGACAGTGACGAGTTTAGTGGGCAGTTCAGTGAAGGAGGAGTTTAGTGTAGTTTAAGAGGAGATCCAGGAGGTTTTGGAAGTCAGCACCGCAGCAGCAGGAGATGGTCTACGCAATATCGGCGACGGTATTGTGAGTGAGTCATTTTATCTTCGGGACAGTGCGTCGTTAGTTGTACGTGTAGAGGCTACCCTGCGGAGAAGAATCACGTACAGCTGTGTAAGTAAGGTGTTCCAATCGTAAGTGTACCCCGCTCGCACGTAACAATATTTGGTCCTCTATTATATTAATATTTGACCTACTGGTGATATTTTCGGTCTCAGCATCTGAAGTGTCTAGATGAAACATTTAGATAAATGTAGAGCGGCAATAACAGATTCAGAAGCGTTACGATCTGAATGTTTATTCATTGTTATCTATACTGATATTACAAAGAGGAAAGATTTGTATGTTTGTAACGAATAAACTCAAAAACTGCTGGAGCGATTTCAAAAATTCTTTCACTATTCGAATGCTACACTATCCCTGATTAATATAGGCTATATACAAATTAGAGATCCCTAATAAAACTTCAATAATGGAACCCATCAATCTAAACAAAATACTTGGCGCTGGAATCGGGCTCTGCGATTTTGATGAAATTTTATGTATTTGATTGCGTTTCGGGGTGGTTTAGATCTACAATTAGACTCGGTAGGTGGCGTTGGAATCGGGTTTCAGGTTTGTGAAATGTGAAATAAAATGATAACAATTCTATTCTCAATTTTGGGTAAGCATGTTAACCCTAACTAATCTTATACTAATATATAAAGAGTTTGTTTGTTTGTTTGCTTGAACGCGCTAATCTCAGGAACTGCTGGATTTGAAAAATTCTTTCAGTGTTAGATAGCCCATTTATCGAGGAAGGCTATAGGCTATATATATCATCACGCTAAGACCAATAGGAGCGGAGCACCAATGAAAAATGTTTCAAAATGGGGGGGTTTTGAAAACAAATTCCAAGCGGACGACGTCGCGGGCACAGCTAGTATTATATATGAGAATGTAAGTTTGTGACGCTTTCACGCCTTAGCTACTTAATCAGATCGTCATGATATTTCGCAAACACGTTGTTAGGGTCATAGAAAAGGACATAGAGTAGCTCTTATCCAGAAAAAACTATTATTTCCAAGAGACAGTCGAAGAGATAGTACTCTGATCGCGTTTCATTAACGCCCACCGTTGCAATTCAGTACTAAATACACCGCCTTGGCAACGAGAATAACAGCGACAATTTTAATCTGTTGCTCTCAGGGTTCACGCCATCGCTAGCTGGTGTTACGAGTATTTATCATTAGGTCTTTGAATTAGAAATTAAGTTTGACATCTCTACTTCATGACATGCGGGTCTTTTTTAACGCGAGCGAAGCCACGGGCATTGGCTAGTAATAAATAAACAAGTCCAAAACATAATATAAATGGAAAACATGCAAAAGTTTGACGACATCGCAGTCTCTGTGAATTTTTACAATATCATTTGAATTTATAACGAGAGCGGTTCAAATCGTTATTTCATTCAATAACATTGAAAGCGTAAAATTAATGAAAAAGTAATTCGCAATGTAATCAATGAATAAATGAATGAAAACTCTTTATTGTTCACCATCACTATATATATGGCCGTTGCTATATACTGCACCAATACAATATGTCTGCCCCATACACATACTCACACCAACGCGCACTACCACCGCATTGCATTACACGCACACTTAACAAACAAACCAAGACACACAAAGAGCCTAAAAATTAATAATCTAGGTACAGAAAGGAAAAACCACACACATGGCACTAGTTAAGATATATATAGGTATAGACATAAGGCACACACTGCACATGCACTTTCTCACAACACCAGCATGTAACAGATACACTCTACATTAGTATAAGTTTAGTATTAAAATTAGAATAAAAAAAATTATAAGTTATTCTTAAGGTACACTACAACATAAAAATCACTAAATTAATGTCACACACAATAACAAAATAAACAATAAGTGTGTATGAACCTAAAAACTTTCATAGAAATTAAGTTGTAAAACAGGGTACGGAACTCGAGTCCCTAGAGTTGTTAAAAAAAATATGACGGCCGCCCGCGTAGACAGAATTTCTTAGAAATCGCAATCTGCACACCTGCCTAATTATGCCAGCAAACGGCCATAAACAAGTACAATAGGCTGCTCTCCACAATAACCAATAAATAAGTAATCAAAAGAAGACAGTCATAAAAGAACTACAATGTTATTAGCTCAAACGCCGGCGGGTAATAAATGTGCTTTGCTTACAAATATGCAGGTGGCCCAAATTGTAACAATACGTTTCCATTAGAACAATGGGCGGCCTTATCGCTTCTAGCGATCTCTTACAGGCAACCCGGTGTCCAAAAAGACATTTAAAAAAAAATTAGGTGGTTTAACTAAATTAAAACGAATTCAATGGTAATTTATACATATAATAAAAGTGTAGAGGTCGTATTTCTGTACAATGAAAAAAATGCTAAAAACCGAGTCAGGGGGATGTAAGAAGTGAAATAGAACTAATTTAGATTTTTTTTAATTTTGTTTCTCTGTTTGTCTTTTTGTCTGTCTGTTTGTACCGGCTAATTTCCGAAGGGACTGGACCGATTTAAATGAAATTTTGTATGGTGGTAGCTTATATCCCTGGTCAACATATAGGATACTTTTGATCCCGAAAAATTAAAGAGTTCCCATGGGATAGTTAAAAAAACGAAGTCGCGAGCAAAAGCTAGTTAAATATAATTAAAGAAAAAACAAAATAACGATATATTAAACTTATATAGATACATAATTAAGTTCTTTCTAATATATAAAATTCACTTGTCGCGGTGTTTGTTACCAAACTCCCCCGAAACGGCTAAATCGATTTGTATGCAATTTTGTATGCATATCGGTTAGGACTGAGAATCGGCCAACATCTATTTTTCATACCCCTAAATGATAAGGGTGACCCCACCTCTGAATATTTATTTTTATTTTTTTGTCAAAATTTCTTATTTATATTTTATTATGATTTAGCACTAAAAACAACTTCAAATTTTCACCCTTCTACGGTCAACCTCTATTTTTAATAGCGGTATTAGTACTTTGATAATTTAACTTAATTAAAATTACTAGACATAATTTAAATGGCAAAACAACGTTTGCCGGGTCAGCTAGTAGATTATAATAATATGAATTACATATACCTACATGCGAACAATAATACGATTCCATTTGCTGTAATTTACAGGAATAATATTTAAATCTATGTATACAGAGAAATAAAATTGAAGTGTCTGTTTGTAATGTCTAAATAAAAATGTGAGAAAAATCAGGGGGGGGGGGATAATTCGGACCAAAAGATTCAGAAAATGCAATTATTAGAATTTTGTCTATCTGTCTGGATGTTCCAGCTAATCTCTGAAACGACTGGACCAATTTTGACGGGACTTTCACTGGCAGATAGCTGATGTTCTGAGTAACTTAGACAACTTCTAAAATTAGGGACCCGCGAAAAAAAATCCACGTAGACGAAGTCGCGGGCACAGCTAGTAATGCAATAAAACTGTAGAGATTTCGAGCTTGTACAAGGAATTTAACAAAAAGAAACTAATCACAGAGGCTTATTCGAACCACCAAATACCATAAATATATTTTTTTAAATATTTGTGTGTCTGTTACAGCATCACGTGAAAACTACTGAACGGATTTAAATGTAACTCGACACAGCTAGCTTCGGTCCCAGGGCAATATTTAGGATACATTTTTTCCTGTACTTAGTAAGGTAGATAAATATTACTAAAAAGATGACTTTACAGTCGCGTATTTGAAGTGAAACTTCTTTAGAATCGTTGTGATTTGAAACTCGTTGAAACGAAAAGGCGACACTAAAAGAGATAAACACATAAATCTATAGGACTAAGCCTCGAGAGAGAATGAGATATAATACATTATATTTAATCATTTAAACATATGCTTAAATAAATATATTAATAAATTACAGATTTATTATAGTATAGTTGATGATAAATATAATTTTAATTCTTAATCAACATTTGATGTATTAAGGAAATGGTGTCATGACTTACTATGCTTGTACAAAATTGATGAGAATATGGAGTATTGTAAGATGATATAGTCTCAGTTGATTTGGTAGAGAACTTTATAGAGTAGGGAAGGGTAATGTATGAAATATACATATCATCACCTACTTACACTAAAGTTTAGTTTTTCACTTAATACTTTCAAAACTTTTTAGCCACCTATCAGGTTTCTTAGCAGGCCATTTTACATGAAATCCGTTTTCACAGCTAATAAAGTTTGGCATGGGCTATAACTTTGCTCATGATAGCCATAAATGGTTTTCAGTTTGTTGTGTTATTGTAATAGATAAATATTTGAATTATGTGTAATTTTTTAAAATTTTCATATGGTTCAATACTATAAGAAATGTTTAGTTTTTCGTTAATACTTCAAATTTCGTGTTTTAAAGCTCAAGTATATTGTAACGATATAAGATGAGCATATGAAATGTGGTGACATGAAATTTAGAATCCCTACCACCCTTGTCACATCTTGTTTCACTTCAACTGCGTCTGAACTGCACGCACACATTTTTTTTTGGTCTCGCCGTTGTAATTCACTAACAAATACGTCGTCGTCATGGGAACGCGAACGAAGTTTTGCTTACATATGCTAGTATAAATACATATACATTTCAGGTACGTAGAAGAATTGTTATGTGTGAATATTCGTGCCATTGTCGCTAGTCGCCTCCCGTACGCTCACCGAGTCCTATAGTATTGTGAAATTAAAGTCAGTTATTGTTGGTTTCACTTACGTACAACACAAATAAAACACACACACACTCGTTATGAAACTTATATTGCTACCGCCGTGGCCACAAAAAGCGAACTAGTTTTGTAAAAAATATCCGAAGTCCAAAAAGGTGGCGAACTTTAAACCATTGTGTGTATTTAAAATGAACAACGCCATCTAGTGACTGTTAGATATTAATCTGGCAACCATGCCATAAATTAGTGACGTACATAGTGACGTACATAGCAATCAGAAATGTGATTTAATTATAAATATATGGTAATTTCGACAGTTATTTAAGCAAAATCTTCATTTCATTTTTATCTCCATCTGTGCAATACGCAAGTAAGTAAGATAGTAAATAATAAAAAAAAAGCTACAAAACATATAGACATAAAAATAGATAATATATGTATAGTTATATATATAATATATATATAGTTTCAAAAATAAAAAAAATAAAAATTAGTGTAATCCCTTTATTATCCTTAAAATGATAAAAGAAGAATTGGCAAAATATTAAGAGTCATGAAAATAAAGCCTAAGACAGGCAATGACGGAGGAGATGGTGAATTAAAAAAAAACACGCAAGTAAGGCAAAAACGCAGGCACATGTCACTGCTTTTTTATAGAAAAGCAGTAAAAAGTGCATATGTTTTTTACCCCTGACAATTATGTTCTTCAGAGACATCAGTTCTGACCAATAAAAAAGCACGCAAGTAAGGTAAAAACGCAGGCACATGTCACTGCTTTTTTATAGAAAAGCAGTGAAAAGTGCATGTGTTTTTTGCCCCTGACAATTATGTTCTTCAGAGACATCAGTTCTGACCAATAAAAAAGCACGCAAGTAAGGTAAAAACGCAGGCACATGTCACTGCTTTTTTATAGAAAAGCAGTGAAAAGTGCATGTGTTTTTTGCCCCTGACAATTATGTTCTTCAGAGACATCAGTTCTGATCAATAAAAAAGCACGTAAGTAAGGTAAAAACGCAGGCACATGTCACTGCTTTTTTATAGAAAAGCAGTGAAAAGTGCATGTGTTTTTTGCCCCTGACAATCATGTTCTTCAAAGACACCAGTTCTGACCAATAAAAAAGCACGCAAGTAAAATTGGAGTTATACGAATATCAGTAGTAACAATTCTAAACCTCACAGCAATGCTTAAATAGCAGTGGTTAGTTGCAAAATACGTAAAAAGCCCTAATATTACGTAACCTTAACCAAGGCTTGGGACCACTTTAAAATTAACCACTTTTAATTGTTTATAACCGTTTTTTTTATTGTGTTAGTTCTGCAGACAGGCAGACGGCCCATCTGATGGAAAGCGGTTACCATCGCCTATGGACATTAGTAACACCAAAGGTACTACTACCAATGTACTGCCACCCTCCAAAGGGAGACTGGAACCTGGTCACTTATCACCACAAGAACACATCTCAATATTGTTATGGTAGTATACTCTAGATCTAGACAAGAGGTGGAAGCCATCCAGACGGGCAAAACCCCAAGAACTGGCTGTGGGTTGTTTTGTCGCTTCTTACGACAGGACGCCCGCACGCAGGAATTTGTATTCTTTCTCCGTTCCTGCTCGGATATAACGCAATCAATAGTTAACAATTTTGTTCAGAATGTAAACCTTAAAATGAATGTATATGACAACTGTTTCTAACATAAATTATGTATTTGTGTCCGTTTGAAAACTTGCTGTACCACATAGCTGCGCTCTGAGGGAGTATACATACCACATAGCTGCGCTGAGGGAATATACATACCACATAGCTGCGCTCTGAAGGAGTATACATACCACATAGCTGCGCTCTGAGGGAGCATACATACGACATAGCTGCGCTCTGTGGGAGTATACATACCACATAGCTGCGCCCTGAAGGTGTACAGCAAAAACCGTTCGAAAACTTGTTCATTCAACATCTATTTATGACTTTTGTTACCAAAAACCATTTACTTGGGGTTACAATTAAAATAAAGCCGAAAAAAGGTTCCTTTTTACTTAGGTTATAACCGGTTCGAGTTTTTTCACCGGTTTCCAAGCCCTGCTGACGATAACATTTATAAGCTGCTTCTCCGTAAAAGGTGAAAAATTCTATAAAAAAATTAATAATATGAAAATAAATAGTAAGAAGGATTCAGAAGCCGTTTAAAAGACGGGTAAAATGCGCCACAGACGCTCTGTTTGAGACCGCTTTGAGAGAGCCGCCTTAATGATATCTATTCAGACCACTTTCAAAAGGAAAAAGTATCTATTTCAATTTAAAATCTGAAAAGGCAGCTAACTGTGGGATGGTTAAAGCCTTTTGCAGTTGGCAGCGCTGGGCATTCACCTGGAATTACTTTAATGAATCTGTGATTTCACACAATGGGTTTGTGGCGTAGCTGTGACGCGCCAGAAGAAATTAATGCTCGGTCATCCAAGTGAGCGCCTCTTTTCTAGTTCATTTCGGTCTCTGAACTAGTTCATATTAGTCGTTTTATTAGTTCTATTCGGTCATGAGACTTTTCGATCTTCTATTGGTCAATAGGTTTCACCGATAGAAATATGTATGGTTTTGTTAGTTATAAAGCTTTTGACACGAGGTATTATAACTTGATTATGTTAGGTATTTTTTAAAACATACATCGCTCGTAATTTTAAGGTATTGTCGGAATTTGCCTCATTTTGTTTTTTTTTTTACTAATGTTACAAGATGTCCATCACAGTAGTCATGAGAACCATAGTGTATATTAATATGACATAGACAATCGTCATAGATAATACTTTTAGTCAATTGATCAGATGATTCGATTTATAATTAAATTACCATTTTCTACCGGTTAGTTAATTTCATAAGCCCAATAAATTATCTAGATAATTTAGTGCATCAGTAACAGATTATTATAATTGTTTTTATGATCCTGGCAACACTATGATGTAATTGCTATTTTTAGCAATGATGCAATGTTATTGTTTTGTAGGGTAACATTTTTCGTATAAAAGGCGTAGTGGCGTTTAGATTGTGTTTATTGCGTACTGTGCTGTGTGAATATTCACATCAAAAGCTGAACAATAAAGGGGAAACCCTGCCCAAATAGTTAATATTTGGTATATTTGGTACTTTCTGACCCAAATCTCTTCTTGCATTTTACACTAATCTGTCATTTAATGCTATTTATTTATTCCTACGTTCTATACTGATATTTTTTAATTAGCTTATTACTTTAACAAATCTGTGATTTAACACGATAGATTTGTGGCGTAACTATGACGCCCGAAAAGAAATGCTGGGTCATGCAACTGAGCGCTCCTTTCTAATTCAATACACTCACTGAACTAGTTCACTTTAATAGTTCTACTAGTTCTACTCCGTTGTTTGAACTTTTCGATCTTCTATCGCTTAGTAATTCTAATGCTCGGGCTCCATCTGGGATAATGTTATTGTTAGTGACTGTAGTCAAATGCGTTTTATTTAAAGCGTTAAAAATAACGCTGTTAATGAATCGCTATATTAATCTATATATATATATATATAATGTTACTTGTCAATTTTTAATGTTATTAACAATTAATGACAATGTTGTATCACAAATTACGCGTTAACCTAGCGCTACGTTTGCATGAATAGTTCAACTATAACATTATCACATATAAAGTAGTAAGGTAAAAGTAATTCATATTATTTGTATCATATTTTAAAAGTAAGATGATAACAATGTATTTAAATGCACTCTTTTCCGTGCACATTGTTTTAGAATTTCTAATCAAATCAAAGTCTCAAAATGTCATTTGCGCAAGTGTGTGGTGTACTTTCCCGAGTCCATAACATAATACATGTCCTCTATTTTAAATAAGAAATAACTTTTAATAAAAAAAGGCATAAATAAATTTGAAATGTATAAATGTAAATTCAACAAAGTGGTGTTTTTGTAGAAAACATTCCTAACGAGGCCCTCCCTATATAAACATTTTTTGAAAAAAAAGAAAACAACCCGCAAAGGGTACCCCTTTACCCCTTTTAGGAAAAAATGGTTATGTTACTTTTGAACTCATTATACGTTTTGTACGTTAGCGTCGTCAGCTGAATTCGTAGAAAGAAAATACCAATTAGGTATGCGTAATATAAAATTTTATATTATAATCTCAGATGAGATAACAGTATAGCCTACGCGAACAAAAAGAAGCATTTTTGGAACGAAATGCCTTACCTCGCGTTACTCAGTGGATGGGAGCCGGAAAAAAGTATTCAACCGAAATGAAAAATGCTGACCGCTACATATTATTATATAATTTCAAACTTTATTGCAAGAAGATAAGATAAATAATATCCATTGGTGTAATAAACGCTGTTTTGAAAATAGAAGGACTTGTAACCGCCGTTGTTATTCGGCCGCATTTGGGCGCTGTCGCCGCTCACGTACAATCGTTTTTATATAATTTACTGTTTTTAACATACTTTCGAATGGAAGAGGTTCTCAATTCCACTATGTTTTAACTACGAGTTAATTTAATTTTGAGTTTTTACAACATTGTTACGAGCTACAGGACTCGAATTAGAAATGCCGTTGGAACTACTATAGAATTTATTAGAACTGTAGAAACAAGTATAAAACAAATACAAATAAAACTGGATGCAACCAGTTCACACTGCACGATTCAATGCAATTCGACACGCGTAAAGTCCGTCGTCGATATCGCTAATCGAGAGTACTACAAACGTCTTACTCGTCTCGTAGTCGTCGCTTGATTGCCCACCCCGCCATTCGGGAATTGTCTTATACTCACTACACAGTACAAAGAAATTGGCCGCGCGCACTGAGTTTCCGAGAAATAGTAATTCGCACACCTGCGAACGGCCACGAAGTCGAAAACAATAACAATAAGGATTAGTTCGACGCTAATGATGGTTATAAAACAAGTAGAATGACAAAAGTATGTTTTTCTTAATTACAAATTCAAAACACAAAAGAATTCCTAGACGCAGGAAGACAATCAACTGCGCTTATGACAGGCAGCTGAGCGCTTATCTTTGACGGCATGTAAGACTATATTTAATATATTTTGATAAAACTTGTTTGTTTTCTTCGATGGTTTTTGAAAGTTTTCGGCACTTATTAACGCTTTAGGAGACGTTTTGAGAATTTTAAGAATTTCCAAGACTATTAGAATTCCGTTATAACTAGATGTCTCAAAGACATTCGTTAGTATATTTATTAAATTGGTTTGCTTAAACTTATGTAGTATACACGTGGTTTGGGTCTATGTATAACATTCATCACCTTATTGTTGATTCGTGTAGTCTTAGTAAATTGTGTCAATTTAAATATTTAATATTTTTTTAAATAAAAACGACTTCAAAATTAAAATCACAAAGTGTTTTTATGTTTTACTTGACACCGACTTCCAAGTTGTAGAAAATATTTATTTTCTTTTTTTTATTTGCTTGAATAATTTTAGAAATAATCTTAATAAATTTAGAAACAATTTAAGCTCCTGAAGAAATTTTACGCCCCGCGCTATGACGTGAGGTCGTTTAAGAAGGGCGTTATAAAATTTCTTGGAGGCTGGCAACGCGTTGGCAATGCCCCTGGTGTTGCAAACGTCCATAGACGACGGCAACCACCTTCCTGCTGCAACACGCTTTGCCTGCTTCAGGCAATAATAAGAAATCGACTGGCACGCGTATACGAGTTCCCTTTGAGGACTGTAGGCAGTCGGCGCTTTTTAACACGGGTTGCTTTGGATTTCTCTGGGATCCACTCATCAGATCCTGACATGGCGGCAATGGGATCATTTTAGCAGCATATTCTTTCGAATAAAAAAACATAATAGAAAATCAGTCCACAATTGACGGAGATATCACGTAACAAACATACAATAGTATTGAGAACCTCCTCTCCTTTTGGAAGTCGGTTAAACATGTGGTGATGTGCGAAAGAGAGAGAACTCCATATACGTAGTCCATTGAGAGTATATTGTTACGTCACGTACATGGAATAATTTATTGCATATTCAATATAGAAAACGGAAAACCTTCGGAGATGCATCTACGAATATGTTTAGAGGTTTTACATAGGCAATTAAGATTTCTGTATATATAGTCTTAAGTTTAATGTGAAATTAATTAATCAAGTAACATTAACATTGAGATTACAACATCTCATCGTATTATTTTGTAATCCCCTCTCAAGCGGTCGAGCCTAGCTTCCGCGGGGAAAGAGCCATGTGATGCGTCACCCTATCTAACAGGGTATCCAACATAGACGCTTCTTTGTGTTTTAAATTTGCAATTAAGAAAAACATGCTATTGTTTTTCTACTTATTTTATAACCATCATTAGCGTCGAACTAATCCTTATTGTTATTGTTTTCGACTTTGTGGACGTTCGCAGGTGTGCAAATTAATATTTCTTAGAAACTCAGTGTGCGCGGCCAATTTCTTTGTACTGTGTAGTTAATATAAGACGTTGCCCGAATGGAGGGGCGGGCAGTCAAGCGACGACTACGAGACGAGTAAGACGTTTTCTAGTACTCTCAATTAGCAATAAAGACGACGGACTTTGCGCGTATCGAACTGTATTGAATCGTGCAGTGTGAACTGGTTGCATCCAGTTTTATTTGTATTTGTTTTATACGTGTTTGTACAGTTCTAATAAATTCTATAGTAGTTCCAACGGCATTTTTAATTACATTAGCTTGAAACTGATACATGCTTAATGTATTCAATAAGACTCAAAAAAATTAGTAGGGATTGGTGTTCCATTCAAACCACCCGCACGCACACACACACACACACACACACGCGCAGGCGTACACACACATACACACGCACACACGCACCTCACACTTGTTTGCTACTTGCCTACTGCGGACACAACCACTCGAAACCCATCTATTTATCTCTTTCTTTAAATATTTGTAAAAGTACTCTCTGTAATTCAGCGAATTGATAGTCTTAATTAAGCGACATAGGAAGAGCAAGGTTGCCCAACACAAGTATCATCTGATTACTTTCTGGGAAGCCCCGGCAACTTACATGTATGGAATTATTGAAATAAATATTTTTTTTTATATATATGTCCAATATATTAAACATTTACTTATTTATATATTGTTACAAGTTACGGGACTCAAATTAAAATGCCGTTAGAATTACTATAGAATTTATTAGAACTATACAAAAACACTTATAACACAGGTACAAATATAACTGGACACAACCAGTACAAACGTAATACACGATTCAATAACACACGCAAAGTCCGTCACTATATAGTTTATCGAATGTACACGCGTCTTGTCTCGCTGGTGAACATCGCTAGATTGCCGATCTCCCCATTGGGCTATTGCTATATACTGCACCGATACAATATGGCTGCCCGCCCGCATAGATCGAATTTCTTAGAATTTGTAATCTGCACAGCTGTCGAATTATGCCTGCAAACAGCCGTAAACGAGTACAATACACAATAGGCTGTTGTCTAATTTCAAATTTTAAACATAAGGTAAACAAAAGAAGTCCAAATGCCGTAAAGATAATAAGCTGTAGGTGTGCATTGGTCTTTGTCGGTCGTAATACTATGTTAATATAAAATGCTTGTCATATATAATGTTAATAAATATATTTATTTAGATTATTTTGTACATATAATACGTATATATTGGTATTCTACAAATTAGGCAAAGTATGTATATTTAAATTGTATCTATCCTTTTCTGCTCCTTCTACATCACCAGATTAGTTAGAAATTCCTTTTAAGCTAGGTTGCTTGGAAGATATCGTTTTTGATGATAAGCCCCGCCTGTTGTTTTGCCAAGAAGTATTGTAATTATGCATTTTTTGTTTTGTGGTTGTTTATTTTGGTGAGCAGTAAAGTGTTATATATCTATCTATATATATAATATACCTTTTTGAAGAAACCTATATTTTTATTACCTTTGGCAGGTGTTGAGATTTGTAATAAATTAGTTACATTTATACAGTTTCGTATCCGTCCATAGATGGCGTTGACCAATGTTGTAGCGTGCTATGGTTTGATTTACAAGACGGTTAATATTTCGTGTAAGTTTAAAAAATAAGGATTCGTTTTAAAAATCAGTGTAGTGTTTCAGTTAAATTCAGTTTATTTTATAGAATATGAACAGAAGTCAAACAAGCAACTTTGCAACGCCAAGGGCTTTGCAAATGCTACACCAACGCATCACCGGCCTCGAAGGAATTTTATAACGCACTTTAAACGACTACATAACTACATATCATAATAGCGCAGAGAGAAAACCATATAATATCGCTCTGGGAAAACTGCGGTATTAATTTGAACAAGTTGTATTACAATTGTATGATAAAGTTTTGTATGAAATCGCTTGAGGTCGTTAATAAGAACTTCCCAATTAGACATGTGTGGAGTTTAATATACCTCAGAAGTAAGATTGAGATGTAATTATTAAACTTTATCAATGACGAAGTTGGAGGTAGTTCATTATTATGGCTGAAAAGTTTGAAACAAGTTTCCAAGGCGTTAATATCTGTTACTTAGAGTATTACATGTTCATACAAAATTACATATTGGTAAGTAATCTTGTACTGGAATATGGTTACAATTCTTGGTAGAATAGTTATTGTATACTTATAATGATATTTAAATAAGTATGTATTATATAGGTAGAATGAAAGTAGTCTGAAATCGCCTAGTAAAAAAAAATCGTGATACACTTGCAGAGCGCCATACTTGGCGCCATCACTCTATTTTTATTTTTGAGAGAGAGAGAGCGAGAGGTTACTTTATTGCACACCAAAATATACAATTACAAACAAACCATTTTTACAATATTTTCCAGGAATTACAATAGATGGCCTTATCGCTCAAAGCGAGCTCTTCCAGGCAAAATAAATTTAAAGAACGTTACCTAATCTGGCGATGTAGGTGGTGCAGGAAACAGCAATAAATACATGAATACTTTCTATATATATGTTATAGTCAAACATCGAAGCTCTGGCGCTCGCAGGTTTGACTAGTCAAACCTCAGGTCCGACATAAAGTCTTAGTCAAAGTCCAAAGAAATTAGGTTCTTCTGCCTTCGCCTAAAGAATTTTTGTCTAAGCTAGGAGAGGCTAAACATGTAACAAGTGCAATACGAATCGACGTTTGACTAAAAATACTTTAGTCAAAGACCAAAATTGGAATTTATTTCGGGTTTTGGATTATTTAGGATAAACCAGTCATTCCGGGAAGAGACTGCATAGCGACCTTTGACTATAACATATATACACATGCACAATAATATTGTGTTAATTAGACATAGTTATTTCAAACTTTAATAACTTGCACTGTAAAAGAATTATGATAATAAGATGAAGCGTGTGCAGGTGTCAAAGTTTTCTAAACGTATCAAAGCCCAAATTGCGGGCAGTGGTTAGGCGAAGGAATTTAAAACGTTCCTTAAAGTACTGGGCACTATTAGAAGTAAATAATAAGTTATAAAGACGAGTAACAATGTGCGTAAACATGATCGTATTTTCGTAATCCAAATATGAACCCGATACAAAAGTTTTGAAGGCAAAAAATCCAGTCAAATCTGGCCTTGGCGTATCGTATAGTCCTCTGCGGTTAATCTGCAAATATATCTAACGCCCTTCCTACACAAAAATGTACGATTTCAACATTATAATAGAAAAATAAACACAACGCTAATCCACTTATGATGTTATCGAAAATTACTAATCCACACAATATCATAACAAACAAATAAATCACAAGGAAATAACCGAAATCCAACAACGAATGGGCGGGAGGACGCCATAATCTCGGACATCCATCAAACAGGAAGGATTATAAATTATTAGTGCGTCTGTGTTATGAGATCAAGCGGAAGCGTTAATTAACTGTTAAGCTCATACCTAAAGTCACTATCATTATATTAATACGTGAAGCAAAAACACAACAAAAACTTTGAACCCCTTTTTACGAAAATTGCGCGGACGGAGGAGTATGAAATTTCGCACGCTTATAGTTTATATAGAGAAGAAGCGACAAATGCTAATATTTAAAAATAAATATGCATAAAAATACATTAAATCAATATGATAAAAATTACACACACTACCATGTATTTGACACACACACACGCACACGTATATACTCTTTTTTGTTTATTTTTAAAGTCAAATTAACAGTGTAGCCTTGGCGAAATCTGTGATTATAGAAGTATAGTCTTTGACAACAGAACCTTAATAATGTTCAAATTTAAAATTTAAATTAATTATTATGATCGAATTTCGATTACGGGCGGCCACTAGTTTTAATTATTGCTGGATTAAGCCTTGAAAACACGAAATATCTTTTAGACGACCGCACCGAATGAGAATAATGCGATCGGTACCAAGAAGCTCTTCCTGTAATTTTTGTCACGAGTTCAGCAGACAGGCAGACGACCCAACTGAAGCAAAACACGGTTATTAGTGCCTATGGACACTTGCTAAACCAAAGGTGCTTGCTACAAATGCGCGGTTGCTCTCGAAAAGGAGACTGGCTGGCCATTAATGCCGGAACACAACTCAAGGTTAGTATGGTGGCATACTCTAGACCAGGGGTGGTAGCCATCCAGTCGGGCAAATACCCTACCACCTGGCTGTGGGTTGTTTTATCGCCTCTTATATTCATGTCTGCACGATGAAAATAATTTATACAAATTACTTTGTAATAATTAACCTTCCATTAGTTTAAAATACATAGTATTTTCTTTAGTTTTCGCAACTAATCAGATGATAAAGCTACGTTTTAACGGTTTTAAGCGCGGTATTTTATTTGATTGTTATTCCGATGTTTTGGCCAGTTTTCGGTAGCAGCGATCAAGGAAGACATACAATACATACCAGTACATTTAAAAAAATACCACGAATATATATCTCAAATTCAAATTCATTTATTTATATAAACTTATTTTTAGGCCTTATATAATTATATCTAAAAGTTATGATAATAACACATGTTGAATTAAAATTACTAGACTCTAGATAGAGAAATATAATGGAATTATTCATTAATTAACCTATGAGTGCGTCTCTCTCTCTCTCTCTCTCTCTCTCTCTCTCTCTCTCTCTCTGTGTGTGTGTGTGTGTGTGTGTGTGTGTGTGTGTGTGTGTGTGTGTGTGTGTGCCCCTAGTGTTATAGTTATTTTGGTAATATGCATTCTGTGTCGCTATAATTTAATGTTTTTAACCATTTATTAATCTGTACTATATAATATAAAAATGCGAAAGATTGGATAGATGTTTGTTGTTTAATCACACTAGACCGGCTGAACGAATCTGGATGAAATTTGGCAGAGATAGATTATAGTCTGGAATAGTACATACACTATTTTTTATCTCGTACAAATGTACGGTTCTTGTGGGACACGTTACTGGGGAGTTTGTGCGCAACAAACTCTTCTCCTTTAACAGTAACTAAAATTGCCTTAGAAGCGATAGTAGATTTATGACTTTCAATACGTAATCTCTATATAACTGAGTACATAAGGGGATCTTTGAAAGTTGCACCCGTGACTGAAAAATTGAGAGGAAGAAGATTAAGTTGGTATGGGCATATAATGAGGAGGGATGAAAGTCACGTGACAAATAGAATGTTAAACTACAAGATGGATGGGTACAAATGTAAAGGTAGACCAAAAAAAAGAAGGATGATATGATGATTTGTGTTGTGACAGAAGATGTATGTCAGAATAGAGGAGTGTGGAAAGAAATGACATGTTATGCCGACCCCAAATAATTGTGATATGGCGAAAGAAAAGAGAGAGAATAATTAGGCTGTAACATTTTTGAAATAATGAAATGAAAAATGCGAGATTATGTAGGTTTCATCACGATGTACCAATATGCACATTAGGTCAAAAAACTGCCGAAGTGGTGCATGTGTTCCGGCCAGGATTCAAACCAGCGCCCTCTGGAGTTTGGGACACGTACGCTAGCCATTACGCGACCACCACTTAAACAATATTTAATACTTATCAAATAAACATATTTCCATATAAATATCCTTAATAACGTTTTGCATGGATAAGTCCCAACCCATTTGCGGCGAAGCGGTTAAAACGCAATGTGCCACAGTTGACCTGATTCTGCTGAGTGTTGCCAGTATACGTAAACATTACACCCAAATCGACTTAGTTTGGAGATATTGCAAATGTATATAAACATTGCCTAATTTAGGACGAATTGCACTATGGTTACCAATGATATTGGCCTGTTACGTACAGTTTACGATTATTGCCGACGAGCTTGAGCTTTGAAATAAAGTAATCTCAAATGTCATGTAATGCATGATTCAATCACACGCGCAAAGTCCGTCACTAAAGTCTTGCTTCGCTTGTGGCTATCGCTAGACTGCCGATCTCTCCATTGGGCCATTGCTCTATACTGCACCAATACAATATGGCTGCCCGACCGCGTAGACCGAATTTCTTAGAAATCAGTTCGACACACCTGGCTAATGACTGCCATAAAAGATTACAATACACAATGTTTTCTAATTACAAATTTTAAACATAAAGTAAACAAAATAAGTCAAAATGCGGAAAGGTAATAGAGTGTGCTTTTATGGTATGCAGGTGTGACTCTACTTTTGTCCACGTGTAGGTCGTAACAATATTTTAACTAGTGGTCGCCCGTGGTCGAAATTCGACCATAATAATTAATTTAAATTATAAGTTTGGACATTATTAAGGTTCTGTTGTGAAAGCCTATAACTTCTATGATCACAGATTTCGCCGAGGCTACATACACTGTTAATTTGACTTGAACAATAGACAAAAGAGTATTATGCGTGCGTGTGTCAAATATATGGTAGTGTGTGTAATTTTTTTTATTGATTTAATGTATTTTTATGTATAATTTTTTTTAAATATTAGCATGCTGCACTCTTTCTCTGTATAAATTATAAGTGTGCGAAAAGTCATACTCCTCTGTCTGCGCAATTTTCGTAAAAAGGGGTACAAGGTTTTTGCTTCACGTATTGCTATATATATTAGATTTAAAGTGGCAAATTATTTTATTGTTGGTTTTATTTAAATTTATTTATTTCATTTACTAATTAAATATTACACAAGTAGAATGAGTTTAACAAAATTGTGTAGTATTGGTCTTACGCCAAAAGGAAGTTTTGCACTGGAAATCAGCGTTATGCCGGATATAATTCCGGCACAGTAATATGTTGAGAGCAAATCTTGTTTGCTGAAAATCGGCGTACAAATTCTCAGAATATGCTCTATGTATAAGGAATGTAATTATGCCGTTATTTATTCAAATAAAGTCTTTCTTTCTTTCATTTTCCGAGATAAAATATATTATATTTATCTGTGCAGGAATGGAGAAAGAACATTAATTATCGCGGCCAGGTGGTCTGTTGTAACAGGTGATAGAACAACTCACAGCCAGGTGGTAGGGCATTTGCCTGATCCTGATAGCTACCAACCCTGAGCTCCAATTCTGCTACTACAATATATTCAGAATGGTCGATCACTGGCGTCATGATGGCTGCTTTTTCATACAAAAACAACCATTTAACCCACCCTAAAAGCTGCCAACACTTTGGCTTCGCTTCTTGTGTTGTATACGTCTATAGGCAACGGTAACCACTTTCCATGATTTAGGCTGGGTCGTCTGGTCGAGCTTCTACTTTCCCGTAGCCCTGGCATAAGGCGCAGGAAGGAACACAAGGGCTTTCAGTGGGTATCCCTGTGGAGGAGCAATAGCATTCTTAGTTCTGCCTAGAGGTGCCAATGGCAACCCAACCTGGCGAATTCCACACGCGGGTCGCGTCTATCCCATTTCCCACGGCCTATGGTCCTCAATCGGATCTCTATTGGCTAAAAAAATCAAATTGTGTGTGTGTGCAGTTCATATGCAGTAGAAGTGAAACAAGTGTAACAAGGGGTGGAAGGATTTCTAAATTTCGTGACGTCACAAATATATCGTTATATATAACGAAATTTGAAGTATTTACATTATAATTTAATTTACTGATAGACAATACAATGCCAGAAAACTTAACTTATTCGTATTATATTCTACTCATAGTCCCTCAATACTATAAGTAGAATACTGAGCCCAGATCGCCATACTGATCCGTTGGCCGAGGTAAGCACCAGCCCTCTGATCACCTGAAGAGTCAATGAGTCGTTTCGATAAATTTTGGTAGAGGCTCATGGCCTCAGGACCCCACGGTCCAAGCGTCTCGATAGCAGACGGCACAAATATATAACTCTCACTGAGGGTTGCATACTTGCGCCGCTTGAGTGATTCGGCTGTTTCCGCCGCTGTACCGGCTGATCTAGACGTGTTTGGTGAATGGGATGCGGCCAACGTGTCTACGCAAGTCGCATCCCACACCAAAGGCTTGCCATGTTGCCAGGGAATTAGAGTCATTCCGTCGGGACGCCTACCATCGTCACGTGCAATACCGTTCGGCTCTAATAAAGCCGGCACGTTAGCGGTGGCAAGTGCCCTCCGTAAGACATCATTCAAGGCAGCGTGGCGTGACCATCTGCCGGCACTGCGGCGGCAAGAAAGACCATGGTATCCCGGGCCGATTATCTCTGTTCCACAGACGCACGTGTGTGGTGCACATATGCGAGAACCCAAGCGCTGATTTATTGCCAAAGAAAAGGAAGTATTATCCATTAATGTACCGATGTTTGGGGAGGGGATAGCTTGGAGCCAGAAACCAGACTCTTTGCGGGAAACGGAAATAATGCGAGCACGTCCTGTAGAGTTAGTGGAATTTAGTTTTGTATTTAATCCTCTACAAATAGGTTCATCCCAGCGTCGTTGCGAATTCGGGACCGTGGGAATGTCTTCATCAGGGCAGACCATTTTCCAGGCGTTTAGAGCTTCATTTAAGAATGATGTATTGGCATTATTCCAGTGTTGCATAATTTTTTTAAATAATAGGCTAGTGCTATATGCGGATGAAAGAAAAGCCGGTAGAGCAACGCTGGAGATTTTGCGGATGCCTAAACCTCCATACCTAGTGGGTAGGGAAGCTTGGATCCAGCAGCTGTCTGAAAGTTTAGAATTTAAAATTTTTGTAAGTACATCTTTAATGCGGTCATCTAGTGATTTTATAAGATTAGAAAATTTCCAAACCGGGGCGCATCGTAAGACATATGATAATTTTGGTACAAACAGACAATGTCGTATAATGTGATATGCAATTTGAGAGTGAATATCGAAAAGTTTAGGAGCATGATACATCAAATTTGGCCAATTGATCAGACAGATAATTTGGAATGGCCTCATCTAGAATAGGGGCTCCAAGCAGGCGAAGAGAATCCTTCTCCAGGACCTTAATACCGAGTGCGACGACATTGAACATATTGCTAATATTGTCGCTTTCGTTTTTAGACAGATTATCGGACAAGAAAATTTCGCATTTTGAGAAATTTAACTCTAATTCTATTGAATTAAATTTTGAAATCAGACTAAGTAACTTTTGGAGTACAGTTTCTGCATCGCCGCCTAAAGTTCCATCGTCTAGGTACCACACATTGAATTTCGACTTGAGGGATTCGATGACCGGATGGATCGCCAAGCTGAAGATGGCCGGTCCTAGCGGGTCACCCTCAAAACATTTCCAACTCTATCGATATGATCATAGTGTTTACATTATTAATTATAATGTATTCTGTCTCATTCTCTCGCAGGCTTAGTCCTATAGATTTATGTGTTTGTCACTTTTCAGTGTCGCTTTTTCGTTTCATCGAGTTTCAAATCACAACGATTCTAAAAAAGTTTCATTTATAAAATGGTCGTTTGCCTGTTTACCGGCTAATTAAAAGAGGAAGCATTAAAAAGGAGAATTAGAGTCCAGGTCTAGAGTATGGCTCCATTACAACCTTGAACTGTATTCAGGCATTAGTGGCCTGATTCCAGTCTCCCTTTGCTGTTACAGATATCCATAGGCAATGATAATTCCGCTTTCCATCAGGTCATCAGCTTGACCGCTCTATACTCATGCTATAAAAAAGTAAACTCTACTATTATTAAAATCGCTAGTGGTATTTAAAACTATGATCAAAAAATACTACCTGTCGTTGGAATAATATTGATTGATATTTAAATTCATTTATGTATTTTGTAGATAGTGTTATGACCTAGTCGCCGACAAAGACAAATTTACACCCACATACCTATAGAAACACATTTTATTACCTTTCGGCATTTGGACTTCTTTTGTATACTTTGTGTTTAAAATTGGTGATTAAAAAATAGCCCATTGTGTATTTTAATCTTTTATGGCAATCATTAGCCGGTGTGCGGATTACGATTTCTGGGAAATTGCGTCGCCGCTTGCCGGGCAGATATATTTGCATTTGTGCAGTATAGAGCAATGGCCCGATTGAGGAAGAGACAGTCGAGCGATAACCACGAGCGGAGCAAGACTTATGTACATTCGGTAATCTATTTATTGACGGACTTTGCGCGTGTATTTGAATTACGATCTTCTGCATTACGTTTGGACTTTTACGTTCGGTTATATTGGTATCGTGTTTGTATAGTTCTAATAAACTCTATAATAATTCCAACGCCATTTTAAGTCGAGTCCTTCAACTCGTAACAATATATATTAAGTATATATCTATGTAATATATAACATTTCTGCATATATATCATTTATGTATTTATTATTAAAAGTAAGTAGTTCGTACTATATGTTACGTATACCACCATCGCCATTATCATCTCAATTCGTTCCTGGGGTTGTCTGGAAGAGATCGCTTTTTAGCGATAAGACCGCCATTTGTAAACACCTAGATATAATTTTAGTCTTTAAATTCATTTTTGTATTGGTGTATAATAAAGTGTTATCTATCTATCTATAGTTGTAAAAGCAACACTTCTCATCGCCCACGTTCTTCCATTAAACGGCGATCGTAAAATGAGGATAAAACTTAATTAATTGCCTACGAATGTGTCTGAGACTAATTTATTGTTGACACGAACTCTTACTTACATCCAAAGTGTATTTGCGAAGTACTTTTCCTACTTTATCAACTAATTTATCCTAAATTAGATCCCGTCTGCGATTCGCCCTGTGTTGGACGAACGACAAAGAATTATCTCTAATTGCCACGATTTCAAGTTTCAAAGGTATAATTGGCTTCCATACAATGCCTTATAAATTACATATAAGAAGACACGTGTTATACAGGCAAACGAATAGAATAGAATATACTTTATTGCATAACATTAAAATACAATTCAAGAAGTTTAAGCACAGAAGACAATGGCGATCTTATCATTAAAAGCAATTTCTTCCAGACAATTTTATGATGGATTAGAGAAAAATTGTGTAACATGAGGGTTTTGCAATATAACTAGCATAAAAAAGTATATATATAAAATTTACTTGAAAAATAAAAGACATTTTGTTTTACATAAACAAAATCGACTTCAATAGAATATATTGTGGCAATCAAGGGTTGAACTTTCTGGCAGCGTAAGCCGGTCTCAAGACTTTTAGAAAAAAATAGAAGATTCTATAGAAGGACGGATACATTTTAGAAAGGGATAGTAAATAAAAGATTGGAGAAAAGAAGATCGAGATTATGTGTTCCAGAAGATTCTTCCGGATATATAAGCAGCGTAAGGCGCGCCTACCGGGCAGTTTAGAGTTTGAGTTCAGTTTAAGATAACGAAGCGATAAGTGCGAGACGAAAGAGTTGGAAGAGAAGTTTAATAGAAGACAGTTGTTGCAGACAGAGAGCACCCCCCTGACCCGCCCGCCGGAATACACCTACTCTCCGCGCCCCGTATACCGCCGACGCCCATAGCTGGCGCAATTAGCAACTAGTCGTCGGACGGGATGCGCGATATAGGGCCGGCCTTGGAGGCAAAATCGAACACTCTTGCTCATTCATTCACAATTTTTCACAATTTACAAATCTCAACGACCACTCTCTTGCATAATTCGTACTTATTCTATGTATATTTCGATTCATGTAAAAAGTTCAATAATAATAATCATACAGTCCATTACATCGAGCTTAATTTCCAAACAAGAAGCAACTGCCACCAATAACAATGATAAGTTTAGTGGTGACTTTATTGAAAAGTTTAATGGACAGTACAGTGAAGGAGGAGTGTAGCGCAGTTTGGGAGAAGATCCAGGAGAGAGCTACACGCGGTAAATTCGGAGGTGAGCAATGCAGCAGCAGGAAGTAGTCTACGCAATATCGGCGACGGTATTGTGAGTGAGACATCTTATCGTCGGGACAGTGCGTTAGTTGTGCGTGTAGGGGCAACCCCGCGAGAGGAATCACGTACGGCTGTGTAAGTTAATAGAAGCCTTTAGTTAAAAAGTGGTGTTTCCTTCCAATCCAAATGCGTAATTCCGCTCGCACGTAACAATATCATAAAAAAAATTGTCTGTGTGCAGTTGACACGGAGTAGAAGTGAAACAAAATGTGACAAGGGGTGGGAGGGATTCTAAATTTTCTGACGTCACACTTCATATATTATATCGTTACTAGCTGACCCGGCGAACTTCGTACCGCCATATTTTCTGAATTCTTAAAAGACTTTGTTTCATGACATAAAAACAAAATCACCAAAATCGGTCTAGGTGATTAGGAGGATTCTAGAACCCGATCTCAGCGCCACCTACCGGTTCCAATTGTGAATCTAAACCACCCGGGGACCCATTCAAACACACAAAACAAATATCATCAAAATCGGTCCAGCCATTTAGGAGGAGTTCACTGTCAACACGCGTACAGAAGAATTATATATATCGTTATAATATAATAGGTTGGGGAAAAAGTCTTTTCGCATATAGTATGTATAAACTTGTAATAAGATCTCTTTGGCTATACCATTTGTATCTGGCTGGTTTTGGTATCATTAAAATGTTTTAATTTTAAAGAAGACAATTCCAAATTCAAATTAGGAAAAGAAGTGATTTTCATTTGTGTTTCTTATTGTTAAAATGAGTGAATCTAATGAAGAAATTCGATACATTTTAAAATTTTACTACAAAAAAGGTAAAAATTCAACACAAGCCGCGAAAAAAATTTGTGATGTTTATGCACCTAATGCAGTATCTGTGAGAGTAGCGCAAATTTGGTTTAAGCATTTCCAATCCGGAAATTTTGATATCAAAGATGCACTTCGCTCTGGTCGCCCTGTTACGGACAAAATTGATGCCGTTTTTGAAAAAGTGGAGTAAGATCGGCATGTTAGTAGTTACAATGTAGCTGGAGAACTGGGCATTGACCACAAAACGGTTTTGGCGCATTTGAAAAAACTGGGTACACAAAAAAGATCGATAGTTGGGTGCCTCATGAGCTCACTGAAAGAAACCTAATGAGCTGTGTACTCATTTGTGATTCTTTATTACGACGTAATGAAACCGAACCATTTTTGAAGAAGGTGATAACTGGTGATGAAAAGCGGATCACGTACGACAAGAACGTGCGAAAAAGATCGTGGTCAAAGGCCGGTCAGGCTTCACAGACTGTGGCGAAACCCGGGTTAACTCGCAACAAGGTGATGCTGTGTGTATGGTGGTATTGGAAGGGCATTATTCATTATGAGCTCTTACCGCCAGGCAGGTCCATCGATTCTGAACTGTACTGCGAACAACTGATGAGATTAAAGCAAAAAGTTGAGAGAAAGCGGCCGGAATTAATCAACAGAAGGGGTGCGGTTTTTCACCATGATAACCCTAGACCTCACACATCTTTAGCCACTCAGCAAAAATTACGATAGTTTGTCTGGGAGGTGTTAATGCATCCGCCGTATAGGCCTCACCTTGCACCTTCAGATTTTCACCTGTTTCGGTCTCTGCAGAATTCCTTGGGCAGTGTCAGGTTAACATCACGAGAGGACTGCCAAAACCACTTGTCGCAGTTTTTTGATCAGAAGCCCCAAAATTTTTATAGCAACGGGATGACGTCCCTACCTACAAGATGGCAAAAAGTTATCCAACAAAATGGCACCTACATACTTTAGTCAAATGTAAATAAACTTTATAAAAAAACCTTTTGAATGTTCATATAAAATGCGAAGAAACTTTTTCCCCGACCTAATATAAGCTTTAAAACACGAAATTTGAAGTATTAACTAAAAACTTTAAACATTTCCAACTCTATCTGAAGGAGCATATGTTTAAATGATTAAATATAATGTATTATATCTCATTCTCTCGCAGGATTAGTTCTGTAGATTTATATATTTATCTCCTTTTAGTGTCGTGCTTTCGATTCGTCGAGTTCATTTAAAAAAACAAAATCCCGACTACAAAAATACAATTCAAAAGTGATGCATTAAAAAGACTGAAAAAAGATGGAGAATAGAAAACAAAATTAAAAGACAACTATAAACAAAGGAAACCCTACTTCGGTTCAACAAACAATATTTTGAGCTGAAAGGTTAAGTTATATAGCCGCATTAATAGTATCAAGTAGACGTAGAAGTATGATATTCGTACCAATGAACTCATACACAAATACAAAGTGGAGAAATGTCTGGTCAAAAGTTACAGACTACTTTATATTTTTTGTGGGTCGTTGAATCGTTTCATAGAAAATTATATTCAAATATACCTAGTTTTCTAAAAATATTGCAAGCTCGAATCATCCAATAAGCTCTTATTAATTAATTATTTAGGTTTAGCTAATTAAAATTAGTGCTACTATGCGATTTTATAACGCTCATAAAGTTTCGCAGAACGAACATAGTATACACATTTCAATTAGTAAACTCACAGGTTTGCTGTTGATAGTAATCTGATAGCTTAAACCTTGCTTGTGTAATCAGAATGATGATAAAAACTTTAATATAATACATTATAACTATATACTAGTACAGTGAAAGAAACTTAACTTATATTGTATTCTACCTATAATCTCGTAAGACTGTAAGTAGAATACTGAGCCTAGGTCATCGAAGTCAATGAGTAAGGTTCCCAGAAGTCTGGCCACGTTACACATAAAATGTAGTACCTTGAACACTTTTATAGTATTTTTTTGTCTCTTTGTTGGGTTGAAGAGATTACTGTGGACACGGGCTACGTGGTATATTGCGATCATATTATCTTACATCATCATACTACCCTAGCAAGGGATCTCACTTGCGCCCTAAATTTTCTCTTCTCCGTCGGTGTTTCGCTGTTTTAATTTTTCTACTTACTTTTGATATGGGGTGATTTATACGTCTACTTATATATTATATTTAAAATAATGCCTATACATGTCCGTAAAATGTATAAATATGGTCAATGTATGAACAGGTATTGCGGCCTGTATTTAAAATGAAATAAAAAAGTAAAAGAAATATTTTAGAATATTAAAATGTGCTATTTGAATTATCACATTTAAGATTCCATACTGTAAGGAACAATGCATAAAAAGTATAAATATATGTGGTATAGTGGACTGTACTTATATTGTAAAACACCGTGTAACTGTTATATATAGCATCGGAATAACTAATGTATATAGTTCGAACGTACCTGGGTCTGGTGTCTCGTCTCGTAATCCCCAAAAAATGCTGTGTGTAAATGCCAGTGTCTATCGAAATGTATTTATACTGTGGCACGAGTATTAAATTCTGCATTGTAGGGAAATGTGAGGCACGTGTCAACTGTATTCATAATCCATTCCATCTCTCGTTACTATTCTAATCAGGATTCTATTCTCATAAAGTTAACGTTTAAAATCAAATAGTCTTACTACAAAATGCTAATCAACTAACACTTAGAAATGAAACTCAGAATCTCTGTTAATAAGGTTTATATTTGAATTGGGTTAGACATTTATGCTTGCCAAAGCATAAACTCATTATCGCTGAAGGGATTAGAATGAATAATAAATAATACCTCAAACAGTTCCTTGGGTTGTTTTCACGATTATTGCTAAATAGTTTACGCACTTAAGTGATTAGAAATCTCACAGACAACAATAGATTATTACTTTATACCTATATATTGCTCGAATACAATTATAACGATAATTCTTTTATTAAAAACTGGGATATGCCCGCGACTTCGTCCAAACTTGACTTGTAAACTATCGTTTTAGTGAAAACTGTGCCGGAATAAGCACATTTTTATGCACCCGAACAAACCGCTCCCGGGAAAATTCCCGCAGGATTCCTGGGATAAAATGTAACGCAGATTTTAAGCCTAAACAATTGCTGTCGGTCAGCGAAAACCGCATCGAAATCGGCCCAGTAGTTTTTACGTGAATCCCGAAGAAACAGAGAAGATATTCCAGTTGTTTTTTTAATAGCTCCAATGTGCAGACACGGCATATTTAGAATTTTATAATATTGTATTAGATTATGTTGGCGGCACCAATTATATTGTTAAGAGTTATGGAACTCGAATTAAAATGCCGTTGGAATTATTACAGAGTTTATTAGAACTATAAAAATACGTCTAACAAATATACAAATATAGCCAAACACAACAAGTCCAAACGTAATGCAGAAGGTCGTAATTCAATAAAACGCGCAAAGTCCATCACTATTAGATTCCTGATTGTAGCACACACGTCTCGCTTTGATCGTGGTACTCGCTCGACCGCCCCTATCTCCACCAAGCCACGATTTTATACTTCACAAATGCAAATGTCTGCCCGGCAAGCGCCGACGTAATTTCCTAGAAATCGCAATCCGCACGCCTGGCTAATTATGCCTGTAAATGGCCATAAACGAGTACAATAGGCTGCTCTCCACAATAACCGATAAATAAGTGAACAATAGAAGACGATCATAAAAGGATTACAATTAGTTCAAATTCCGACGGGTAATAAAATGTGTTTCTACAAATCTGTACGTGGAATTTGTCTTTGTCGGTGCTTAGGTTGGAACAATATATTTGTCAATTGGCAATTGTGCCTTGGGCTTATAGCGTCTTTGCAACCCCCCTCTGCGCTTGAATCAGTACAACGCCATACGTCACGCCACCGCGACACACGTGTAGCTCCTAAGTAGTTGTTTATCTGTGTAATATCAGCATAGCTTTAGTAATAATAATGTATAATATTCCTGAAATAAAAATACATCACCGTGTTAGAAAACTTTTTGTGTAAATGACAAATTTGTCTCTGGAATTAATGGACGGGTCGCAAGTTTAATGCCCGGATTATCCGGGTTTAGTGTTGTTTAATAAAATGAAACAAAGTCAAATTAAGCTCCCTTTAATGAAATGGATATTTAAGCAGCAAGAACCATTCTGAAGTCAGTGTCTGACTGACTGCCTTTGAGCTACCTTTTCCAGATTACTAAGAGTTCAGTTAGACTAGAAAAGTATACACTGTTGTCGTCAGCCAATTACAGTCCACTGCTGGACGTAGGTCACCCCAAGTCAGTGTCACATAACTCGGCCTTCCGCCTAGTTCATCAGGCTGAAGGTGTCTGACACTAAGTTTACCGAGACGCGGTCTCCACTCCAGGACTCGTCTGCGCCATCGAGTATCGGTCCTGCGACAGACGGCCCCTTGCCACTTCAACTTGCTAATTTTGCGAGCTATGTCGGTTACCTTGGTTCTTTTATGGATATCCTCCATATGAGAAAACTTTTTTTTTAGCCGGGTATAATTCGCGACCTAGTGTGGGATTCGCTAGATCGGGGATGGCACTAGCATGCCCGGTCAGAACTGGTGCCACGCTATTGCCACTCCCCGGTTAGGGATACCCACTAAAACCCCTGGGTGTTCCGTCCTTCGCCTTATGCCAGGGCTACGGGTATATGACCTAGCCTCTCCGCAGCCCTGCCAGGCGTGGGCCTGGCAAGGCCTCTTCCACTGCCGGGGAACTACTTTTATCCCCCGGCATCTTCAATCTCTCTAGGCGTGGGGCGGTTTGTAACTCGTCCCACAGGAGGAGAGGTGAGCGCGCGCGGAACACTCGTGCCCCCATCATATAAGAAACACCTAACAGAGCTCGCTCCCTAGCCCGTTGAGCAACATAGAATTTGTTGACCAGTCTTGCTGTCAGTATCCACACTGTACACTTTGTGTATAAGTACTGTAACGGCCAGCGGTTTCAGAGCTGACCGGGTAACCTTATCTTCGAATGAGACATTGGTTTAGGGTATAAGTTTATGTTTGTAATCCAGACACTTTGGTCGCGGGCCCGATACAATACTGTCTTCTCTTGATTTGGGAGGCATTCTATCATTTTTAAATTCAAATTCAAAGGTTTTATTTAATTCTTTGAATAAATTTTTTGAATAATGACAAACATTTTTTTTTATTCTTTCCTTTTTTATATCTCTATTTTATGAGTAATTATTGTGACTTTTTTTCGGTTTTGTTCAATATTGACTTAGCCTAACCAAATGTAAGTTAAATAGACATTTTATGTAATTTTCGTATAATTGTATTTTTTTTGTAATTAACTATTTGAGCCAATTTTTTTTTTGTATATTAATTATTTTTTAGTGGAAACTTGATTGATATGTGTATTAATTTTGTGTTTTATATTTAAGAATATTAATTATTGTATGTTTCCCAAACAAATTAAATAAATAAAATAAGTTCCACTGGAGAACACCTTTTGAAGGTCATACATATAAGTCAAAATTTAATCTTATCTAGTCTATGTACACCGCTTCGCAACGTGTTATTGCTGTTAAGGAGAAGAAGCGGCAAGAAACTCCCCATCAACACGTCTAGCTCAAAATTGTTTTTCTTTATATTTCTTATTCTATTTATATCTCAAGTCCTTTTTTTATAAGTTTTATGCAGAATTATGATAGAGAAATACTTTTGAAGAATTAATGGAGTTGTAGCAAACAGTGCATACTCGAAAAGATAAAGACACAATAGAAGGAAAGAAAAATATTATTATAGTTATAATAATGACATGCATGACGTAGTAAAATTTTATGCTACAACTGCTTTTAATTCAAATATTGTATTTCTTAATATATATGACGACTAAGGGCGTTAGTCGTCACAGTACACAGAGTGTCTGTGGTGAGTGTTAGTGATGTTCATATACAGTTTTGTGCTAAGCAAAGGTCAGTACTCACAGACGAATAATTCTGGTGCAAGCTAAAATTCCTTGTAGTGATTACAGAGCCCGTACAACGTAACTTCAAAGGATTAACGAACAAATAAACCCGCAGTTTTACAGCCCGACGGTCAAGTTTTGAACTAATAATATACATGCGATCAAAACTTTGTTGGTATGCCTAACAGTGTGGTTTCACAGGCTTTACCATAAGGGCTGTAAGATATCATTTCAAAATCTGATTTTATTTCTTAACTAGCTGATGCCCGCGACTTCATCCGCGTGATGCGGTTTTTTAACTATCCCACGGGAACTCTAATTGTTCGGGATCAAAAGTATCCTATATATTGACCAAGGATATAAGCTACCACCATACAAAATTTCATTTACATCGGTCCAGTCGTATTGGAGATTGGCCGGTACAAACAGACAGGCAAACAGAGAAATATAAAATTTTAAAAATATCTAAATTAGTTCTATTTCACTTCTTCCATCCCCCTGACTCGGTTTTTGGCATTTTTTTAATTGTACAGAAATTCGACCTCTACAGTTTTATTATGTGTATAGATAATTCTACTTAAAATAGGTAAAGTTGACAGTCTTCCGAGCACCTATAGAAAATGATATACATTTCAAAATCTACAAACCAAATTAAAAAGTATCTTGCTTAAAAAGGGGTATTGCACTATTTAAGAGCTCGCTCCAGTCTCTTATACTATTTTATATATAACGTTTTCATCTTAACAAACATGTAAGAAATTTATGGAGATGTATTGCAGCATAAATTTTAGGCACGTCCTGCCTTGCAATATTTTTCTTTACTTTTATTGTGTCTTTTCTTACTGAATATGCACTGTTTGCTACAACTCCATTAATTCTTCGAAAAGTAATTGTGTAACATACTTCTCAATAAAAATAATTTAAAAAAAGAGTTTGAGCTAGATAAGTAAGAAGAAAAACAAATTTTAGTTAGACATGTTGCTGGGAAGTTTATTTCCGCTTCTTCTCCTTAACAGCAACACGTTGAGAACCCTTTCAGGGCAAACCCTCAGCGGTGTGTGGGTTGTACGTGGATTTCTACTAATCAAAAATTATTTATTTTACTTACAATTGTAGAAATATGGCAATAAAATGAAACAGTCCAATATATAATAATAATTACTTCGATTTTTGAAGGTTCACATATACCCAAATATCTATATGGTTTAGAGAAGTGCGACCATGGTAGGTTTTGGTGGCTTAATACTATTATTTAATAACATATAACTTTCATTAGTGGCCGCGGAAATTCAAAACGACGCCAAGTTTACCCAAATCTCTTTTAACATACACGTATGAACATAAGTGTTCTCCAGTGATACATATTTTGAATAAAAACGTTTGAATTCTGAATTTTATATAGAGTTATGTACTACAAACAGAATATACATAGACGTCACGCAGAATAACGTCGAAGAACTTATGAATAAAAGGAAGGTGGAGGACTTCATACGGTACGCGATTGTAATAGCAGAAAAGGTGATAAAACGTAACAAAAACCAATAAAATGTTGCCAATATATAATGTAGTATATATTTGTAAACATAGTAATAAGAAATAATAAACTGTAGTGATGGACCTTAGAATTAAGTAAAAAAAATAATGTAATACAATATAAGAACGTGTATATAAATAGTATTGCGGAGATAACTCTTGGAATGATAAGCTTTTTGTGGCAACTAAATGTGTTTAATGGAAAAATGGAAAACATGTATTTTTTTACTATGTGGCAGACAGAGAAACTAATTTTTGACAAGTCAACTTCAAAATAATAATTAAAAAACATATCTAAAAAGTTGCAGATAAAAGGAGTACGCAACATCCTCCCCCTTTGTGCAAGCACTAATTTACATTTAGCTTAACTAGTTTATTTAGGGGACGACGTAGCGTACCTGCTGCAGTGGATACGTCTACCACCCTTACTACGTTGTCGTGACCTGGGTAAGTGGCTGTTATTCTGCCTCTGGGCCATACACCTCGTGGTAGGTTGCTATCAGCAATCAGCACTAGATCTCCACATGCAATCTGGCTAGCCAAGCTTCGATAGGGTCTTTGTCGAGGCTGCATTGTCGGCAGTACTTCTTTCACCCAGCGTGACCAGAAAAAATCTGAAAGTCTCAGCGCTTTTTTCCATTCAGTTCGGCCAACTAGAACATTATCGGACAGCGTGGCTGGCAGTGCGGCAGTGGACGAGGAACCAATCAAAAATGAAATGGTGTGAGGGTCTCCTGATCATCGGCGTGGACAGAAACATGCGTCAAGGGACGAGAATTAACGACAGCTTCAGCTTCTGATAAGAGAGTTAAAAGAGTCTCTTCTTTTGGTGAGCGATTTTTTAATGTCGCATTCAGTGCCACCTTTATGGAACGGATAAGTCTCTCCCAACAGCCACCAAAATTTGGAGCGGCTGGAGGAATAAAATGCCACTTTACTCCGTTGTCTGCGGCAAAATCTTCGACACCGTTGCTGTAAAATTCTCTCAAAATTTTATTTGCACCGACAAAAGCTGTCCCGTTATCGGAGAAAAATGTATCGGGAGCACCTCTTCGAGCGATAAAGCGTCGTATGCATGCAATCGCTGAATCCGCAGAGAGGGTGTGTGCAAGTTCTAGGTGCACAGCTCTTGAAGTTAAACAAGTAAATAATGCCACGTACCGCTTCTCTCGCCTCCGTCCAATCGTTACGCTAACAGGGCCAAAATAATCTAAACCAGTGAAAGTAAAACAACGTTTATGGTGTGCCATTCGCTCCTGGGGAAGATTACCAGTGGGCGGCGCTTGTGGTAGAGACTTGCGTATTTTGCAAAACAGGCAACTATGTGCAACTGTTCTAACTGTGCTTCGAAGTCGTAGTATCCAATAATGTCGACGTAGCTCGTTAATGACTGTCTCATGGTTAGCATGACCCATCTTGACGTGAAATCGATAGACTAGCAGCCGGGATACGGGATGACTACCATCCAGGAGCACGGGAGTCTTGACATTTTGATCCACATCTGCTGCTCTAATTCTTCCTCCTAAGTGAAGAAGCTTGTCATCACCGATCATAGGTGACAGCTTGGCTAGACGACTAGTTCTGGGTAAAGGCTTGGAATTCAAAATACACGTGATGTCTTCCAAAAAACTGTCAAGTTGTATTTTTCGTAAAATGTGCCTTTCAGCGACGTTCATAAACTCAGCCGTAAGCGGAACCAATGAAGGTATGGTGGACGTATTTAATAATTGACGTCTGTTACCGGAATATCGAGAATTTTGAATTAATTGCCGAAAGATAAAAGCAGCTTGGTGTACGCGTGCAGTCGCGCGTACCAAGCGGAGCCAGCTACTGAAACGTGAGCAATCAGCTGTTACAGCGCGAGTTTTACCGATATGCTCTGTCAAAGCTCCCACCATTTCAATCGGTGAAGATTTCAGCTCAACTTGGCTTTGAACTGATGGGACCTCTGAAACAGGCTCTTTTGGCCAATCTTCCGAAGGAAGTAAAAGAAATTTTGGTCCGGTGAACCATCTACTTGATTGATCTAATTGAGCAAAATGCAGTCGAGTCGCATCGTCTGCTACGTTCATGCCTGTCGGTACCCATTTCCAGTCACAAATACTAGAATTTTCAGTTATTTCACCAATGCGATGGGCAACAAATGGCTTGAATGAACGCGCGTCACTTCGTAACCAACTAAGTACGGTAGTAGAGTCAGTCCAAAAAATGTTTTCGATGGTTTTTAACGTGACTGTTTTTGATAGTTACGGCGAGACGAGATGCAATCAAAGCAGCCATGAGTTCTAATCTCGGAATCGATATTGGTTTTAAAGGTGCTACTCTAGCTTTGCTACCGATAATAGCCAGTTTTACCGATTTATCAGCATGTAACAATCGCCAGTAAGCTACACAAGCGTATGCTGATTCGCTGGCGTCACAAAAAATGTGCAATTCACGCTGCAGAGGTTCAGCATCGAAGGCTTTGGAATACCAGCGTGGAATTTTGAAGGTAGAAACAGTCAAAAGTTCGTTAAACCATTCCAACCATTTAGAAGTTTCTGTAGGTGAAAGCTCTGAATCCCAATCAATATTAGACCGCCAATTATTCTGAAACAATATACGACCCTTGATGACTATAGGTCCAAGAAGGCCTAAGGGATCGTATACACGCATTAAATGTGAAAGTACTTTCCGTTTAGTCAATTGAGATGGAAACGTTTCACCTAAGCCAGTTCGGAAACCTAAAGTGTCAGAATTAGGATCCCAAACTATACCTAGCGCTCTTACAACTGTCGGTGAACTACCAAGACTAACTTCTGATGGTTTCTTAGCACACAGCTCTGCAGGGATGAGTCTCAAAGCTGTATCATCATTCGAGACCCATTCTCGCATTTCAAAGCATGCCGAGCTATGTACATCCGCTATATCCCTCGCGATTTTGGCTGCTATTTCAGAACTGTCATGGGAGCCAAGGTAATCATCCATGTAATGATCCTCGATGATTGCTTTAGCTGCGTTTGGAAAACATTGTTCATGTTCTTCAGCATTTTTATTTTTATGTATAATGCTGTAAAGGACTTGATGAAGCGCCAAATATGACGGATGTCATTCTGTACTCTTTGATAACTTGCGTCTGGTCACCATCTCTCCATAAAAAACGTAAGGCGTCCCTGTCCTCGTGTCTAACCCGAATTTGTGAAAACATTTCTTTAATATCGGCGGTCAAGGCGACGCGGCCTTCTCTAAAGCGAAAAAGAATACGTAGTAGATTTTGGAGAAGGTCAGGACCTTGCAGCAACAAAGAGTTTAGAGAGACTCCTTCATTCATGGCAGCGGCGTCGTGAACTACACGGAGTTTGCGTTTCTGCGGATGGTATATGCCAAAATGTGGTAGATAAAGTCTTATGTTATTAATATTAAACTGTGTTGAAGGACATATCTCAGCATAACCTTTGCCTACCATATTGTTTATAAATTTTCGATAAGCAACTGCAAACTCAGGTTCCCGACGCATGCGTCTTTCAAGACTTAAAAAACGTGACAAGGCTTGCGGAAAACTATCTGGTATATGTTTGATATTATCTCGCCATGGCAAACCTACTTCGAATCGACCAGTTGGTAAGCGAGAAGTCGTAGCTTCTAAAATTTCAATTGCGCGCTTATCCAACTTACTATGTATAGTTTCATGTTTAGAAATGCCTAAAGTTTCTAATTTATACTGTTCTTTGATTAGAAAATCTAAATTGTCGTTTTTTGACGTGAGCTCTTGGTCTATAAAGGCGGTATGATTAACAAAATGTACATGTCTTGTTGTACTTGAAGGCAACCCGTATAGTGTCCAACCTAATGCAGTGAGGCAGGCTACGGGTTCGCTACGTTTGCCCTTACGTACTGAATGACTAATTGACAAGTGCCAATGTTCAGTACCTATTAGAACCATCGGCTTAGCGTTCTCATAGATAAGGCAATCAGTTAAATCCTGTAAGTGTGTGTACCCCGAAATACTTTGCCTTTTTATTGTCTGCGCATGAAGCAACAGTGAAGGCAAGGACCTAGCGTGTTTGACGTCAAAAATGTCTTGTGTGTACTTACCCTTAATTTTGAAATCAACATAGGCTATCTCTACGTTTCTGGTAAGACCACCTACACCGTTTACGCTGATTTGCTGACGCGGTCCCGATGCTCCTATATGTGCAGCGACACTGGCATCTATGAGAGTGGCAGTGCTGCCGTCGTCGAGCAGAGCGTATGTGTCGTATCTGCCTGACGGACCGTACACGGTAACAGGTACGACTTTGAGTAACGCGGCGGGACACGCTTGTTGCAAATCGCGTGGTGAGACTGTATCTGTCGATGTGGTAGAGATTACCACTTGTTCATCATTTGGTGAATGTGTAAGTACAGGTGAAACATCATTGGCGATATTATTGACCGCAACACTAGTTTGGTTTGGCCACTGGCTACCGTGAAGTAAAGGATGATGACGTAAAGTGCATCCATCGATGCCACAAACGCTGACCTTACATGTTTTCCATTTGTGTGGCTTGTGACGTAAGCATCTGTAACATACTTTTGCTTCATGTTGCCAGCGCCATCTATCTTCTATAGTAAGCGCTTTAAAATCAGAGCACATTTTTACACTATGTAACTTTTTGCAAAATAGACAACTTTTACTATTTACACTATTAAAAGGAGCAGTATTTACCTCGTAACTGCTGTTATTTTTATGTACAGAGCTATTTACAGATTTATTTTTATATTGCGTAACAGCATGTATGTACTCCCGTCTATTTTGCCTGTCCTGCGAGGAGTTTGATGCTACTATAAAAGAAGTGTGTTCCGGCGACAACCCAAATCTAACGTGTTTGTCAAATTCCCGCATAAGGAAACTGGACAACAACTCTAACTTCGGTTGATTTGGTGTACAGTTATCGACTGCGAAATCCGTCCACCTCATTTTTACTACAGGATTCAATTTTCCTAGTATAGTGTGGTACAATTCGGGCGAGTACAAATATTCGACGTAATCTAACATACGTATTGTAGACAAACTGTTACAAACTTTTGTCGCGAACGTTCCTAGCTCACGTAAATCGTTACCCAATCGAGGCAACGCTTTCAATGCAGCAACTTCTTGGAAAACAATCATCTCCGGTCGAGCAAAGTTTTGTTCGAGGACGCCGATTATTTCTTCGGGATCTTGGGCTGACACGAGAAGAGCTGCCACGGCTTCGCGCGCGGCGCCACGGAGTGCTTGCTGCAAACGTGCAACGTTCTCTAGGGGAGAAAAAAGAGCTTTTGTAGTTTCAAATAATCGTTTGAAGTGAAGCCACTTAGTGGTTTCTCCCGAGAACTGCATTAAATCAATGGTTCTCTTTATATTATTGCTTTGAGCGGTTGCGAGAGCTTTCGCTGCTGCCGCTGTGTCTGCCACTATTTGTAATATTTTGCTAGAGCCAATTCCGGATCCAGACAGACCAATGTCTATGTGAGGATGTGGCGAAGTGTGTGCCACAACCTCAGACCTATTTGTAGCCTGTGTAGGACAATGAATGTTTGGCTTATGAAAGTCAATATCCTTGTGAGCCAGTTCTCGCTCAGATAAAACTGTGACTTCCTGGGTATTTTGAAAAAGAAAAGGTGTATTGCTAACCGCGTCTTCAACCCATGCCTGTGTCCTACATGATTGATGCGAGCGCTCGGAGCTACGCCGACTGCTTCGCCTGCTGGAACTCCCTTCTGCTTCTATCGCGGCCAGCTCTGCTCGCAGCTCACTCTCTTCAACTTGCTTTTCTAGTTCGAAGAGTTGCCGTTCGCGTTCGAGTTGACGGCGTTTTGCATGTGCTTCCGCTGCAACTTTGCGAGCTTTGATTGTCGCAGATGACGTCGTGGACGCATGAGAATTGATGGAAGTAGACACTTGTGGTGGACGATCACACGGATGGGGCGAGATGCATTTGCTAGTGGTAGTAATGTCGTGCATTGATGCTGACTTACCTGCTTGTGAACGAGTTATCATGATTACTATGAACTATGTGACGAACTGTAATGAAAATTATACGTGAAAAATGGTAAAATTTAGGTAGCTGAAATTCAATGGGAGAAGGACCAAATATTGCGGAGATAACTCTTGGAATGATAAGCTTTTTGTGGCAACTAAATGTGTTTAATGGAAAAATGGAAAACATGTATTTTTTTACTATGTGGCAGACAGAGAAACTAATTTTTGACAAGTCAACTTCAAAATAATAATTAAAAAACATATCTAAAAAGTTGCAGATAAAAGGAGTACGCAACAAATAGGATAACAAAAAAGATGAATAAGAAAGAAAGAAAAAGAAAAAAGATACTATTGGCGGCAGTTGATTCTTGTTTGGAAATTAAACTCGATGTAATGGACTGTATGATTATTATTATTGAACTTTTTACATGAATCGAAATATACATAGAATAAGTTCAAATTATGCAAGCGAGTCGTCATTGAGAATTGTAAACTGTGAAGAATTACGAATGAATGAGCAAGAGTGTTTTATTTTGCCCCCAAGACCGGCCCTATATCGCGCATCCCGTCCGACGTCTAGTTGCTAATTGCGCCAGCTACGGGCGTCGGTGGTATGCGGGGCGCGGAGAGTAGGTGTGCTCCGGCAGGCGGGTTAGAGGGGTGCTCTCCGTCCGCAACAGATACTAAAATAAAAATTGACGCCCACATTTATTTTCCCTTTAAAAGAAATGAAATAAAAGATAAGAAAGAAAAACAAAAGACTAAAAAACAAAACGTATGCGTCTCGGGACGCGCGACAGAAGTGATAAACTAATCTAAGTTGAATTATTTAATATTCTGTCTGAAATACGGCTGACGCTGTGGGTTAGAGTGAGAAAGGAGGAGCTTGCCTACCTCTACCGTATGCGTGAGAGAAAGAGAAGCCAGACAGATTGGCGCCGTAACGCGTTACAGAAGTGGTTTATCCTCCCATAAGAAGTTATCACTTCAAAATGATCTCTGTCCTGACGAATGGCAGAGGGTGGCGAAAAAAAACAATATACAACTTTATATATTTGCTTAAAGACAGATTATGTTGGGTGTTTTTGTTATATGGGTAAAACCAGAAATGAGGATTTCCGCAAGAGAATCAAAATAATCGACATAGCTCGTAAAATTAAAAAGTTGAAGTGGCAATACATCGATCATGTTTGTCGCAGGATCGATGGCTAATAGAGCATACGAGTCTTGGAGTGGAGACTGCATTTTGGAGGACCGGTTTATGTGGCGCGGACTTGGGAAGGCCTACAACCGGCCATGGACTGCGATTGGCTGATGACGACCAAATTGCAAATGGTTATGGGAGCTGCATACGTCTAGTCATCGCAGCGGACAACGAACTACTGACTAGTGCAACGCGGGAACGCACATATTAATAGTTGCTCTATTTCGCTCGCACATTATCCGTCCCGCTCACACACTATGCGATATATTGTACTATCTGTATGACTTGTTAATATTTGTTTCCAAAATAAATTAGTGCACTTTAGTTCGCATCTGTACTCGACAGTGAATACTACTCTCTACCATCTGAAGTAGCATTTAACTTCTATCCCTCGCTGTTACATGATTTTCATATGTATCCCTTGGATTCCACGAGTGACTATTCCTTATTAAGAATATAATTAATGCTGAATTAATACTATCCAAAGAATCCACTTTGCGCTCCATAACATAATGGGGCACCCTAGTAATCCCGGTCGCTATTGACACCCGGGCTATCCGGGTCGGGTCGGTATTTGATTAACAAAGCCAAACAAAAGTGAAATAAAGCTTCTTTCAATTAAAGTAAGGCTGCTTCGCCTCGGCTGGATTCCTACTTCGTTCCATTAATATGGTTTCGCACGATCTTTACCGCTTGCGCTAAATAATTTCGCCAGGAGGCGCTGTATAAAGGTATTTATGCTTAGGGCCACCCATAAATGACGTCACACGAATTTCATGTTTTTTACCCCTCCTTCGTCCTTGTCCCAGCTAGTCACACGAGACCCCCCTCTCTAGTGCAACATCACATGTTTTGCAATTTTACACCAAGAAATTATTAAATTAAAACAGCAGCTCTGTAATAAGTTTTATTTCCATTTAAATTATTTTTTAATAATTTAAACACTGATCATATAGATAAGACTTGAAAATATTTTGATGTTTTTCGTTAATAGTTCAAATTTCGTATCTTAAATCTTAAATATATTAGATTTTGAAATGTCACGTCATGAAATATAGACTGGACTGTGTTATTACTATTAAACTATTTACATAAATTAAATTATACATAAAAGAAGTACGTATTGGAATGACAAAGTAATTGTACGAGAGAGTCGAGTGAGTGATTTAAGAGTGGTAAGTAGTCAATGCCAATGCTAATGCCTCTACCGGCCTCCAAGGCCGCTCCTATATCCCGCGTTCCGTCCGACGCCTAGCCGCTAATTGTGCGAGCTATGGGCGTCGGCGGTATGCGGGGCGCGGCGCGCGGGTCAGGGAGGTGCTCTCTGTCCGCAACAGGTGTAATTATTAATCTAATCTATATTTAGAGATCGATACCCTAATTAATCTCGTAATTTTTTGATAAGTGTAAAATGCAAGGAGAGATTTGGGTAAGAAAGTACCAAATATACCAAATATTAACTATTTGGGCAGGGTTTCCCCTTATTGTTCAGCCTTTGATGTAAATATTCACACAGCACAGTAAGCAATGAACACCGTCTACACGCCACTACGCCTTTTATACGAAAATGCTACCCTACAAAACAATAATATTGCATCATTGCTAAAAATAGCAATTACATCATAGTGTTGCCAGGATCATAAAAATAATTATAATAATTAGTTACTGATGCACTAAATTATCTAGACGATAATTTAGTAGGATTATAAAATTAACTAACCAGTAGAAAATGGTAATTTAATTATAAATCGAATCATTTGATAAATCGACTAAAAGTATTATCTATGACGATTGTCTATGTCATACTAATATACACTATGGTTCTCATGACTACTGTGATGGACATCTTGTAACATAAGCCATTTTGTGGAATACAAAGTATTGCAAATCATTTCTATCTAGTTGAAATGAAAAAAGTATTCTCTTACATTTGTTTTATGTTACTACTCTTGTATTCTGCGAAATCATAACCCGTGGCCGACCAGATATGATGTTTAGAAGATATTTTTTGCTCTTTAGTTACTCCTGAAGTCGGTGTTGTTATGTATAAAAAAATGATTTCTAATTTTTAGTGACGCAAATACTTGAATAGCTTTAGAAACATGAAACACGTTGTACGTGCCTATAATATTCGAGGGTTGCTCTCAATATCCCTCGGTGGTTGCGCCGAGGAACACCTCCTAGTAAATTCTCCCTCCCTATCCTCGCCATCAAGAAAAATAATAAACTTTAAATGAAGAATGCGAAAGCGAGAAACACTCACTTTGGTATCGCCAAGTAACCTTCTTTCGGCCTATACAAACTTTTCTTTAATTAATTTAAATTCTTCCTTAAAATTTGACGGTATGTTCCCTTTTTCGCACATACGTCAATAAGTTATTCATCTCATGTCATAATAAATTAAATTAAATCGCCCCGCACATGATTGCATAAAATAACTATTATTATAATTGCCAACGCGCTGCACCGCTTAAACCTATTGTTAAGGCCAAAGCCATAAACCGCGTAACATAAAAAAAAAACTTATCAGTGACAGTGACATTTATTATGTTTAATGTCTTCGATATGCAATTCCTTCGCTGCCCGCTCCCGCAAGTAAATCATCTAATATATAAAATTCTCGTGTCACAGTTTTCGTTGCCATACGCCTCCGAAACGGCTTGACCGATTTTGATGAAATTTTTTGTGTTTATCCGGTATCTATGAGAGTCGGCCAACATCTATTTTTCATCCCCCTAAATGTTAGGGGTAGTCCACTTCAAATTTTTTTTTTTTTTTTTAATTTGCATTACAAAATACATACAAGCCTAAATTTTCACCCTTCTACCAACAACCCCTATTTCTTAATAGCAATATTAGTACTGTAATAATTTAACTTACTTAAAATTACTAAAAATAATTTAAAAGGCAAAACAACGTTTGCCAGGTCAGCTAGTATTGTATAACATAGTAAAAAGTGCCTTTATCCGTGCTCCAATTCCTGTTGTGTGTGTTGTATGTGTTCAGTCTCAGCAATCAACTAACAAGAAGAAAGAAAACGGGCCGGCCCAAAGAAAACAGCAGCAACAATCAAGTAAGTCGCACACAAAGCCCTTCCAAACCTATTTACAAAACCAGCAACTACATTCCATCCCTTTGGTTCACACCACCTATATAAAACCAATTACGCAAATATTCTAATTGAAAACACCTATAAATAATAAGACCAATATAAATAGTATAAATATTTTAAGCCACATGTCTTCGCTGCCTATTAAATACTAAATAAACTATCATAATATAAACTAACAAAGGTGAAAGTTAAGTGGACTGAGGTGCATAGAAGCAGCTGCATTTCATGTCCATTAATCAGGTACGTGCGTGCTCTTTCTTTCCACTACCCTTCAAAATTGTCCCATTCCCTTTTTTTCATTTTGAAACAGTTTGCTTATCACTAAACCCAGGGATGCAGCAATACACTTCGTGTCAGTGTTGTCACCACAATATAATATAGTTGGAACACAATATAAAGGAAAACCATTTTAATTTAATTTGGATAACTTTAATTCTCTTAAGCAAATCCTACTGAGTATGTGAACCTCCGGGGGATGAGTGCAGTGTGGCGGTGGACTGGTGGCGAGGTAAGTCACTCTTCCCTTGCTTCTTCTTCCACGTCCCTTTGCCTTTTGCCGGCCATCGCATCGCGCCCGCATTGGTATTCAATCATCAGATCTTGACTTATTGACAATGAGGGCGTGGCGGCTCTATGTGCACAGCACTTGTTGCGCGTCACATCACTAACCAAAAGAATAAACAATGCTGTCATATTATGACTTCAATAGAAAAAACTTGAAATAAAGACTTTCTTATTATTATTATAGATTAATGTGTTTTTGTGATGTACCGCCAGGGGGAATAAATAGTATCAACTATCCATGTGTTCCGGATTTTTATTTACCTAAAACTGACAACCCAACGTGTCTGGAACCTCCACAGGACCACCTTAGATGTATAATCTATCAAATAAAAAAATGAAATCGGTCCACAATTAACGGAGAAATCGCATAACAAACGCACAAAAAATACCATAGAGTCGAATTGAAAATCTCCTTTTTTAAGTCTGTTAAAAATCATATCATCATAAAATCAAATCATGTTAGTCTCTTTGTTTTCTTTTCATCCTAAACCATATATTATACCAACTCATTCGAATAACAAAGTTTAATAAAAAGGCCCTTGACAAAGCAATTTACAGTCAATTAGGCCATCAATCAATTGCCGTATACGCAGGCAAGTTAATAAAAACATATACCGCATTACACAATAATAAACTCTAATACAAGAATATAAAGTAAATTTCCCACTAACAATATCACAAAGTAGAAAGTAATGAGGATCCACAAGACTGATTTCAAAAGAGAGTTACTATCTTTTTAAGGCAAATTGAATTTTGTTTTTTATTTCCCCTGTGATGATGTAAATATGGTAAATATCTTAACAAAAAGGTACATACTTAAGATCCTTCTGATTTTTATCTTCGCGAAAAGGTAGATTGCCTCTAATTTTGTTTTTAGGGTTCAGGACTATGGCAAATATGGAGCTATTGTTTTTCTCTCATGTTCGTTCGTCTGTCGGTGCATCCTTCTTACTCTCACCTCAGAAACGACGAAAGTATGTAGTGACATTGCGACAAAAATAAAGATTTGAGCTATTCAAATTCAAAAGTTTTTATTCAAAATAAGTACCACTGGAGAACACTTTTTGAAGGTCATACATGTAAGTCAAAATTTAATTTTACTTCCTACTCTATGTACATCGCTTCACAACATGTTATTGCTGTTAAGGAGAAGAAGCGGCAAGAAACTCCCCATCAACACGTCTAGCTAAAAATTGTTTTTATTTACATTTCTTATTCTATTTATATCTCAAATTATTTTTTATATAAGTTTTATACAGAAGTATGTTACAGAATTACTTTTGAAGAATTAATGGAGTTGTATCAAACAGTGCATACTCAATAAGACAAAGACTCAATAGAAGGAAAGAAAAATATTATTAAAGTTATAATAATTACATGACGTACTAAAATTGTATACTGCAATATATCTCCATAAATTCCTTACATGCTTGGCAAGATAAGAATGTTATACAAAAGATAGTATAAGATGTTAGAGCGAGCTGCTATGTAAATGATTTTTTGTCATTTAAGTATTCTTCAATAGTGTAGTATCCCTTCTTTAGCAAAATACTTTTTAATTTGGTTTTACATTCCACTCGGATTCTTATTAAAGAAGCGTATACCAACTCCTAGCTAGCTGCCACATGCTTGTAACTTTAATAAATTTAATAATATAATTTTTCAGTATACATAGTCGTATAAGGGGGAGTCTGCGTCGTTAGTCAGATCTCAAAAAAACTTAAGGCTTTGTTGCTTAATAACTTTTCAATGAAGGCATAACTGATGGGGTAGTCTTCCCAAAGTCAACAAAATTTCCTACCTTCTAACTATTAAACTATGACATGAAAAGGTCAGAAAAAAAAGAGGTGAAATTTAAAAAAAAAATTATGTGTGTGTGTGCCGTTCACACGCATTAGAAGTGAAACAAAGTGTGACAAGGGGTGGAGGGATTCTAAATTTCGTGACGTCACATTTCATATATTACATCGTTACAATATATTTAAGCGAACACGAAATTTGAGGTATTAACAAAAAATCTTCGAAACATTTCCAACTCAATCTGTTTAAATGATTAAATTATTATTATATAAATTAGTGTCGCTTTTTCATTTCATCGAGTTTCAAATCACAACGATTCTAAAGAAGTTACACTTCAAAAACGCCGTGTTTAAAAAAAATAAGAGAAAGAAAATTAAGGTGGTATGAGCATGTAATGCGGTGATGAAAGTGAGTGAGGTACATGTAAAGGTAGACAAAAAAAAGACAGATGGTTGTCTGTATATGTTATCACTACAGTAAAATTTTACTTAACCAATTTTTAGTTAGTTCGTTTTTGACATCGCCGTAGAAGAGGTTTGCGCTGAAAATCAGCGTTATGTCGGAAAACATTCCAGCACAGCAACAAGCTGAGTGCAAAGTGCAAACCTCATTTGCTGAAAATGCTACATGTTCTCAAAACTTGTTTGTTTCATTTTACTGTTACGAGTTACAGGACTCGAATTATAAAAATGCCGTTGGAATTACTATAGAATTTATTAGAACTATACAAACACGTATAACACAGGTACAAATATAACTGGACGCAACCAGTACAAACTGCACGATTCAATAACACGCGCAAAGTCCGTCACTATATAGCTCATCGAATGTACACACGTCTTGCTCGTATCGTAACCGTCGCTTGACTGCCGATCTCCCCATTGGGCCATTGCTATATCCTGCACCGATACAATATGGCTGGTCGCCCGCGTGGATTGAATTTCTTGGAATTCGTAATCTGCACACCTGCTTAATTACGGCCATAAACTAGTACAATACACAATAGACTGTTTTTCTATGTAAACAAAAGAAGTGCAAATGCGGGAAGGTAATAAACTGCGCTTTATGGCAGGCAGGTGTGCATTCACTTTTGTCAGCATGTAACATTACTATTATTTATAATTAGTATAAGTACGTCGCTATTTCTTCAATAGTGATGGAAAATATCGCTACTTAAATATATCGATAAAACAGTGATTTTTTTTGTTCAATATTTTCATACGTGACGATTATTTTCGCAGGAGATAGATTTGTTTCCGCCCGTTACAAGTCGTGAAAATAATCAACAAGTTACAAGTAGTGAAATAGTGACTCGAGTCGGTTTATTAGCATTGATTTTTGCTGATAAGTTTTTTCAAATGAACTTTCCCTTATACTTCATTAGGCTTGGGACTGCCAATGTTTATTTTTCATTGGCAATCTAAAAGTGCATTGAATCAACTTAATCTATATTTTGTTATTAATAATTTTAGTTTTTTGTTTTTTATAGGTTCACTTGGTTTAAGTTATGAGTTAGGTATAATACACAATAATTGTTTTTCTGAGATTTTTCGTAACGATTCTATAATGGAGACAATTATTAATAACTAAGTTTAATGAGTCACTATTTATTTACACCATGTATGTGTTAGAAGAAATATTTGAAAAAAACTGCATACGATATGACAAATTCACTCAAAAATAACAGCCGGGGCGTGCTAATGCGTGGTGATTACAGCTGCAAGTGAATTTAATTTACGGTGAAGTGAAAATAATTCGTCACAAGTCTCAACGACACTTCACAGAGTTCGCCTCCTAAATCAGATCCTCAAGCAAATGAATGCCTAACCTGTTAAAGAATAAGATTCAATTTTACTGCACTCAGGTCTGCTCGTTTATCGCTTTCACCAAAACGCCATCTAATACCAAATAGCTAAAATATAATGCTAGTCCCACGTGAAAAATCACCCTAGTGAAATTTCACAGTTCTTTGCGATTTAACCGGTGATCAGTGAAATGTGCCATCATTCTTCAAATAAAAATCTTTTTTTTCTTCTATATCGTGCCGACCCCAAATGATTGGTTGATGAAACTAGAGGATACTGTGTAATTGTTGCGGCGGCGCTGGGTTTAGCGATAAGAGAACTGTATCAAAGTAAGGAAATAGGAGATTGGGACGATTTTGAAGGGTATTGGAAAGAAAGGCACGCACTTACCTGCTTAACGGGCATGAAATGTCGCTGCTCTTCTACTCCACAGTGCACTTCACTGGTCACTATTGTACTTAATATTGTTACGAACTACAGGACTTGAATTAAAAATGCCATTGGAACTACTATAGAATTTATTAGAACTGTATAAAACAAATACAAATAAAATTGGATGCAACCAGTTCACACTACACGATGCAATCCGACACGCGCAAAGTCCATCGTCTATATCGCTCATCGACAGTACTACAAACGTCTTACTCGTCTCGTAGTCGTCGCTTGACTGCCCACCCCTCCATTCGGGCATTGTCTTATACTCACTACACAGTACAAAGAAATTGGCCGCGCACACTGAGTTTCCATGAAATAGTATTTGCACACCTGCGAACGGCCACAAAGTCGAAAACAATAACAATAAGGATTAGTTCGACGCTAATGATGGTTATAAAACAAGTAGAAAAATAAAAGTATGTTTTTCTTAATTACAAATTCAAAACACAAAATAATTCCTAAATCGTCGGGAAGACAATGAACTGCGCTTGCGACAGGCAGCTGTACGCTTATCTTTGACGGCATGTAACAATATGTTATAAAGTTAGCAGTATTGTTTATTTTATTTATTTATTTATAAGGCGATGCTAGTATATTATATGTTATTTTTGAGTTGTATTAGTTGTTTAAGTGGTGAGGGCGCAGAACAATATTAATTATTTTATTTTATAATATATTTTTATTATGCGGGGCGATTTAATTTAATTTATGATATGACAATGAATGAATCAACGTGACGTGCGAAACGGGAACGCGTCGTCAAATTTAAAGGAAGAATTTAGATTAATAAAAGAAAAGTTTGTATATGCCGAAAGAAGGTTACTTGGGGATACCAGTAATAATGTTATTAACAAAATGTTGACTACACGTAATAACTATTCATTATAAAACAAGTTATTTATTACAGTAAATAGAAACCACAGATAATAAAAAAATACACAAAATCGAATAAATATAAACTGGTAAGAGCCGTAGGTGGATGTAATAAAATGTTCCTTAATATTTATTTCTTCGGTGAAAACATGATTGGGAGGCGTACTTTGATATCTGCCCACGAGAGCGGTATTTATTATGGCTGCTCTTTCATAACAGCGGCCTCTTACACAACCCACTACATGATATTTGTAGTGTAGTTTTTCTATGTATAACAAAACGCGAAGAACTTTGAAAACTGTTTTATTTAAATTCCGAACAACGAATTCTGATCTAAATTACAATTAATTACAAGTTATGATACTCGCACAATAATTAACTACCCTACGGCGCTATCATGACATGTGCATCCAACCAAAGCTGAAGTGAGTGAGTTCACATTTATATACAATACAATAATAGGTAGTACTATTTGGAACTGGTGTTATTAACAACTAGCTTCTGCCCGCGACTCCGTCCGCGTGGAAAGTATTTTTAACTATCCCACGGGAACTCTTCAATTTTTCGGGATCCAAAGTATCGTATATGCTGACTAGGAATGTAAGCTTCCACCACACAAAATTTCATTTAAATCGGTCGCATCGTTTTGGAGGTTAGCCGGTACAAACTGACAGACAAACAGAAAAGCTAAAAATTTGAAAAAAATCTAAATTAGTTCTATTTCAGTTCATACATCCCCCTGACTCGGTTTAAAGCATTTTTTTAATTGTACAGAAATTCGACCTCTACAATTTTATTATATGTATAGAAGATAGATAATATTTCCTTGACGTTATTCAAGCCACTCAATATTTAAGTTGTGAGATTGATCGTCTAAAATGCCCCATATTGTGTTCCATATGAAACCAATAATAAAAGCTAAGTTTAGACTACGACAGAAATTGCCCTACAAATGTCAGACACTAATTTGTATTCTGTTTATACTCGCAAATACTTTATAGAATGGTCAGGTAAAAAGTGCCTATAAGAAACGAGTATATGTGAAGGGATTTAATGATGATGAGATGAAATAAAGTATGTACGAGAAATAGGCTTAATAATTAATAGGTATGTAACTTTTTTTGTGATCGGGTAGTGTCTATAAATAAATAACAGAACTTGTGTTCGAACTATTTATATGCAAAATTAGTTTCGATTTTTTTTTATAGTGTCCTTGCTTCACGTAAACCTCATTTTTGAAAAAAAATCTAATAACAACTCACATATGACAATTAGTAATATAATAGAAATATATACAAATATCGTATGCTACAATTTGATAAATTTATGTCTGTGTATGGAAAAATATGTAACTTTTTTGAAAATTCTGCAAGCAAATACGTACATAAATTATTAACGCAACTGCTATTTTGACATTAATTATCGTGTCACTTTAAAATATCTAACTATGTCACAATAAGAAGGAGACACTAGCGCTCACACAGACACTCGGTGTATACATAGAGTGTACGGTGTATGGTCGTATTCGCAGTAAGTAATACATATACGAGGGTGAGTGAATCAAAAATCTTAGGTTTCTATTATTTATAAATGCTGGTTATGCTATCAGATGAGTTTTCTTTGAAAAGTAAGACCGACTAAATAATGGTTATCACTTGTATAAAGAAGACCGTGATGTGTGTATGTATATCTTTAACTAATAACCACCTTGTAAGTAACGAATGTAAGACTATACATACATCCCTTTCCAACACGCCATCAACGCCATAAGTAAAAGTAGTTCGGATGTATATATTTTAATACGATTTCTATAGCTTTCATTATTATTCTGAGGTTCCTTTACGGAGTTAGTTTGGATATGCCAGAAAAAAGAGCTTATTTCATCGTCACCGTTTTACCATAGACCATTGGTAGAAAATCGACATGATCTGTATGCAGTTTATGTCAAATTGTAACTCAGCAAAGCAAATTAATGAACAGAAATATATAGAAACCGTCCTATAATGACGGATATGTTTAGGCCTTTCAGCTGAATCTGAATTTTATAGTGCCAAGTAACATCTGTCACCATACTCCATTTGTGTCAAGCTGCCGCAATACGTGCCTAGACATCGTAATGATCTTCTCGGTCGAGTGAATTACAGATCCCAAGTACTTAAACTAGTAAGACACTAAACCGTGATTAATCGTGATACTAGAGACGTATTGTGTCTCTGTGTTTCTACTGTCTGTATAATATACAGTGTGTTTTTATTTCATAAATAGTGTTAGTGCGGGATTTGTATAAAAAAACACGAAAGAACTTTGAGAACAGTTTAATTTGACTTCCAGACTAAGAATGCTGATCTAAATTACAATCATCTATCTCTAGTCTATACTGTTACGAGTTGCAGGACTTGAATTAAAATTGGAATTAGTGTTGAAGGCATATAATATATAAGTATATACAAAACACCTAATTAAATTTTTATGTAGGTACTATAGGGATTTTCATGCGGCGTTGTGAAGGGTCATGTCAAGGGAACGCCGGTATGGTCATACACGAAAATGGAATCAGGCGGACCGAAGGAAGAAGCGGGCTATGACACGAGCTACAAAAGCGAGTACCGAGAAGTTGGTTAGGGCTGTTCAGAGAAGTCATCGGAGGCGGTGCTCTTCAGCGTTGCGATGGTGCCGCGAGGGGTCACGGGCAAATATGGGGGAAGCAATCCGCGAGTGTCTTATCGGGGAAGCGTTGAAATAATTATGTGCGGAAACGAAGTCACCAGGAATCATAGGTTGACTAGGAATCCTGCCGAGAAAGTTCATGTGGAACGACTTGTGAAATTTCATGGGCCTAACGATGCTCGGGACGAGCAATTTTTATTAGGGGGTAGTGTGGCGACCGAGGGTAGAACTTTTTGGCAGCGTAAGCCGGTCTCAAGACTTTTAGAAAAAGGTAGAAGATTGTGGAAGGAAAAGACAGAGATAGATAGATGTTTAGAAAGGGATACATAGTAAATAAAATAATAACGAAAAGAAGATCAAAATTATGGGTTCCAGAAGATCCTTCCGGGTATATAAGCAGCGTAAGGCGCGCCTGTTGGGAGTTCATTTCAACGCAGCGAAGCGACAAGTGTGATACGAAAGAGTTGGAAGAGAAGTTTAATAGAAGACAGTGACGAGTTTAGTGGTGAATTTAGTAAAAGTTTAGTGGACATTTCAGTGGAGGAGTAGTTTAGCGTAGTTTAAACGAAGGTGCAGAAGCAAGCTACGCAATATCGGCGACGGTATTGTGAGTGAGACATCTTATCGCCGGGACAGTGCGTTAGTTGTGCGTGTAGGGGCAACCCTGCGGAGAAGAATCACGTACGGCTGTGTAAGTTAATAAAAGCGTTTAGTTAAAAGAACTGGTGTTTCCTCCCAATCGTAAGTACTTGCACGTAACAAAATAATATGTGTATTGTTGTATATATTTATTAAATTGTCTTATATATTACTATTTATTAATTAATAAACTAAACTATTGTACGACTGCTGGTTTAGCAACTATCGACGTTTGTTGTCCTTCTTTTACTCCATCCAAAGGTTGTGTGGAAGAAATCGCCGTGGGCGATAAGACCTCCGATTGTTGTACAATAGATTCTATTCTATATGGTACTGATGGAGTCCCATGTCTGCACATGTATGCCCGATGGTCAGGTTTGAGTATATATATAAAATCTTTTCAGGTTTTCTTCTATCTTTGACAAATAAACATTTCTTTCTTTCTAGATTATATTTGATCAATTTGTGGTTATTTATTATTATTTTACAAGACCCTATAGACATTAATTTTAAAAAACCATGTCAGTTGCTAGGTTTTAAAATTGCACACCTAAAATGTGCGTAGTATAAAAAGCCTTCAGAGATTGATCTGTAAAATTGTGCGATATCATTGGGTTAGTATAATTTATTAATATATTTTTCTTACCCAGTGAGTGTTCACATCGTATTTCTAAACAGTTCAGCGACGCGTGTTCTATGATACTCTATGGCATTTCTAATCTTAAAAACCTCTTTACTAATGCATTCTATAGGATCTTTATGTATGTTATTAATGATTAGTGAATAGAGAATACAAGTATTACTTTTGGTGCTCTAGTCTAAATTATTTGTAACCATAGAGAAGTGTGATTAAGATTTTTACAAAATCATCCCTGAAGAGAGTGGAATATTCTCTATAACGGTATTCTTATTTTAGATAAATAAGGAAAAATCCATATAAAATATATTTATACACATACATACGAAGCGCCATTGGACGGTTTGGGTGTTTCAAAACGAATCAACGCCTACCAAAGTGAAGCGATCTAAAAGCGGGGAGAAGATTTTAATCGCGAGTTTTCTGAGTTTGACTGGCTACTTGGTGTCAATTCCTTTACGGAACCAAAGAAGCATCAACGCCGAATGGTATACTACCAAATGCTTGCCAGAAGTTTTCTCTGTTGTAAGCAACAAGCGACCAAACACAGGGCTCCGCGGGCTACTGCTCCACCACGACATCGTGCCCGCTCATACCGCGCTTAAAACGAGGGACTTATTGGACAGTACGCCGGCCAAACTCTTGGGTCACCCTCCATACAGCTCCTCTGACCCAGTACCGTGTGACTTCTTTTTATTCCCGAAAATAAAAAATCTGCTCAAAGGGATACAATTTTCATCGCCGGAAGATGTGCTGTCAGCGTTTTATTTACCCAAATTTTTACCCCTTTATTAACCCAAATCTTCAGAATCGGAAGAGTTCAGCTTCCGTTTGGTACGATTATGGTACCATAAGTCACGAGGCACTCGGTAGTTCTATTTTTATCTATTAAACACCATAAGGTTAATAAAAACATAAACAAACGTTAGAAAACCTGGTAATTATGTGAGATAGCCGTCAAATGAAGTTTAAAAAAACTATTACAGATTTATTTTTAAACTTCAATTAAATTAATTACAGTATTTTAATAAGTTTTTGCGGCTCGTACACATAATAAAAAACTACATCTTTGTCTTCCGTGATCCGTGAATAAAAATAAAATAAAATACCGCGCTGAAAACCGTTAAAACTTAGTGTTATAAATGAATTATTAGAATATTTAATTAATTGTTAGTCATAATTTGTGATCGCGATGATCAGATCTGACCATTGGTGTGCAGGGTGGTCTAGGAGACTTCCCAGGAAACTCTCTACTCAGCAGTCGCTTGAATGAGGTGATTTCTTTAAAGCTTTCGAAAATGTTTTGTGAGAAGTAATAGGGTCGCCTCGTATGCGAGGAACACCGTAGGGGTATCACACATAACAAGGTGTCCATTGTTTGTAACGTATGTTATGGAATCGGATCAAAAATGTTAGCTTATCGGAATGTACTGCTGCTTCTGCACAATATACTGTCTCAAATATCGTATACCGATACTAGCATTATATAGTTAAAATAATATAGGTCTAGATTGTTACTTAAAACTAAATATGTATATGTTATAGTCAAAGGTCGATATGCAGTCTCTTCTCAGAATGATTGGTTTATCCTAGGTTTCACCACTTTAAAAAAAAATCGAAATAAATTCCAATTTCGGTCTTTCACTAATGTATTACTACAACCTAAGCTCCGACAAAGACAAATTCCCCGTACAGATTTGTAGAAGCACATTTATTACCCGTCTGCATTTGAACTAATAACATTGAAACTATTGTAATTATTTTATGATCGTCTTCTTTTGTTTACTCATTTATTGGCATAAGTTTCTATAGAGCCTTGTTGTATTGTAATCATTAGCCAGGTGTTACGGATTTTAAAAGTACAAGCTGATTCTAGGAAATTCGGTCCACGTGGACGGGCGGTCACAATGCACTTGTGCAGGATATAACGCGGGCCTGATAGAGAGAGGAAGTCATTTGAGCGAGAACCACGATCAAAGCGAGATGTGTGTACTACAATCGGGAATCTAATAGTGACGGACTTTGCGCATTTTATTGAATTACGACCCTCTGCATTATGTTTGTATTTATTGTGTTCGGTTATATTTGTACCTGTGTTATATCTGTTTGTATAGTTCTAATAAACTCTATAATAATTCCAACGGCGTTTTAATTCGAGTCTCGCACTCATAACAGTATTTTTAGTCAAACGTCGAACGTAAAGTAATCGCACTGCACTTGTTACATGTTTGATGGCTGTATAAATTAGTCTCTTCTAGGTTAGACAAAATTCGTTAGTCAAAGGCAGAAACACGTCATTTATTTGGACTTTGCTAAGTGTATGTCAGACCTGAGGTTTGACTAGTCAAACCTAGGAGCGTCAGGGCTTCGATGTATAACTATAACACATACACAAACGAATTATAGTACATAATAACTATATCCTAGTACAGTGAAGGAAACTTAACCTATATTGTATTCTATATCTATATTCAGTTAAGTCTATAAGTAGAATACTGAGCCTAGGTCAACGAAGTCAATGGGTAAGGTTTCTGGGGGCTGGCTACGTCACCTCGCTGAATCGCCATACTGACACGTTCTCCGAGGTAAGAACCAACCTTATGATCGTCAAAAGAGTCCAGGAGCCATTTTGATAGAAGAAGAAGAGTTTCAACAAGAAACGGCACAAACATATAAGTTTTGATCGATGCTGATATCATGCAAATTTAACTAGAATTACGATAGTTGAGTGGGCAAATATTCGCTTGCCTAACTTACTGGAACGCAAAGAAGCCGAGTTTGATTCCTGGCCTGGTAATTTCTTGTTTTTGTAACTTATATATATTTATATGTAGAGAGAGAGAGAGAGAGAGAGAAATAACACTCTATTGCACACCAAAATATACAATCACAAAAACATACCATATTTACAATATTTTCCAGGCAAATACAACAGGCGGCCTTGTCGCTCAAATCGATCTCTTTCACGCAACCTAAATGAAAGAAATTTGAATCAGGCGATATAGGTGTTACAGGAAAAAGGCAATAGATACGTAAGTACTCAATCAAGTTTAAGAAATGAATATACAAATACATACATATATAGTCATGTATATACAATAATACATAAGTTATTATGATAAATGTATTAGCATGATTATATTTGGTTAATCAGACATAGCTATTTGTGGACAAATTGTGTTTTCTGAGCAAATTTCTAAATGTTGGTAATGATTTGGCCTCTCTGACAGTAAGAGGCAGCATATTTCAAAGTTTGACAGCCTGCACCGTAAAAGAATTATGATAACAGGATGAAGTGTGTGCAGGATAAGTGTTCGGTACGTATCATGGCGCAAATGATGGGTAGTGGACAGGCGAAGGAATTTAAAACCGTTCCTTAAGGTACTGGGGACTATTAGGAGTATATAATATGCTATAAAGGAGAGTGAGAATGTCAGTATTCCGGCGAAAATGAATAGGAAGCCACTTGAGTCTTTTACGATATTCGGAAACATGGTCATATTTTCAGAATATATACATACCTACATGTATATATAGTTAGATGACTGGGATTAGAATCCCACAATATACATAATCTAGATCAACCTAGATTTGTCTCTTGTGTATTTTAACTCAAAACAAAAAAGTAAAATGTTTAGCAAAATCAAAACTTTTATACTCTTACATGCCATCAAAGATAAACGCACAGCTGCCTGCCGTTAGCGCAGTTTATTGTCTTCCGGATTTAGGAATTTAGGAATTTGCACACTTGAGAACGTCCACAAAGTCGAATACAATAACAATAGGGATTATAGTTCGACGCTAATGATGGTTATAAAACAAGTAAAAAGACAATAGCATGTTTTTCTTAACTACAAATTCAAAAGACAAAGGATTCGTCGATTACTAGAAAAGGACAATAAGCTGTGCGGCTTATCTTTGACGCTATGTAACAATATAATTAAAGAAAAAACAAAATAATAAAAATAAATGATTAAATAGATTATAATTATATAAATTACATATACCTAAATGCGAACAATAACACAATTCCATTAACTGCAACAAATTTTATTTGATGGACAAATAATGGTCACTGATCAAGTGTTTGAATGCAGAAATGGATGTAGCTTGTCTGATTTTGTAGGGGAGGGAGTTCCACAGGCGAACAGTATGGCAAAAAAAAATTCCTACGAAGAACGAAGTCTGTTTAGGTAGTTGGATGCTGAGTTGCCCTGGGTTCAACTTAGTGGTAGTTGAAGTCGTATGTTACGACTAATAGCAACTCGTAGCGACTCGATCACAAAGTATTTGTGAGCATGATTTATATTAATATTAAAGTAGGCCACCGTGTCAGCAAGACGCTGTACGTTAAACCGCACAGAATGGATGCGATACGTTACTGATATTGTTACGAGTTACGGGACTCGAGTTAAAATGCCGTTGTATTTATTAGAATAGAATTTATTAGAACTATACAAACACGTATAACACAGGTACAAATATAACTGGACACAATCAGTACAAACGTAATACACAATTCAATAACACGCGCAAAGTCCGTCACTATATAGCTTATCGAATGTACACACGTCTTGTCTCGCTTGTGACCACCGCTAAACTGCCTCATATCTCAGTTGGGGCATTCCTTTATACTCAGCTATACAATATGTCTCGACACAATACTCGACCGCGTAACAATAATTTCCAATAATCATACCTGGCCATTGCCTACTATAAAGGATTACAATACACAATAGGTAGTTTTTCTGATTACAAATTTTAAACAAACTAAACAAAGGAAGTCCAGATGCACAAAGGTAATAAAGTGTGCTTTATGGCAGGCAAGTGTGCTTTCATTTCTGTCGGTACTAAATTGTAACAATATAATGGATTGGGATAGCGTTGTGTGAATGTGAGTCATCGGAAATCTTACTCATTGCACGAAACACGATTAGGTCAAGGCTAACCGTTTCACGCCGATATTCTGTGAGAACGTGATTCACGCCACACATATATAATTATCTTTTGCCATATTTAAAAATTCACTTAGGTATCATTATGTTAGTCTTACGCAATGATGTATGTGCTAGTTTACAATAGACTGTAATCTGCTATCCATGCATGTCATATTTCTTCCTTTTTCTTTGTTGCATAATAATAATAGATAATTAAAGAATTTCCTTTGAATCGGGTTGCCTGGAAGAGCCTGGTCTTGCCTGGTCGCTTGTCTTGTTGTGCATTTTTGTTTTGGTGAACAATAAAGTGTTGTTTATGTCTATGTCTGTCTATGTTTATGTATAGCATATAGAATTAATTAAGGTAAGTAACTTAGAATACATAATTCAAATATCCAGTATGACTTTAGAGAGCTGCAGCACATTGGTAGCACTTTTAGTGTCACAGATGTCCATAGGCGACCGCTTTCCATCAAGTAGGCCTTCTGCCTGTCTGCTGAAATCATGCTACAAAAAATGTGTGTGCAGTTCACACGCAGTAGAAGTGAAACTTCAGAGCATATACTCACAGATAATTCTTCTCTACCTTTTAATAATATAAATATAATTCCTTTAGCCTGCATCCGTCAACATATTATAATTCAAAATTAACTTAAGTATCACTGCTATAGTCTAAAAAATGTTATTATCAGTTTTATTTCGGTCCATATCGGACCTATGTTTAATCAGCGGCTCTTTAATCTTATTGGCACTCTAATCTGTGCTGCACAATGTAAAACTCGTATCTCATTCTCGCGTAGGATTAGTCCTATAGATTTATGTGTTTATCTCATTTCAGTGTCGCTTTTTCGTTTCATAGAGTTTCAAATCACAACGATTCTAAAGAAGTTTCACTTCAAAATTAGTTATTTTACTTGAAGACAGATATATAAATTGAATGTAATATGTGGTTACTCCTCATAATACTATAAATGGTTTGCAACCAAAACTACCCAATTTTCGTTCGCCCATCAAAGCGAAACATGTACCTAAATGTAATCTATTAAGCATAACATCTGCAGAAAAGTCTACGTTTCGAAAAAGTTGATTACTTTGACTAAAATTTTTACTAATCCAGATTTATTTATTTGGTTTTTCTACAATTACTTGCACTAATACAAGCTTTACATAGCTTTATAAGAAACATGACAAATGCAGTAATTTTTTTATAGGTAAACTTAATTTAAAGAAAGATATTAAGCTTTAATAGCTATTCAATCTCGAATATATAAAAAACTAGCGACTTCGCCCGCGTGGATTTTTTTTCGCCAAACCCTAATTTTAATGTTATTCCTTATAACTTCAGCTATCTACCAGTGAAAGTCCTATCAGAATCTGTTCAGCCGTTTCAGAGATTAACTGGAACAAATAGACAGACAGACAAAAAATTTAAGAATTGATTTTTGATCATAAGTACCATATACACTTTCATATGTATTTAGTAAAAAGCTGTTATTATGACATTACAAACAGATAGTTCAATTTTATTTATTTGTATAGATTACTATAGATTAAAATTAAGAAATAATACATTACAAGAATAAAATATCAAAGACCTTTATATATAACCTTTATATATCAGCCTATAAATATCCCACTGCTGGGCTCGGGCCTCCCATTATAAAACGCACGGGAACGGCCAGTATAACTGCTACGCTTGTCGAAGGCGGCTTGGCAATTTGACAAATCGATTATCTTGATGTGCAGGTTGCATCATGATGTTTTCCTTCACCGTTGTGGTAATTGTAACAATATGCACATTAGGTCAGAAAACTGCCTAAGTGGTGCATGCGTTCCGGCCAGGATCGAACCCGCGCCCTTTGAATCTGGCGCGCGTGCGCTAGCCATTACGCTACCACGCAAAAACCTTTAGACATAAGTAATTATTTCAAAACCAAATTATTGTTTAAACATTATCATAGAAATTTGTTTTATGGGGTAATGAAAGAATAACATACTTTAATATGTCGGTTGTTATTTTGTGCAAAGAAAACATAACTTCGGATTTTGGTATAACATGTTTCAACGTGGTACCTTTAAACATAAGCTTTCGAGTATTGTATTAGATATATTTGTATAATTATGCTTTTCTAATTTCAAAAAGGCAATGTTTGTTAAGGGCAAAGGTCATAGTGAACGCGTTCTGCTAGTAGCTCACAACGCTCATAATGCTACGTCAGCCGTTCCACATGGCGACCACAGTCGTTACGGTCGTGGCGAAAACGTCACTAATAACGTCATCATTTTCGATCACATAGCGCTCACAACGACCCATGTCAAGAGACGGGTCGAAATGGGCGTTGACCACAGAGCGTTAATTCTCTATCTCTTGACATTGGAAAGGCTCTATTTTCAAATCAACCAATGACATTTGTGCATTTCGTTGTTTATGACATCAATGCTCCATAATCCGTTCAATTAGAGTTTATGATTGTAACGTCCGCAAGCAAGGTGAACGGGCGAAATCGCGTTCGTGAACGTGGTCGTTGTGAGTCTCTTGTGGAACGTAGCCATAATTGTAAAAGCTGAGTGCGTGTCAACTGCCATTGAATGAATGAATGAATTAATGTATCTTTATATGCTGAGATACAGATGGCATGTCGACAATAGCTGGTAGAACAGTATGACTAGTATCACCGAATCTGACCTATGATTGACCTATGATATTGTTACAACTTAGCCAAAATTCCACGAAACAAGCCGACAAATGTGAATGCACACCTGCCGGCCATAAAGCACGGTTTATTACCTCCCCGCATTTAGAATTCTTTTGTTTACTTTGTGTTTAATATTTGTAATTAGAAAAGCCGCCTATTGTTTATTGTAATCCTTTATGGTAGGCAATGGGCCAGGTGTGATTCTTAGAAACCATTGTTTACCCGGTCGTGACATATTGTAAGCTGAGTATAAAGGAATGCCCGAACGGAAAGACCGGCAGTCAAGCGACGATTACGATACGGGCAAGACGTGTATACATTCGATAAGCTAGGCAGTGACGGACTTTGCGCATGTTATTGAATCGTGCAGTTTGTACTAGTTGTGTTCGGTTATATTTGTACCAGTGTTATACGTGTTTGTATAGTTCTAATAAATTCTATAGTAATTCCAAACGGCATTTTAATTCGAGTCCTGTAACTCGTAACAATATTAAATTTAGAGATTCAGTACAAATCAACTGTGCAACTGATAAGGATTTTTAAATTGATATTTTTGTATTCATTGTCTTACTAGATAGACATTTGCTGATGGATTGTTAGCCAAAATATGTGGAACCTGTATCAAAATACAGTATTTCTCTCAATATATTCGCCAGTGGGTATGTATATACTGATCAGGGGCTCCATTATTTCGTAAATACGTACGTACGTAGGCATAGGGTAGTCGGGCGAGCAGAATAGATGGGGTTAAAGAACTTTATTTCTCATAAAAGAATTTTTACAATTCACTTAAACTATGAGAACATTTATAAGTTGTTGAACAATAACTTGTAATTTGTAACGAGATAGAAAGCACAAATACTGAAGTTGCAGGTAGTTTTGATTTATTTTGTACATACAAGTTACAAGTTCTTTCGAACCAAAATAGACAAGGATATAGATTTCGTGGAAGTGTCATCGTGTAATTTGTTAGATTTAAAAAAATTATAATGCATTTATTTTTATATGAGTAATGTCTTATATAATAATATTTGCAGTTATTGTATATTGCGACAAATATAATTTTAATTTTGCTAATTTAAAATATTTTGTAACACGTCATTTTTTTATACATAGATCCACTATGTTCACAAAATTTTTAATAATCAAATATCACGATGAGAGAGACATGCATATCAGAAGTTTGAACTTTTACTTCAACTACTAATTCGAAAGTTTGTAATGAATTAATTCTGGAATAATATCTGATAATAAGAATAAAGTTTTCATAAGTTCCTCTGTATCATCACTTTATTAGCCTATTGATGTCCATTACTGCATACACCTCTCCTAAGGCTTTATTTGTTTCTCATCACATTCTGTCACACAATTATAAAATATTATTACTAGATAGATAGATAACACTCTATTATACACCAATACAAAAATGAACTTAGACTAAAATTATATCTAGTTATGTACAAAGGGCAGTCTTATTGCTAAAACGCGGTCTCTTCCAGACAACCCCAGGAATGAATTGGGATGATAATGATGGTATATGTAACATATAGTACGATCTACTTACTTTTTAATAATAAATACAGAAATTATATATATATATATATATATATATATATATATATATATATATATGCAGAAATTTTATATATTACATAGATACCATGCCCAATGTAAAAGAATGCGATGTTAATATCTCTCTCAACGACACTATAGACTTAACCTAGTTGATTCAACTGTATTCTTAGGCATTAATCTAGATCAGAAGCCCCACTGGGGCGCTCATATATATACTCTCAGGAAAGCGTAGTTCTGCTGCATATGCGGTCAGAAGAGTTAGGCAGTTCACTGACGAAGAGACTGCTAGACTAGTTTATTTTAGTTATTTTCATAGTGTCATGTCCTATGGTATTTTACTTTGGGGCAACGCTGTTGACTTAGAGACCATATTTGTTTTACAAAAAAGAGCCCTAAGGTCAATCTACAACCTCGGCCCTCGGGAGTCTCTTAGGGAACGCTTTAAGGAAATCGGTATTATGACGGTTGACTGCCAATATATTTTTAATATAATATATAATTTATATTCGTAATAATTTGAGTGCCTACAAGCAGTATAAGGATATTCACCATTTCAACACCAGGCATTGTAATAGACTGATGTTGTAACATATTTATAACTACATCTAAAATTTTTGTTATGCTACCTAGCTGTTTTTTTATTGAAAATAAAGTTTATTATTATATTATTATTATTATTAAAAGAATAACAATCATCTATTTTTTTATATTTGATATATTATAAATATGTTTGTGTGTATTTAATTTATAAAATATGTAGTTTAAGTATGTTTGTTTAAGATCTACCTAATAATCTGCACCACTTATATTGGTTACGTTAAATTGTTCTTTAATATTAGGTTGCCTGCAAGAGATTGCTTTAAGCGATAAGGCCTATTGTTTTTACCATAACAATATTGTAATTGTGAATTTTTGAAATTGTATATTTGGTGAGCAATAGAGTGTTATACATTCTATTACATTCTATTCTAATAAACGGCTATTCAACTTTCAGGGCAAAAGGGCTAAAAGAAAAAACAACTTTCCAAGCTCTTCCTTCATCCAGCAAGTATGAAACAAACTTCTGAGACCCTCTAAGTTTCACGATGAGGGTTCTCTAATTACGTTAACACTGCCTTAGTAGTTGATTGGTCAATATCAAAGGGACCGCGATCACAATATTATTTGCCAAGTTGAGACCGTAAGATAATCTCGACGTCAGGCCTTAGGATATATGGATCCCAAGGACGGCTCATGTCTCCAAAGTAGTGATGGGCAGTACAAGACTTTAAAATATGTTTGTAAGAGTATCATGACATTTTGTACCAAACCAGTACAATGTACCACTTCAAATGAGGCGAGGACATTTGCACGATTTGTACCGCGGCAGTACATTTGAAGCGATGAGGCCGGTGAGCCGATGAGCGTCATTCCCTCATTTGTCGCGTTCAAAACTAGTTCGGAAATGTTCGTTAAGAATCGGATGTGTTCGGCCTCGGTCACCTCAGTTTACTAACAGTCGTAATATGACATTGTCATGTTGTCCCTCTTTGTCATGTCAATATGCGTAGAGGCGTTATTGTAGTATTGTAGCATAAACCTCGTTCCGTCCTACCTCTTACTTTTGAGTAGTAGCGTGACAAAACTGTTGAAGTGGTACATTTCCAATTTTGGGCCGTATCAGTACAAACGTATTTTGTACGGGACAAATGTACTGGCTCACACGTGTACTGCTCGTCACTACTCCAAAGCCACCCTGTATATGTTTACTAAATTTATATCAAAGCTAGAGTTTTTCATGCGGCGTAGAAAAACAATAGGTAGTAGCTCTACGTTACGTACATAAAAAATGAATTAGGTATTTTATATGTATATAAACCAAATCAATACTTTGGGTTATTGTTCAATTCACTACAATTATCAATATAGTGTAGACAACTGCAAAGCAAAAGCAACCAACCTTCTTTGAAGTACCTAATATGAAATTTTTTTTATTGCATGATTTCAGCATACAGACAGACGGCCCACTTGATGAAATGCGGTTACTATCGCCTATGGACATTTGCAACACCAAAGGTGCTACAAATACGCTGCTGCTCTCTTAAGGGAGACTGGAACCTGGTCACTAATGCCGGAACACAACTCAAGGTCCTTATGGCGGCATACTCTAGACCAGGGGTGATAGCCATCCAGTCGGGCGAATACCCTACCACCTGGCTGGGTTGTTTTGTCGCATCTTACGACAGGCAACCCGGCCGCAGGAAATTATATTCTTAATTGTATGTATAATGTGGAAATTATAATCTGCAATTAATGACACGTGGGCAACCTGACAACGTATTTGTTATTGAATTAAAGCGATCGTTGTCTAAATCGCAATTGCAGCGTCATCTTTTTTACTAATCCGTCTATTCCACGGAAACGACGTCATTTATTGGGATAAAAAGTATCCTAATTTACGCCCCGGGATATAAGCTAGCACTATGTCGAGCTTCATTTAAATCCGTTCAGTAGTTTTCACGTGATGCTCTAACAGACTCGACTCGAATTAAAATGCCGTTGGAATTCCTATACAATTTATTAGAACTATACAAACACGTATAACAGGTACAAATATAACTGGACGCAATAAATCCTTATGTATTGGACAATTAAATAACACGGACAAAGTTCGTCACATCACTATATCTCTTATGGAATGTACGTCTTGCTCGTATCGTAATCCTCGCTTGACTGCCCCACCCCACCTTTCGGGCATTGTTTTATACTGCACGGTGCAATATGTCTACCTCATCGCGTGCACCCGATTTCCCGGAATCACACCTGGCCACTGCCTACCGGAACAGATTACAATACACAATAGGCGGCTTTTCTAATTACAAATATTAAATACAAACAAAAACAAAAGAAATGCAAACGCGGGCGGTAATAAAACTTGGGGTTTATGACCGCAGGTGTTCATTCGCATTTGTTGTTGTGCTTCGTGGAATTTTGGCTAAGTCATAACAATATTAATAAGGATATATATATATATATATATAAAAGATGTTATATATTAAACCAGCGACAGGAATTTGATATTATAGATATAGTAAGTTCCAATTTGTACATTAATGTAGAGGAAACCAGTAAATAATAATTCAAAATTTTACGCCTTCATGTACATTTCAATAAGTTTTCAGTCTATAGAATAGATTGTCGTCAAGTCCTTACCCCAGAGAGATATAGCGAACAGTAGTCACGTCAAGCCTGTCATGAGCAAGGAACAGGATAATTCAAAAGTAAACAAAACAGATCTATTACTTACCTAGATCTATTAGTTACCTAACTGTGTCTACTTGGTGAGGCGTCATTTACATGTCAGTCAAAAAATAAGTACGTAGCGAAAAAGGATAGAGTATTTTAGTTGAAATTCAAGTTTTTATTCAAAATAAGTTCCACTGGAGAACACTTTTTGAAGGTATACATATAAGTTAAAATTAATTTCTCTTCCTGTTCTATGTACGCTTCGCAACGTGTTATTGCTGTTAAGGAGAAGAAGCGGCAAGAAACTCCCCAGCAACACGTCTAGCAAAAAATTGTTTTTCTTTATATTTCTTATATCTCAAGTTCTTTGTTTTATAAGTTTTATACAGAAGTATGTTACAGAATTACTTTTGAAGAATTAATTGAGTTGTAGTAAACAGTTGAAGGTAGTTGTAGAAGTTGTACTTGTAGAAGGTTTTTTTTCGTGGGGTGAAAGACCCGAAATACAATTAATTTAAATATAAAATATTGCGTATTTAAAAAACTTACAGTACAGCGTAAGATCATAAGAATTTGAGTTATGGTGTGAAATTATGAAAGTTATATAATAGTAGATTGTTACACAAGGGATGAAAGTGACCTATGTAGGCGTTAATAATACGAGTGTAAGGTTGTATTTTAGATATAGAGGTGGAACACCGGCAGTGGGATGGCATTAAAAAACATGGAGATTAATACATAGAATATAATTAATGAAATGTGGTTTTATTTAAAACATAAAGTAACATTACAACGAGTGCCTAAACAGACCTTTCGCCCGAGGTGGAAACACTCTGCTTTTGAGTTCGAATATGAGAGCAAAGTAAATAAAATAGATTAGTTAAACTAACAACTAATTTTCTAATGAAATCAGGCGTTGAATCTATATTTAAATCTGATTAACTCATTTAATACGTCACATATTACGTCAAGTATTTTATTTCTATGCCATTCTGCCAGCCAGTAGTTTGTCACTGATGATAGTAAATATTTAGCTCAAATGTATGAAGATTAAATAATAATTTAGTGAAAAGTAATTTATAAGTATAAAATAATGTTAAAAAAATTGATAATATTTTTTTAATTACAATTTTATGCCGCGATTTAACAGTGGCTGTATAAAAAGTTCGGTCATGGCTGGCATAGTTTTTAATTTTTTTGACAGCAGGTAAAATCGTTTCCTAGGGACGAAAAGTACCGTTTTCATCCATTCATCACCATGTGATCAGGTAAGTACAAGCGTACTTTCCGATTATGAGAAATACAAATAAAAATTTCATTCTACATTTTTTTTAATAATAGAAGAAAATATACAGATGGCTTGAGGACCTCCTTCTTTTTCAAGTCGATTACAAAATTAATAGTAATTACTGTTGTGGGATTATTGATTATTTTTAAGTAATATCTATCGTTTATTTATAATATTACAAAATTCTAAACATGCGGTGTCAGTACATTGAAGCTATTTAAAAAACAATTGGAATGTACTATATAAACGATGGAGAACACGATTTGTTTGTTCGGGATTCACGTAAAAACTACTGGGCCGATTTCGATGCGGTTATCACTGATCGACAGCAAGTTCTTAAACTAATCTACACTACTTTTTATCCTGGGTATTTTTCTGGGAATTATTTAAAATGGCCAGATTGAAAAAATAATAGAATTCCAATGCGAGTTTTTCACTTTTGCAAATTTTACGTGATAAAATGTGTGATATTTTTCTCCCGGGAACGGTTTGAAGTTGTTCGGATGCATAAAAAAATTCTTATTCCGACACAGTTTTCACTAGAGCGGTAACTTAGATTCTTTTTAAATGCTACAATACTAACTTTGTGTCCCGGGAAAATTCCTGCGGAATTCCCGGGACAAGTGTTTCGACTCACCTCTATGTTTTGCTGAGCAGTTATCTAGGTTAAATGGACGTAGTTTCTTTGTTATTATTATATGTTTTTATATTATATGTAAAAAACCGAATTAAGTTTTTATGTAAGTAAAATAAAGCTACTGGCAAAGGCTTGACACGCGTCGTAGCGGCGAGGCAAATTCTAGTTGTTGAACAAAATTGATTGAGTTTTTGGAAAATCTCATCTCTCTTACCCATGTTTTTGGCGTGAGTTGAAAAATCTTCATTTTTCTGAACCGTAACTGTCCACATAAACTTATCGTTCTAGGGCTTATTTACTACAAATATTATTGTAAAACTTAGACAATCGTGGTATATTTTTCGTATTCCCAAGCTTCAAAAACCACATATAAAGAAGAAAACAGGGTCTCAAAAACTTGTCATAATGACACTGGTGTATTTTGAGTTACGGCTGGAAGTTACACGAAGAAACTGGTTGGAATGTATTATGCCCAAGAAAAAGTGTTGTAACTCAAGCGATATAACGCCATCTATATGTAAATGACGTTATATTTATTGCACACTATAAATGTAGATGGTTCTTTTTATCTCTGTCCACTAAACTTGAGAGTAACCGCGACAGTAAAATATTTAATTAAAACAAAGACATCAAGATATCAGTAATCATAAAAAGTAATTTACAAAAATGTATATTAAAATGTTTTTAGGCTTTCTTAAGTGTTAACGCCATCTGTTAGTTAGTAACTAACTATACACACTACATTTACTCTGTCGCATCAACTCATTCCCGGTATGTATCCTTGCCATTCCATCCATTGTCGCTCCGCATCCCCGCGCTAACTAACCTAAGATCAAACGTGTCGTGGCATCGTGTCAATAAAACAAGATTAAACATTTATTATCGACAATTAAGCTGTAATAACGTGATATAAATAGTGTATGAAAAACCCAGCGACCTCCAAAATCTACAGTCCAGCTACCTCCACCAATTAGTAAAGCAGGTTAGTCCCCTGTCTCTCCCTACATTTTCCTACAGCAACCATTTTAGCAATAACAAAATAGAGAATTTTTATTAAAACTAGCTTTTTAGTTTGAAATCGGTTTTTTTTTCTAGTTTTTAGTTACGCAAATACTTGAATAGTTTTAGAAAAAATATATTCAAATGTCATCATTTCCACATATATGAAACACGTAGTATAATATATTATAGCCGTGCAGGAACGGAGAAAGAATACAATTTCCTACGGCCGGGCGGCCTATCGTATTTGCCCGTCGGGATGGCTACCACCCCTGGTCTAAAGTATGCCGCCATAATAACCCGAAAGTTGTTCCGGCCTTAGTGGCTAAGTTCCAGGCACCGTTACGAGAGCAGCAGCACATTTGTAGCACCTTTGATGTTGCAAATGTTCATAGGCGATGGTAACCTCTTTCTACCAGGCCCAACAGTCTGCTGAACTTGTGAAGTAAAAAAAGCCTTTAGTATTTGAGGATTGCTCTCAATCCTCAAATAGCCCCTGGGATCCATTCATTATATCCTGAATTGGTGACAATGGGACCATCTCAGGAGTATGTTTTATCGAATTAAAAAAATGTAAATTGGATCTTATCTCATTGCATTAAAGTTGGAAATTGTATCAAATTACGTTATAGGTCGCTCTACGCCCCGTAAAAAAACCTATTTCCAAAAAAGCACTAATCCATTCTCGAATACGAGATCTAGCCAGAAAAGTATAAGAAAATCATGAAATTGAACGGAAAAATAATTAAAAAAGATCATGATCATTTTATTCTCGTTTTGTCTATCTATATGACAGTCATGTTTCTCAAGTACTGATTTAATTTAACAAAATTTGACAGAATGCTATATGTTCTGACTGACTCCTTCTCCAGGCTGTCTTACTTTAGAACTCTTTGCCCACTGACGTCAGAAAAGCTCTTTTGCCATCAAAAAGAAAAATCTTTTGCCATATTCAAAAATTTATTTAGAAATAATTATATAAGTCTTATGCAATTATGTATGTACTAGTTTACAATAGACTGTAATCTGTTGTCCATGTGTGTCATATTTTTTCCTTTTTCTTTGTTACATAATAATTATAGATAATTTAAGAATTTCCTTTGAGTCAGGTTGCCTGGAAGAGATCGCTTTTAGCAACAAGGCCGCCTTTTTAACTGACTTCTGTTATTGTCTTGTTGTGTATTTTTGTTTTGGTCAAATACATAATATTCGTTTTTATTTTTATTGCTGAAGGCTGACGGCCCAACTGTGATGGATAACGGTTACTGGCCTATGGACATTAGCAGTGGTGCTGCCGGTCTTGAAGGAGAAACTGGAACCTGACCACTGATGCCGAAACACAGCTCAAATTTGTTATGGCGGGATACTCTAGACCAGGGGTGGTAGCCATCCAGTCGGGCGAATACCCTACCACCTGGCTGTGGGTTGTTCTGTCGCCTCTTACGACAGGCCGCCAGGCCGCAGGATTTAGTATTCTTTTTCTGTTCCTGCACTGAGACGATTTTAAGATCACGGAGTTAAGATTGATCACAAGTACCAACATCCTTCGCTTTCTCCCCTTGGTAAACAATGTAGTATTCCAGCTCGATAAAATATAATAAAAGTTATTTAATTTTTTCTCTAAACAATGTTACTGAAATAGACTACTTTTACTTCGTTTAAGTACTTAAGAAGAAAACAAAGGTCTTGAAAGTACAAAAGTCTTTCGTGGAAAAGCTCCACAGCGTAGTATTTTAGTTGATTCAGAGAAAATTAATATATTTAAAGAGATTAATTATATTACTATATACGTGAAGTAATAAAAATCAGTGAATAATAGATGTAAACGATGTTGTGTTATTAGAAACTTTCATATAGGTGCAAGATATTTTTGCTCTACCATATAATGAACTAGCGTTCCCTGCGGTTACACCGCAGATCACCCTTGTGATTATTCCCTTTGAATTTGATGAATGTAGATGATGACTATGATATACACAGACAGACAGACATGACGAATACATTTTAGTACATTAAAGTTTTTACCAAAAAGCTACGTAAACCTGAAAAGGTTGAAATGTTCGTTTAAAATAATCAGTATGCTCACTTCCCGACTTTTCTAGTTGACGTACTGGAGTATATAACACTGTGGTATTTTTAGTAAATACACCAATCTAGCTGGCGAGCCATACACTAAAGAAGACGGGACTTTTGGGCGAAAGAAATGTAATGAAATGAGATAAGGCTTAACAAAAACGTGATATTAACATCAGCCCTAAATTCAATCTGAAAGACGAGAGATCTTAAGAACAGAGTCAAATTTTTTTTAGTAAATATTGTATGGTATCGATTACCACAATCGATTCATGTGAATGAATTATAACAATTAATAATATTGTTACATGCCGTCAAAGATAAGCAGCACAGCCTATTGTAAGCGCAGCTTATTGTCCTCCCGGATTAAGGAACTCTTTTGTCTTTTGAATTTGTAGTTAAGAAAAACATGCTATTGTTTTTTTACTTGTTTTATAACCATCATTAGCGTCGAACTAATCCCTATTGTTATTGTTTTCGACTTTGTGGACGTTCGCAGGTGTGCAAATTAATATTTCTTAGAAACTCAGTGTGCGCCTCCAATTTCTTTGTACTGTGTAGTTAGTATAAGACGATGCCCGAATGGAGAGGCGGGCAGTCAAGCGACGACTACGAAGCGAGTAAGACGTTTTCTAGTACTCTCGATTAGCGACATAAACGATGGACTTTACGCGTGTCGAATAGTATAGAATCGTGCAGTATGAACTGGTTGCATCCAGTTTTATTTGTATCTGTTTTATACGTGTTTGTACAGTTCTAATAAATTCTATAGTAGTTCCAACGGCATTTTTAATTCGAGTCCTGTAGCTCGTAACAATATGTGACATCCACTAATTGAGAATGTTATCCTCTGTGAGTTATTTAGTTGTAATACAGACTAAGTTTACTGGCTCCAGCGAGGCTTAAAGACGGTCATATAAGTCTAGCTTTTATGCGTCTTTGTCTGTAAGTCAACGTCTACTAACATGTTTTAAGCCTTAATCACACATTGGTAATATTTGCTCTAATATACTAGCGGTCTCGGCAGATGTTGTCCTGCCCTGAAATAAAACAAATCTGGAACCCGATTCCAGCGCCAAGTATTTTTTTACATTATTGAAGTTTTAGTAGAGCTCCCTAATTTTTATATAACCTATATTAATAAGGAATAGTGTAGCATTCGAATGGTGAAAGAATTTTTGAAATCGCTCCAGCAGTTTTTGAGTTTATTCGTTACAAACATACAATACAAATATTTCCTCTTTATAATATTAGTAGAGATTGGGGCCCAATACACCAATGTGTGAATCAGTCTTTGGACACAATGTTAGGGGCGTCCATTAATTACGTGAGGCCTTTTTGGCGATTTCCCGACAGCTGGAGAGGTATCGTGAGATTTAGTTTAACCAGCTCCCCCGGTCCCCAATATCACGTGAATTTTTCAATATGTGTTTCTAGTGGTATACAGAAGTATACAGAAGCTGACATATTTTTTCTAACCCCTTCTTGTACAAAAAGAAAACTGTGGAGTTGTCAATGGATGTACCTGTTGCTCATCACTAATTTTACGAGTTACGGGACTCGAATTAAAATGTCGTTGGAATTATTATAGAGTTCATTAGAACTATACAAACACGTATAACACAGGTAAAAATATAACCGAACACAACAAGTCCAAACGTAATGCAGAAGGTCGTAATTCAATAAAACGCGCAAAGTCCGGTACTATTAGATTTCCGATTGTAGTACATACGTCTCGCTTCGATCGTGGTTCTCGCTCGACTGCCCCTCTCTCTATCAAGCCACGGTTTTATACTACACAAATGCAAATATGTCTGCCCGGCAAGCGTCTACGTAACTTCCTAGAAATCGTAATACGCACACCTGGCTAATTATGCCTGCAAACGACCATAAACGAGTACAATAGACTGATCTCCATAATAGCCAATAAATAAGTAAACAAAAGAAGACGATCATAAAAGAATTACAATTAGTTCAAATGCCAAGAGGTAATCAAATGTGTTTTTTTACAGATATGCAGGTGGATTTTATTTTCGTCGGAACTTAAGTTGTAACACTAATATAACAAACAGATTCTGTACTGTCAAGTACTGTAGTGAATTTCATATCTATTGACGACTGTATACCAAATCTTATAAAATCAATTCGTAATTCTCTGGGTAACAACTGACTGACAAACAGACGAATTTATTTCTTTTTTTATTATAGTTGTGGGCAACGACGCTGGTTCCGATACAAGTAATATTTAGCAATAATTTATGATTTTAATTTAATGTTTTTAGTGGTGTAATAGTTCGTTGCCCTAAATAAGTTAAAATAAAAAAAAATGTAAACGGAGAGTGCGCTGCAACTTTTATCGAGTCGCGCGTTTAGCTGCTAGTGGCGCTTAAACAATCGAAAGGCCTCTGTGCTATAATACACTGTTACCAAATTCTAAAAATTAACATCACCTAATATCATGTTGTTAAATAGGTTATAAATATAGATTACAAAACGTGTTCCGTAATATTAGCACAATCAATCTTTCCGCGTACGTCATAACTTCCAATTTTAGTATATTTAAAAACAAATGCATCGCTACCCCGTGCGAGCTATCGACGCCGATGCTGCCCTCACGCGGACAGTTAGTGCTACTTCCTACACCGCACGCGCCGCATCGACCTTCCTGTTTTTTCGTCCATATTCAAGTGTTTTCCAAATATACAATTAGCTAATCCTCTAGCCAATCGAGAAATCGTGCCAGTGAATGTGAATTACAATCCACGATCGAAGGGTTCCCGCAGCACAGCTAGCAAGGTAAGTTGGTTGTGCATTTGGCGTTTTCCAATTTCCGCATTCTAAACCGTACAAAACGTTATGTTAAAAATAATTGAATTTAATTTAATGTTATATTTGTTTAGACAAATTAAACGATGGGAAGATGACATAACAAAGACTGCAGGGATACTATAGTTGCGAAATTGCCTAATACGGGACATTCTACGTTTTCGCTCTGTTCAATATAATCAAGTACGAAGGTTATGTATATAAGATTCGTATCATGTTGATATTAGCACAGAAAGGTTTTATGTTCTATGAAATAATTAATGTAATTACGACCTTTTTGATTTAACTTACTTGTGATAGAAATATCTAACTGAAAGTAAAATACCTATTGTTCATGCAACATTGTACTCGGACTTGGTAGTATCGATATAACCAGGCGGCGCTCGCCGCGGGAGGAAAGGCTTACATATTTTCGGCGGAGTTAATAAGACATTTGATCAGACATGTGTCTAATTACGGCGGCAGTACATAATTTCGGTGATAACAAAGGATAGGTGATAATTGTGACACGTGCGTGTTCATGGTGTGAGACCAGCCGGCCGGCAAAGGACCCTCGACAGCGCAGCCTTGGTGAGTCGTTCTACTTCGTTCCGTTGTGCAGGTTGCTAGGGACGCGAATACCGACAAGCAAGGAGCCCACCCATACATACAGCCCACTATAATTATAGGCTAGCAATAACCCGAACACCTATGAAATATCTTTCAATGTTGTGAAATCAATAAAATGCTTTGCCAGTATATGTACTATTGTGTATATTTTTATATACTACCCACTATAAAATCTAACACGTGCGCTAGCCATTACGCTACAACGACTTATAACCTACCACCTGGCTGTAGGTTATTTTGTCTCATCTTGCGAAAGGTCGCCCGGCTGCAGGAGTTAATTTCTTTCTACCTTCTTCTACGTATACATATTTATAATTAGTAAAATTGTTTGCTTCATTAGTTCGGAAGCATGGTTTGGCGATTAAATTGATATATATGGATTTTAGGTTGTTAGAGAAATTGTCAACACGGATGCGTTTTCAAGAAGACTTTATTTATTGGTGTTACCACTCTAAGAAGACGATAAATTGCACAACCTTTTGGTGTTGCCATTTGAATACTGGTTTTGGGCCATCTCGCGACACCTTGTCGTAGACATGCTTTTTCATCAGAATTTAATTAAATTAAAACCAAGCTTCAGCGTTACGATTTCTCGTATAAAATAAAGGAGCAAAGAATCCAAGCTATTTGCATAAAATTTACGGCGTATGAATCACTAGGTAATTTGATTTCAAAGTTGAGTTCAATATCGTAACGTGTGTGGGAGTGAATGTGCGGTTATAAAATGCTAATACGAAACAGAAGATTACTTGCTCGTACCAAAGAATTTTGTTGTCAGTCACTCTTATAGGTCATTTTATATACTGGATATCCCTAAACTATTGTAATATTTGCAACAACTCAGAAGGGTTTATGGTAATAAAAGAACAGCAACTGGTCTGTATACTTATAATCAGAGAAGCTTACTGCTTAAATACATTTCATCCACTCACTCTACACACTGAACAGACATTTTTAAAACACCTCGCCATCCCTCCAACAATTTTACAGTTTAAGAAAGTAGCAAAAATATTTATTAACCTTAAAAAAGAAACATGACAAGAACAACTATGTAAGTAAGTATGTATAGAGTAGAAGTACTTTAAATATTGTAGACAGAATATTTTGCTCAATGAGAACAATCTTTTATTTTTAACCGACTTCCAAAACGAGGAGGCTCTTCATTGAGCTGTGTTTTATTTTTTTGTCGTATGTGTGTTATGCGATTAATCTATTCGTAAGTGTATACTCCCGAGGTGGTCCCATGGTTGCTAAGTAGGATCTGATGTGTGGATGGAAGGGAAATCGAGAGCAACCCTTATTGACGTGCGTCTATCCCAATGGGGGCGGTACCGCCCCTTAGTGGGCGCTGGAGCTTTTCGTAGGGGCAGTAGCGGGTGTCCAAAGGCAAATGGCGGTCAGGCGTACCTACCTAATTAGAAATTTAATTAATTACTTTGAAAATACCTCCATTGATTATCTATTGACCCTCAGCCACAACCACGAGGAGCACGATTAGAGAGAGAGAGAGAGAAATAATTAATTTTTAATCTGTGATTATTAATAAATAATAGACAGACATGTAATATTGGTATAATTGACTATTTAACAATTTACGCGTGCCAACAGTACAATTTCTACAGGCGCATAATATATTGTTTTTAAAGTTATTCAAGTATTTGCGGAACTGAAAAGTGAGATTTTTTTTTTTTTTAATAACATCAATTGTTGTTGTTAATTTATGTTTTACTTGGTCCCGACTTCAAGATGTTGTTGATAGAAGTCGATTAAATATTTATTTTTTGCTTTTTTAGTTTGAAGTTGGTTATGTTGTTGCTAAAAAATTAATTTCAAAGATTTTTAAAAATTGGCTTGTTTTCTCTGGTCATCGAACCGACCAAATGTAAAAAGCAACTGAGTGTATTTTAACCGAATCAATTATGATGCTGATAGAAAGAATTATTCATAAGGATTAATTATTTCTATGTAAAGGAATTTTACACCATAGCCATGTGAATTGGAATTTAAACATTGTGTGGCGATAATGATTATGTGCAAGGGAGTAGTGTGTTGTCGAGGCTTAAAAAAAAATGCAATGCTGGCTAACAAGCAGATGGCCCAGCTGATGGAAAGTGGTCAATAGAGATGCCATAAATAGTGGTTAGGCCGAATACCGAATATTCAGCTACAAAATGTTCAGGATAAGATATGTCCGATTCGCCCGTAGCAGGTTAGTATTGAAGGAATAATTTATGATAGGTAAACTATGTTTTAACTGTTTTAAGAGCGATTTTAAATGATTTCTGACATTTTAAAAACTGGCCAAATCGTAATGTTATAATAAAAAAATATTAAAATCGCATTTAACACCGTTAAATGTAGTTTAACTATCAATATTTGATGGAAATATATACAATTTTAAGCAATATGTGCGGTTTTTTTCATCACCATATGACTATACCGTCTTATCCGTGCAGGAAGGGAGAAAGAATACAATTTCCTGCGCTAGAGGCGACAAAACAACCCACAGCCAGGTGGGAGGGCATTTGCCCGACTGGATGGCTACCACCCCTGATCTAGAGTATGCCGCCAAAACAACCTTGAGTTGTGTTCCGGCATTAGTGAGGTTGTAGTTCCCTTAAGAGAGCAGCAGCGCATTTGTAGCACCTTTGGTGTTGCAAATGTCCATAGGCGATGGTAACCGCTTTCCATCCAGTGGGCCGTCTGCCTGTCTGCTGAACTCATGCAATAAAAAAAAACAAAAAAATCTTACCAACCGTTCATTTTTACCTTACTATAGGTTAAAATTTGACATAAGCTACGTACAAGTAATGTCAAAATTCAACCGATTTTATAATTTTGTTTTTCCATTGAGGTCAAGGCCAGAGCGTAAGAATAGTGTTATAAAATGTGTTTAAGATCGACCACGAGTATAGACGATGGTGTGACCACTTCCGTCGGGTAAACCTTGTCACCTTTGTAGATAAATAGACGAAACTCTTTATCGTTCACCACATATTAGCCCCATTAAACAGTAAAGGCAGGAACAATGGGCAGCCTAATGGCTTTCTACCGATCTGTTCCAGACAACATGGGCTATGGATGTACATACATAATTGTATACAAATTGTGTACTTACAATTCATACATTGTTGCCTTAGATCATTCTAGGACATTACAAACAGGATTTTACAATGACATACACTATTTAACGGTGTTTAAATGTCTCAGACAATTAAAGCTAAATCTAGCTAAAGTCTATCTTTAGCTAGAGAGGATAAAGTTCAATATTACAGTAGAAAATGTAAATATAAAAAAAAAGAATGTAACTAAAACTTATCCAAAAATGTATCTTGTAAGAATAAGAATTTATTTATGACTGTACAAAAATGCCAAAAACTCCCAGTGAAGCGAAATTAAACAAACTCAAAAAATATGTGTATTTGCTGAATCGAATCGAACCTTGTAATTTTTTTTTTGGGCAGGCTACAGCTGAATAGCAGATGGCTGTTTCAGCGATACCGGCCGTGGTGGGCTTCCCGACTCCGTGGGAGTGGGGGCGTTCAGCCTGGAGGCACCTCCTGTGAGGTTCGACCTCGGCTTGACCGCTGCGGGGGGAATGACTATCGGATTAAGCCGTGACGCTTATTTATGCTAACAGATACTAATAACAGATATTCACAGACATCAGATAACAATTGTTATTTCTAGAAGACAATACCTGTTCTCCCGATAACAGGCACATAACAAGTCAAACATAAACATTAGCTACCTAACCGTTCTGTTAATCATTATTTTTCTCTCGTTCTATCTAAGCAAATCATACTTAAGCTAAAAAGAGATGCACCTATTATTCATATCAGTGTCTCATTTACACTTCAAGGATTTATACGGGCTAGAACGAGACACACCTAATATTTATAAGGTAACAGAATTAACAGACTGTAAATCATTTAAGATGCGCACACATTACGGGACGCGTCTGGAAAAAATGTGCACGCCCAGAATCGGACGCGGCTTTTGTGCTGCCAACTTCTCCTAGAGAAAACATGCTATGTGAACTCTTAATAAGCTTTAGATTGGCAAGGATTTGGAAAAAGCGCTGAAAATAAAATAATAAGACTAGATACTTTCTTAGTTTACTTTATTATAAAAACTTGGTCTTTTGACGATAATATTGCAATACACGTCGATATTTTAGTGAAGAGTTACATAATTTAAAAAAAAGCGCGAAATAAGGTGCTAAGCGCTGAAAAATAACTTTGTGTACATAGAGATAAAAATCTAACACTAAAAACGCTAAGTTGCCAACAGTAAGTATGCTCCGCAAGTCGCGTAAAGGAACTTGGTTCCAATAACAAGTGAATAACAATACGTTATTCCAGTGTTGCCAACCACAAGAAACGAAAAAACAACAACTGACCAATAAAAAAACAGGAGAAAACAGTAGGTAAAGTAAAAAAAAAGGCAGATTTCATACTTTCTTTTACCAACTTACCAGGACTCGCATACATTGTTATACTATAATATAGATAACAACATAATAAAAAAATAAAAATCAAAGTAAAATTATCTTTCACTTTCATCCTCAATTGCCTCATCTTCGGTATTTTCGGACTCATTTTGCTTTTTAAAATCATACATAGTTTTGTTAAACTTCTGCATGTGCCTTTCTGTGGTTTCAAATGAGTAGAATCGGTTATTTCGGATTTAGTGTGTAATAAATGCTCCTTTAATAGTGTAATAGGTGGCATTGAACGCTAATTTAAAAACAGTAAAAATTAGGAATGAAACGGAAACAATGTGAAAACAGCAAAACTACTGTTAAAACAGTAGGGTTGGTAACACTGCGTTATTTAATAACAGACAATTAATGCTGTTATTTTTGGATAACAGATAATATAACTCATCTCTATTATCGACTCCGCCGGCCCTAGTCTATCTTTATTACCGCTTCGCAACCTATTATATCTAGTAAAGAACACGGATAAAACTGGAGAAGAAGCGGCGACTAACCAAATTTTTTTTTAATTGGACTTGACTTTATGTTGTTGGTCCGAAGACCTCACAACTTTACCGGGGTTTTTGGGGCGAGTGCCTTTGCGAAGCGAAGGCGCTCGAGCCCGGGAGGCAACTTGCTCGAGGGGGCTCCCTAGGGAGTTTCACCTCGGCTGGACTGTTGCCATGAGAGGGGGATGAATCTAATGATGCCCACCATAGGGCGACACAATGCACTAATTGAGAGCGGGCGACGGGTAATATAAAGCCCGAGAGGAAGGATCCCGGCGGACCGGGATCGGCGGTTCGCGGTGGCCTATACTATCTTACTGCCGTTTCGCAACGTGTTATGGCTGGGAGAGAAGAAACGGCGAAAGAAACTTCCCAGCAACACGCCTAGTCTATCCTATGGGGGCTGTGTCTCCTGGCGTCCCTCGCGGGGACGTGGAGAGATCGTAATTGGCGGCGTCGACGCCGCCGTCTGTGTCTGTCTGTCGGTGCCTGCCAGCCTGCCGTCCTAACCGTGGGCGGGCTGATCCGAGCCAGCCGTTTTGTGATATCGTCGACCTTGTCCATGAGGATGTTACGCGGTCGTCGCACGAGAGCCTTTCGTCGAGGCTTATAATCGGACGCGGACACGACGAGGGGATTTCGATGGTGCGGCGCTAGATCGAAATACTTACGCGAGAGCGACGTAATGTAGTTTTTGATGGAGGGAAGCTCCAGATCGCGGTGGATGTCGACGTTACGCATATAGAGGGGAGCACCGACGGCTCTGCGCATGAATTTATTCTGAACGATTTGCAGTTTCTTTAAAAGGGCAGGCTTGGCATGGCCGAATACCACACTCGCGTATGTCATGATCGGGCGGATGCATGTTTTATATAGAGTAAGCTTGTGTCTGAGGGACATTTTGCTTCGTTTATCTATCATGGGTGCTAGACGACCCATCACAAATCGCGCTCTATTCCGGACTATAGTGATATGCTCGTTGAAGCGCAAGTTCTGATCTAGGGTGACACCCAGGTATTTGGTGTACTTTGCCCAGGGGATCTCTTGTTCGTAGAGCGAGATGGCTTTTAAGCGAAGGCAAGCGCGTTTGGGAGAGCGAAGCGTGCCCGGGAAAAGAACATTGCTGCGCTTTTCTCCGGGTTTACCTCTATCCTCCATTTGCGAAACCATTCGCCTAGCTCTGTTACAGCTACCTGTAGCCGGACGCAAGCCATTTGTCGGTTGTGATCTGATGTATAGAGTGCGGTGTCATCCGCGAAGAGGGCCAACTCTACATCTGGAGTTTTTGGGATGTCGCTGGTGTACAGCGTGAAGAGTAGTGGAGATAGTGCCGAGCCCTGTGGTACACCGGCTGTGAGTGGGTGAGGGACGAGCGTGTTCCCTCCACTCGAAAACGGATGCTACGGCCTAGGAGGAAGTCTCGCAAGATGAGCACGAGTCTGTCTGGTACACCGAACTGGTACAGCTTGTAAATCAAACCGTTATGCCAGACCTTGTCGAAGGCCTTAGCTACGTCAAGGAACAGTGCGGCTGTTCCTATAGGGCGACGAGGGCGATGGGCAAAGTGGGGATAGTATGTGCTCCGTGATGCGGTGCACCTGTTGAACGCACGAGTGTCTGGCACGGAATCCAAACTGCTCATCGGGTAGTAGATGTTTGCTGATGGCAAAATCTCTTAGTCTAGAGAGGATGACCCTCTCGTAAAGCTTGCTGAGTGTGCTCAGTAGGCTGATTGGGCGGTAGCTGGACGGTTTATTAGCCGGTTTTCCAGGCTTGTGAATACCGATGACGTCTGCTTCCTTCCAGGTCGCGGGGAAGAGCAGTTTGTTATGGCGGCATTGAAGATGCTCACTAAGATTATAATCAAGTGGCCGGGGAGGAGTTTTAATACGCGATTGTTAATGCCATCGATCCCTGGGGCCTTTCGTGGTTTGAGGGACTTGATCAGATCTTGCACTTCTTCCACCGTGACTGGGTCGAGTGTGGTTTCCGCTGGTAAGGAGGATCTACGTTCAACCTCGGAGTCCACCTCCGTCAGGTGTGACTGGTCGACGTTTTGTGTAGTGGGGAGCATTGAAGCTCTAGACTCTGAGCAAGGCATTCGGCTTTCTCCTCATCATCGAACGCCTCGGTGTTGTCGGCTCTTTCTAGCGCGGGTATGACAGTGAGGGTATCTGATTTGAGAGCTCTAGCCAGCTTCCAGTACGCCTGGTGAGTTGGTTCGATATCTCTCAACGTTCTGTCCCAACGTTGTTCCCTGACTTCCCGGATACGTAGTTTGACCTCGCGCTCTAGTTGGCGGAGTCGGACTCTGTTGTCTTCGGTGGGATATCTGTCGTGAGCTCTGGAGGCGGCTCTCTTTTCCCTCAGCAGTACCCTCACTTCGTCCGGCAGGCATAAGTGGCGGTCATTCTCCACTGGCACCTGTCTGGACGAGTTCCGCAATGCGGATTGAAGGTGGCTGGTGAGGGCCTCGATCGCCGTCTCCGTGTCTTGGTGGGATTCGATGTGGTCCGGGATGCGGTCCAGGTCTTGTGATTCGGTTGCCTTGAGGAGGTCCCAAGTCTCAACCAGTCCACAGAGGTCCTAGTTTCAGATGTCTGGTCCGTCTGTTGTCCTAATTTGAGGATAACCGGGCGATGGTCCGAGTCTATATCGTCCATCGTTTCGATCGAATGGAACTGAAGAGTTACGCCCCTCAGTAATGCTAGGTCGAGAGTGTTTGGGGTCCCCAGTCGCGGTTGGGGGGTATCGTGTGGGGGTCATGGGAGTTATTATATCAAACAAAAGATTGTCTGATATATTTATTAGGGCTCTGCCATTGGGGTTAGTGGTATTGCAATTCCACTGTTCGTGTTTACAATTCAGATCTCCGGCTATTATAACAGCTGGGCCTAAGTTGAATAGGGCTTCTAGGTCTTTCTTAATAAGGGTTTTCTGGCACGCGAGGTATGCTGAGACTATGACTAGAGGTTGGTGGCCAGTCATTGCTAGTCTGCAGGCGGATACCTCCATACCTACTAGTGGTGGGGTGACTAGAGGCATGCAGTGTAGAGATCTTCTGAAATAGATCAGGGTGCCGCCACCACGGCCTATCCTGTCATGTCTAGTGACCCGATAGTTAGAGATCTTTGGATCTCTTTCACTCGGTTTCAGGAAGGTCTCCTGCACTAGTAGTATATCTACTTGATTGGTAACCAGGAAGTCATGGACCAAGTCGCGCTGGTTTCGAAGGCCGTTGGCGTTATAAGTCGCCAGAGTCAATGAGCGTGGTTTATTTCTACCTACATGCGCCATTTGTTACCGGTAACAATAATTTAACTAGGTTGTTTAGTTATAACGACCTAAGTACCTGGAGGAGGTACGCGTGATCCATTTCGATCACGAGTTGATCCCGGAGGGAGGGTTGATCAGACTCTGCAACTTGTCTTAGTTTTCGAGCCAAGAGTTGGACCTCTGCTAGGTCGAAAGGCAAGTTCTTGGCGAATTTAGTCGTTAAGGCTAAGTCCTCCGCTAAAGAGTGGTGGGGTGACGGCCCAGAAGGTGCTTTTAAAATGGGGGCGGGGGCAGGGGTTGCTTGGGGTAGGCCGGCCAAAATTGGGGCGCGCGTCCTTAGTGGAGGGAACGCTTCCGTCGTGGGAAGACCCGTCCAGTGATTTACCACTGGAGGGGGGGCCGCCACGAATGCGGGTTTGTTCGGCACTTTTCTAGTGCCTTTTTGGGCGTTGCCCTTTCCGAACTTACGTTTGGGTCGGGGGCGGCAGGACAGCCTCTGTAGTTAGCGGGTGACCCGCTTGGCCGCAGAGAATGCAGCTCGGTGGCTCCGGGAGTCCCGGGTGCGTGTGCACTCCGAGGTCCCGTGGTCGCCCAGGCACTTGACGCACCTGGGACGGGATTGACAATGTAGGGCAGAGTGCCCATAAAGTTGGCAACGATGACACTGCCGCAGTGTATGTTTTTCGTGTGGGCGTTCCACACGAAGGCCAGAGAGGCCACAGACCTTCTCAAGTTCGAAGATCTTTTTCCCCTCTGGGGAGAGGTCGAGGACAACCAATACTAGGTTTAGAGGAGACTTTGTTGCGTCGCCTCTGTGCATACAGTGCACTTCGTGCACCGGTACAGCTTGGGACTTAAGGTCCTCGAGAATGTAGGAACACTCGATTTCCTGTGGGAGTCCGCGGATTACAGCCCGAAGGCGTTTTTCTTCCGGCAGGGCATAAGTGTAGTAACCGATTTTACGGTCACATAACAAGGATGTTAGGGAGCGGTGGTCACTTGAAGACGTGACCATAACTTTGATGCCGTGTTGGGTATCACGGGCTTCTTTATAGAGATTGCCTTACCTGGCAGCTCCTTAGCGAGTTCAAGCCAATGGGCTTTCTCGCGGATGATCAGGGGTGGCGGCGGGCGCTGTGAAGGTGGCCCAGGGCGGCTGGAAGGTGCCGCTGTTGGTTTTGTGGCCGCAGTGGGAGCGGGGTTGGGGGACCTCCTCTGGGTCTTTCGTTTTTTGGTACGATTCACGGTTATGAAACCGTCATCGTCCTCGCGGTTTAAGGGGATGTTCGCGGGAGGCGCGACATCCATGGGGGTGATTTTATCAGCCGGTGGAAGAGGGGCATCCCTGAGGTATTGCGGACCGTCAGGAGATAATTCGATTTCTCGACGAGAATCGATTACGCGGTGTATGGGCGATCGCGAACGCGATGTCGTCGAGCTCGCGGAGCTCGATCGCGGTTGTCCCGACGCGGAACCGCGAGAAAACGAGGCGCGTGATTTTGGTGCCACACGGTGGGCATCGTTGAGCGGGGGTGCGGGCGGCGGGCGCACCGGTAACACGGCGGGTACGGATGCGGGGGGCGCGGGGGGCGCGGGCGCTAAGGCAGAGCGCAGGTGGTCAGCGATAAGCGCGGTGGCGGGGTCGCGGGGGTGCGGTGGTCGCGGCAGATGCGGGTGCGGGGGCCCCTTGCACGTGTAACTTGCAGGACACGGGTTTCTCGGAATTAAGTTCCGAGATAACGGACGCCATTGATTGGGACTCCGGAGTCCTCAAATATTGGTCGAGCGCTTGAGGGAATTGCTGTCGTAAAAACGACAGGAAACCCTCCAACTGCAATGGAGAGAGCTCCACGCCGTCCATTGTCCCTGAGGGGGACGAACGATTTGGTGGAAAAACCACCTGATGACGCACTTTTCACTGCACTGTCACAGAAAAAAAACAGATCGACCGGGTGAACGAACGAACACAACGAACACGAATAACGGACAGCCGAGGCGGAGCGAGAGACGTGCGCGCGCGACGAACGACAACGGGCGAATGGACTAACCAAATATTCGCAATATAATTACACTTGTATTATATAATTCTTTAAAACATAGTGCGTTCCAAAACGGTACAGCGCCATCTAGTTTTGGCTTGGTAAATTAAATATTGATGCCAATTCCGACAATAACGTAGTTTAATTTTAATATTTAATTGTATAATTTTAAAGTTATTATAGTTAAGTACGCATTACTTATTCAAGCTATTTGCTTTCATGAATCTTTCCTTCTTTCTTGTAAGAAAAAACAAGGTATACATAATTCCTTTTCACACTGTTATAATTGTTTTACATACACTATGAGAGTCAAACTAGTTACTACAAAATATACGGTTATCTTAACCACTAAGTTACCGCGAACAGAACCAGGAAGATACTGAAAGCACCGTCAAAATTTTTCAACCGGTCGTTGAAGAGATCGTAATCTTTTATGTACAATACTCAAAACAAAGCTTCGGCCATGAAAATATAATTTACGAACATTAAAAACAAATCAAGCGAAGTCATAATTTCTATTTCAATGACTGATAACTTTTATTACTGGGTACACATAAACCTGAATAAGTATAATGCCTACTTAGTATTTCATGCCTTACGTGAACATAAGAAAGCGATAAATATCGTTCGTTACTTAAGACAAAATATTTGTTGAAGTGAAACTTCTTTACAATCGTTGTGATTTGAGAGAAAGAGAGAGAGAGAGATAACACTTTATTGCACACCAAAATACAGAATTACAAAAACAGACCATATGTACAATATTTTCTAGGCAATACAATAGGTGGCCTTATCGCTCAAAGCGATCACTTCCAGGCAACCTAAATCAAATAAATTTGAATCAGGCGATATAGGTGGTGCAGGAAAAAGGCAATAGATGCATAAATACTGAAACTAATTTAAAAACTACATATACATAGTCACACATTTCAAAATACATAAGTTATTATAATAAATGTATTAGCATTATTTGAAACTCGATGAAACGAAAAAGCGTCCCTAAAAGAAGATAAACACAAATCTATAGGACTAAACCTGCGAGACAATGAGGTAGAATACATTGTATTTAATCATTTAAACACCACGCTCATACAAATAAAGTTGGAAATGTTTAGAAGTTTTTCTTTGATACTTCAAATTTCGTGTTTTAAAGCTTAAATATATTACAACGATATAATATATGAAAGATGATGTGACGAAATTTAGAAACCCTCGCATCCCTTGTCACAGTTTGTTGTATTTACGTACAGTTCTTTATCAAAAGCTGGTGAATTTCAAGCGACATAAGAATATCACTAGCCTATATTTAAACTGACTACAATAGTGTAATAAGTCTGTAACCATACACTCACTCATTCGCTTGTACACACACATACACATCACATACATATACGCATACATACATATACACATCCATTCACACATCTATACATTACAAATATTAACACGAAAATTTCCAAATGTATAACCTTTTTTTTTAAATTGTGTAACTAACGAGTTGTCTGGAAGTGGGCGCTAACAACTGCAACACAGTATTATACTACAGCAGTTGTTTGCGATACCATATTGTTTCTATAAAGTATGTTAATAGTTTCGAATAAATTATTTTAATTTGCAATACGGTTATGTGAATACCAATACGTCGTACCTTACTGAAACTGTACTTACTGTAAACATTGATTTGCATATATTTCTCGCATAAAACGAGCGTGTCTCATCTCTATAAAAGTGCTTTATCATTCCCATACGGGAATGCTCGGGAGAAATGTATGTAAGAGGTATAAAGCATAAAATGTAGTGTACACCAGGAACGTATAATAGAAGTAGAACACTTTGTAACCACAGAACCATCATAAAAATTAATAAATAAACAATCGGCAGACAAACAAACATATGGCCTTACTTCTAATCTATTGTTAAATTTTAAGAAAGTGCTTAGCAATCGATTAGTGAAAAACTAACCCATAAACTCCTCTTAAGAATTTTTCATGTCATAACAATTAAACAATAAATTATAACACCACACAAAGTCACAAACACACAACTAACAACAAAACTCATAAACATACTCACACCAACACGCACTACCACCGCATTGCATTACACGCACACTTCACAAAGAAACCAAGACACACAAAGAGCCTAAAATTAATAACCCAGACACTGAAAGGAAAAAACAACACATATGGCACTAGTTAGGATAATATATATAGGTATAGACGTAAGGCACACACTGCACATGCACTTTCCTCACAACACCAGCATGTAACAGATACACTCTACATTAGTATAAGTTTAGTATTAAAATTAGAATAAAAAATATTATAAGTTATTCTTAAGGTACACTACAACATAAAAATCACTAAATTAATGTCACACACAATAACAAAATAAACAATAAGTGTGTATGAACCTAAAAACTTTCATAGAAATTAAGTTGTAAAAAAGGGTACGGAACTAGAGTCCGTAGAGTTGTTTAAAAAAAACTACTCTTAAAGATAAGAGGTGGTAAAGTAACTCATAAATAATTGTCAAAAATTCTCTTAACATTCTCTTACTTAAGAGATGCCTAATCGTTTCTTAACGAGATTATTATAAGTAAGGCCGTTATTGTATATCCACAAATTAAGCAAGTTACGCTTGATATACAATGGACTACTCTGAGGTCGATCCCAGACACCCAGACCATAGTAAATAACGGAGAAAATTCGTTTCCGAAATTTACCATGGCAGAAATCGAACCCAGAGCTTCTGCATTGCAATGAGGTAGGCCGCCAATCATAGAATCGTCTGTCATTCAAATTCAAGTTTTTATTCAAACGAAGTTGCACGAATTTTTTGAAGGTCATATATCTTCTATACGAATAAAAATGAATCTTAGAAATGTATGCGTATAACTTGAGAACTAGTTTACCGATTTTGATCAAATTTTGAATTTGTGTGTTTTTTTTATTGCTGAAGCACAGCAGATAGGCTGATGGCCTAACTGTGATGGAAAGTGGTGGTAGACCAGGCGTGGTAGCTATCCAGTTGGGCAAAGGCCCTACCACCTGGCTGTGGGTTGTTTCGTCGCTTGTTACGACAGGCCGCCCGGCCGCAGGAATTAGAATTCTTTTTCCATTCCTGCACGGAGAACTGTGTGTATTTAAATGAGTCCCCGGATAGTTTATGGTCAATAGGGGTTTGATCGCCTCCCCAGATGCTGGAGGACCCCTGTAGCGGAATTACAGGAGGAGATCTGTACCCACGGGACGCATGCGCACCTCTCTCCTTTTCTTGTTCAGCGGCCTCCTTTTGAGACATTACTGCCTCGCAGAATTTGGACACTTCCTCCCAATGATTGTCAATGTGCAGCATGGGCTGGACCAGACTGCCCAGCGAATCGATCGGACCTACGACGGTCTCGAGATCAAATCTCTGCGGTGCCCATGCTGTGCACTCAACCAGAGTATGGAACGCTGAATCCAGCGCGCCACAGTGGTGGTACTGAGGGGAAGGCACAGCATTTTTTTTTCAGGCTGGAGAAATGCATTTCGCACATACCGGGTCCTTTGCTAGGGTTAAGACCGTTATCGATCATGGAGGCATTCCACTGAGGCAATCCAAACAATAATCAACCGGCTTGTGTGAAGACTCGACTAATCAATACTCCACTAAAACCACCCTCCTCCCATGTGCCCCGCGCTTATGAGTAGGAAAGGCATGAGATACAGAACGTAGTTACGCCCACGGCGATCCTAGCGCAAAAGTGCCTGAGCGTGCCACGGGAATCAGAGCAAACTAACTTCGAAGACAGGGGTGAAGACTCCTCTGCTCCCTAGATGCTAGAGGACCCCAGGGGAAGGCAGAGCATTACACAACATAAGCCAACCCCCACACACTACAATTCGTTTTTGAAAAGACAATATCTGAGTATCCGGTGAAGTGTCGTTGTAGATTGGATAAATCAAATCACTAACCGCACTTGCAACATTGCATTTCGGCATTTGGTTGAACAATAGAGATTGTATGAAGATCATGGATTTATTCTCCTCGCCCGACTACCCTTCGCCTCTACGTATTCGCGAAGTAATGGAGCGTCCTGATCAGAACACACCTACCCACCACTGCCATATGCCGGCCGGCCAGTATATATTTGAGAAGAAGCTTACTCTAAGATCCCTTATGCAAAAGCAATATGTGTGCTAAGACTCAAATTTAGCTGACTGTAGAATGCTGTCGCAGCATCCCACAATCAATAAGAACGGCGAAAGATGCCCCACTCAGCAATTCAGTTGCACACAAGAGATTTCAGCATATGTTAGTACGACATGCTGCAATGCACCTTCGACTCTGGTTTAATGAAAATTTTACTCGGTCATTTACAAGGACAGAGATTAGGTAATAACAATTCGATATTTTTATTGTTGAAGTACAGCAGACAGGTTGACTTTCTGATGGAAAGTGGATACTGTCACCAATGGACGTTTAGAACACGTGTTAGGAATATGCTGCCAACCATCTTTAATTATAATAATACATGTATAATAAAATTACGTTTCAACGGTTTTAAGCGCGGTAATTTATTTGATTCTTATTATTCTGACGTTTCGTGTTTGGGATCCGATCATCAAAACTATTAAGACCCAAACCCAGGAAAAACCAACTGCCAGACCTCAAGACACTGTGAGCTCTTTCTACGTGCACCGGAACACAAACCTGATAATTTATTTTTATTTTTCCTCCCACCCATTTTAATATTGTATAAAATTATTAGAGCTAGGCATGTTAGCTGCGAAGCGGTGGTAAATTAGATTAGGCTTCCATAGAGTAAATAATAACCATAAACAAAATTAAAACTAAATCATTACAATGAACAAGTTGGCGGTCGGCTAAATAAAACTTTAACAACACTCATTGACACTTGACATCTTTGTCTTCCGTGATTACAGCCACTGAAAAGTGTCTGAAACGTCGAATTAACAAAAATCTAAAAATTATCGCGCTGAAAACTGTTAAAACGTAGTTTTATTATGTATACAAGTCCCGAAAACTTAAGAAAATATTATAATATATGTATTGTTACATACCGTCAAAGATAAGCGCACAGCTGCCTGTTGTAAGCGCAGTCTATTGTCTTCCCGGACGTGTTAAGGAATTCTTTTGTGTTTTGAATTTGTGATTAAGAAAAAATGCTATTGTTTTTTTACTTGTGGTATAACCATCATTAGCGTCGAACTAATTCCTTATTGTTATTGTTTTCGACTTTGTTAGCCGTTCACAGGTGTGCAAATTAATATTTCTTAGAAACTCAGTGTACGCGGCCAATTTCTTTGTACTGTGTAGTTATTATAAGACGATGTCCGAATGGAGAGGCGGGCAGTCAAGCGACGACTACAAAGCGAGTAAGACGTTTTCTAGTACTCTCGATTAGCGATATAGACGACGGACTTTACGCGTGTCGAATTGTATTGAATCGCGCAGTGTGAACTGGTTGCATCCAGTTTTATTTGTTATTGTTTTATACGTGTTTGTACAGTTCTAATAAATTCTATAGTAGTTCCAACGGCATTTTTAATTCGAGCCCTGTAGCTTGTAACAGTATTTTGAAATATATAGATATGTGTGTCTATATTTCACTTTTAAATTAGCTTAAGTTTTTTTGTATCTATTGCCCCCTTTTCCTACATCGCCAGATTAGCTATGAATTTTCTTCAATTTAGCTTGTCTGTAGATTTATTGTAATTATAGATTTTTATGTAATTGCTTATTTTAGTGTTCAATAAGGTGTTATTTATCGTTAAATTTTATTGCACGAGTTGAGCAGACAGGCAGACGCCACCCTGTTGGAAAGCGGTTACCATCGCCTATGGACATTTGCAACACCAAAGGCGTCACAATTGGGCTGCTTCTCTCTTCTAGGAGACTGGAATCTGGCCACTAAGGCCGGAACACAATTCAAGGTTGATATGGCGGCATACTCTAGACCAGGGGTGGTAGCCATCCAGACGGACAAATACCCTACCACCTGGCTGTGGGTTGTTTTGTTGCCTCTTACGAAAAGCTTCCCGGCTGCAGGAAATTGTATTCTGTCTTCGTTCCTGCACGAATCTATCTAAACTATAGTGGCTTAATAGTAGAGTCACCTACTCCAGTACGACTATGTTTTAAAAAGACCGGCTAATAATAATGGGAGCAAATTTCCTAGCCGTACCACCTCCGCCAGGCCTAGGCCTAAGACATGCTGACGATGTGAAAGATGAAATGCGTACAAATGGCTTAAAACAAGGGATACTGAAGATCGCGCAAAGTAGAGATGAAAAAGTACGCCAAGCTAAGCAGCGGACACTCTAAATGCATTTGGGTTTTAACCCTCAAATGATGATGATGTAGATATAACATTTAATCATGATGTCAACAAAAATACAGTCTAAACTCTATATAACGGCACTGAAGGGACTGTGCATTTTATGGCGTTATAGAGAGTTGTCGTTAAATGGAGAGAAATCTGTTATTTTTGTCTGAAGTCTTTTGCTGAACCATTCATTTTATTGTATTTTTTTAATTATTTTATTCATATCTTGCAATATTGAGGCATCTTGGTGATAAAGGAAGTACTTAGAAATTTCGGTATACATGATGCCGACAGTCGAGTTTATTACGATAATAAAGCGATAAAAGAGGGTACACAGCTGCGCAGTTTTTACTAACTTTGGTAACTTATAAAGTACTTTTTATCACTTAATTGTGGTCGTTCTTGAGAGTGGGTGTAATGCTATATAGAGTGTATCATTGTATGGAAGACAAGTTAAACCAACCAAATTCAAGTGATTTCGACGCTTAAGGGAGTTTGTCGTTAAATCGAGTGACGTTACGTGGAGTTTACACTGTATATACTAATTGTAATATTTAAGTTTCATTAAAATTTGTCCGTGAACAACGTTAATTAGGTTAAACTCTCGTTAAAATTCAGTTACTGAAGACAGAAAAAAGATATTTTAACAACAAAATTCAAGTCAAAGGAAGGAATTAAAGGGTTAATAATTGTTAACTTGCTTTGATCCCTCCGCCGTTCATTCTTACATACATTCTTAATCCTTTAACCCTTTTCTTAATTCAAATACAAAACTCCTCGTTCAAATTAAGTTTTGCTGAAGTGTATTTCTTCAAAGTCATATACACCGTTTTGAATTTTCATAGGTTTTTCAATCAAATTCAAATCAGATCAAATTATATATTGCAAAAAAACATAGTATTTTTAGTATATTAAATTATAAGTATCCTTATTAATATTATAAATGCGAAAGTAACTCTGTCTGTCTGTCTGTTCCGCTTTCACGGAAAAACTTATCCGTGCAGGAACGGAAAAAGAATACAACAATACAAAACATACCCACAGCCAGATGGGAGGGTATTTGCCCGACTGGATGGCTACCACCCCCGGTCTAAATGTCGTCTGGTATCTCGTCATAACAACTTCCAGTTGTGTTCCGGCATTAGTGACCAGGTTCCAGTCTCCCTTAAGAGAGCAGCAGCGCATTTGTAGCACCTTTGGGGTTGCAAATGTCCATAGGCGATAGTAACCGCTTTCCATCAAGTGGGCCGTCTGCCTGTCTGTTGAACTCGTGCAATAAAAAAAAACTACGGACTGATTTGGCTGAAACTCGGTATATATATATATATATATTTTTTTTTTCCGGGATAAAAATAAATTTGTCTCTTAGTTTGTTATGCGATTACGGAAAAACTATTAGGCCGATTTGGCTGAAATTCGGCATGTATGTAATTTTAATATCGAGGATGGACAAGGGATACTCTTCATGTCATTCCGGATAATAGGATAGATTTACGTAAAGATTATACCAGAAAATAGGATAGGTTTTGATTTTTGTGATTTGTTATTTTGATTATTTTGGTCAGTTTGGTCGATTTGGTAGCATCGATCGATTTCATTTGGTAATTTTGGTCATTGGTCATTGTGGTCGATTTGAGCATTTTGGTCGATTTGGTCATTTTGATTGATTCGGTCGTTTTGGTCGATTCGGTCATTTTGGTGTATTAACGTCTGTTCTTTAAACAAGAGGTACGCACTAGAGTTAACCCGCGGCACAGCCACGGGGTTATCTCTAGTTGTACCCGACAGACATTGTCCTGCCTTTAAAAAATAAAAATCTAGAACCCGATTGCAGCGTCATCTACCGGGACCAAATGTTAATCTAAACTCGAATCAACTTGAACAGAGTAGAAAATGATTAAAGTACTTATATCGCTATTAAAAAATAGGGGTTGGTGGTAGAAAGATGAAAATTTAGGGTTGTATATATTTTTCAATGCTAAATCATAATAAAATATAAATAAGAAATTTTGTAAAAAAAATAAAAAGTATATTTAGGGGTGGGTCACCCTTATCATTTAGGGGTATGAAAAATAGATGTTGTCCGATTCTCAGACCTACCCGATATGCACACCAAAATATCATAGAAATCGGTTCAGCCGTTTCGGAGGAGTTTGGTAACTAACACCGTGACAGGAGAATTTTATATATTAGATTATATTATAAGTGGCTAATTGAACACACCTTCTATAGCTCGAAGGAATTCGTGGATTATAAAGATTGATGACAAATAATGTAAATCTTAACAATTGAAAATTTAGTAATAATACATATATAACCCTGACGGGTAACATAGTTACGAACAAATGAGTTTATGAGTTAAATAGGTTCTCATCAGAACGGTTTAAAAACTCGTGCTACATCACTGATTTTTGACTAAAATATTCACTGATTGAATTAAGTGTACCATAGTTTAATTTTGAAATATGACAAAGGTAAATTCTGTCTTGATTAATGATAGAGGAGGTGAAATTAGAAAAAAATATGCACAATAGGTCAGCAATCTACCCAAATTATGCATGTTTACCAGCTAAGATTCGAAGCTATTGAATTCGGGAAGCGAGTGGGCTACCAGTAAACAGAATCAAATTCAAAATTATTTCTATTGCGATTTTGAAATAATATGTCCACCACAGTAGTCATAAGAACCATAGTGTATATTAATTTGACATAGACAACCGTCATAGATAATATTTTTAGTCGATTTATCAGATGATTCGATCTATAATTAAATTACCATTTTCTACCGGTTAGTTAATTTTATAAGCCCACTAAATTATCATCTAGATAATTTAGTGCATCAGTAACTAATTATTATAATTGTTTTTATGATCCTGGCAACACTATGATGTAATTGCTATTTTTAGCAATGATGCAATGTTATTGTTTTGTAGGGTAGCATTTTCGTATAAAAGGCGTAGTGGCGTGTAGACGGTGTTCATTGCTTACTGTGCTGTGTGAATATTCACATCAAAGGCTGAACAATAAAGGCAAACCCTGCCCAAATAGTTAATATTTGGTATATTTGTTACTTTCTTACCCAAATCTCTCCTTGCATTTTACAAATAATATGATAAGGAGGTATTTCAAAGCCTGTTTTTTTTGTGAGGTTGCAATTTATTGTAATATATGCCATGTCCACAATTTGAAAAACACACCCAGTAAAAGTACGTACTGAAAAACTGGCCGAAATGTCGGAATAAAAACCAAATAAAATAACGCAATAAATAAAATAATAACCATAAACAAAATTAAAACTAAATCATTACAATGAACAAGTTGGCGGTAGGCTAAATAAAACTTTAACAATACTTGTTGACACTTGACATCTTTGTCTTCCGTGATCACGGCCACTGAAAAGTGGCCGAAACGTCGGAATAACAAAAATCAAATAAATTACCGTGCTTAAAACCGTTAAAACGTAGTTTTATTATGTATACAAGTCGTGAAAACTTAAGAAAATATTAAAATAACGCGCTTAAAACCGTTGAAAATGTTTTATTAAGTGTACTTATTGTGAAAATTTAAGAAAACACTACAAATATTTTCCCATAATTTTACATTGATGCTGATTGACAGAAGAGAGCTAGAGGCCATAGATTATATTACAGCACATACTTGATTTAATTTCTACTACATATATATACACCATACATAAACATATACACTATCTGTCTTATTCATACTGAGTTACAGTAAGTTTGTAGTTTTCTTTAAGGCTCTGAAAGACGCCTTCAAACTTATTTTAACTCTGAATAAGACCGTATATATTTGTGTATATGCTGTTTTAAAGAGAAGTATGTATAGTGACAAGAAACTTCTATAGTACTTTTTAAGTTTTCGCTACTAGTGTACATAATTATCACACACACATAATTGTATTGTTACGAGTTGCAGGACTCAAATTAAAATGCCTTTGGAATTATTATAGAGTTTATTAGAACCATACAAACACGTATAACACAGGTACAAATATAACCGAACGCAACAAGTCCAAACGTAATGCAGGAGATCGTAATTCAAGTACACGAAAAGTCCGTCACTAAACAGATTACCGAATGTACACAAGTCTTGCTTTGCTTGTGGTTATCGCTCGACTGCCCTTCCTCAATCGGGCCATTGTTTTATATCGCACAAATGCAACATGTCCGCCCGGCAGCGTGGACCGAATTTCGTAGAATCGTAATCCGCACACCTGGCTAATGACTGCCATTAAAGATTACAATACACAATGGGCTGTTTTCTAATCACAAATTTTAAACACAAAGTGAACAAAAGAAGTCCAAATACCGAAAGGTAATAAAATGTGTTTCTACAGGTAGGCAGGAGTGAATTTGTCTTTGTCGGCACCTAAGTCGTAACACTATATTATACTAGCAGATTTTGTCTTGCCCTTAAAAAATAAAAATCCAGAAATCGATTGCAGCGCTTTCAACCGGAAACAATTGTTAATCTAAAGCATTCTCGAATCTACTTGTCGCACTGTTAAAGAGGTGGTCAACGGCGCCACCTACCGGGTCCAATCGTGAATCTAAACCATCACGGGATCTACTTGAACACACACAAAAATAATTTCACCTAAATCCTGAAACCCGATTGCAACGCCATCTACCTGGTTCAAATTTTAATCTAAACCATCCCGGGACCCACTTGAACTGCAGTCACAATTGCCGAAATCGGCCGGGAAAGATCCAAATGAAGATCCAGAGGAACAAATGAATGGCTAGACTGATGTTTTTTTATTGATGTATATTATTTTTAATACTTATTATCCTATTCCAGACAAAGACAATTCCAAAAACACAAAAATCATAAAAATTGGTCCAGCCGTTCTTGAGTTATAAATGGTGTAACTAACACGACTTTGGTTTTATATATATATAGATTAATAATATATAATTATCTACATTTCAATGGTTTTAAGCGCGGAATTTTATTCATTACATTTTTATTTTAACGTTTCAGATACTTTTCAGTAGCCGTGATCACGGAAGACAAAGATATCAAGTGTCAATTAACAATTCTGAGATACTTTTAAACAACGCCCCAATTTAAGATTACTCAATTTATTTTTTTATTCGCTTTGTCTGTTTTAATAATGTAACTTGTATTTACATCTTATAACAGCCAACAGAATCTTATAGTAAACAAAGCCTGGAACAGATAAACAACGCTAGTTCATAGCATCCAGTAGATCTTCTCTTAACATGTGTACATTCTATACTAAAAAAATATTAATATAAGATATTGTTACAACTTAGGCTTCGAGAAAGACAAATTCCACGTACAGCATGTAAAAGCACATTTTATTACCTGTCGGCATTTTAACTAAATGTAATCCTTTTATGATCGTCTTCTTTTTGTTTACTTATTTATTGGCATTTCTAGTATCGTGGAGGACAGCCTATTGTTCTATTGTACTCGTTTACAGCCGTTTGCAGGCATCATTAGCCAGGTGTTAGAGATTAAGTACAAGCTGATTGTAGGTAATTATGCCGACTATACAATACGGGCACATTTGCATTTGTGCGGTATAAAGCGATGGCCTGATTGAGAGAGGGGGTCAGTTGAGCTACGACTACGATACGGGCGTGGCGAGGTCTTGCCTCGCGGCTAGTTATCGCTCGACTGACGACCTGTCCATTGGGGCATTGCTTTCTGCTGCACAAATGCAAAATGTCTATCTGGCCACACGGACCGAATTTCTTAGAATCATACCTGGCTAAAAACTGCCATAAAGGATTACAATACACAATGGGCTGTTTACTAATTACAAATTTTAAATACAAAGTAAACAAAAGAAGTCCAAATGCGGAAAGGTAATAAAGTGTGCTTTTATGGTATGCAGGTGTGAATCTACATTTGTTGGCGTAATAATATTAAAAGAGTAATTTAATTTGGATTTATTTCATTACTTAAGTTTTGAAACTTAAATATTTTAGTGGAATTTTGATTAAGATCAGCGTGAAAATTAAAACAATATGGATAATTTCGCTTTGTTTATGAGAATATTATTTATTTAGGTTTATGGCTTGGCAGGTAGGCATTAAAGCCAGATCATAGATTACAATATAGTTTCTTCATTTTTTTAAGCCTATGTATAGCTCAGTTGAACTGTGGGTTATCAACTGACGCCATTCAACGGAGTTCTTGTGACAATTCGAAAGGCCTCATTTGACTATATAGTTCATATTTTTCACAAAAACATATAATTACTACTCAAAAACTATCAATATCCTGCAACTACTGTTAATTTTAGTGTAATTTTACACATTTTTAGAAAATAAAACTGCACAGCACAACATCTCCTTTCAGTTCCCGCCAAAAACTTCCTTGTTTATAATTCACTGACATTGACTACAGATAAGATAGAATATTGCCAGAAGACAAAAAAAATAGTTCATGAATAGATTTTAAAAATTAAAGATTGAAATAGTCTTTTTTTATTGTTACAGGAGTTCAGCAGACAGGCAGACAACCTATCTGATGGAAAGCGGTTACCATCGCCCATGAATATTTGCAACACCAAAGGTGCTACAAATGCGCTGCTGCTCTCTTAAGGGAGACTGGAGCCTGGTCATTAATGCCGGAACACAACTCAAGGTTGTTATGGTTATACTTTAGACCAGGGGTGGTAGCCATCCAGTCGGGCAAAGGTGGTAGGCACCTGGCAAAAGTCTTTACGAAAACTTTGAAAATAAATTTTAAATCTTATTTAAAAACAATACCGTTAGCATTTGCGTTTAAAACCAACACAAAGAAACTCAAGACCAAATATCAATGTTTTGCGATATAACTTGAACAAACTGAGTAGGCTTTGTGAGGCTTATGTTTTGAGGTCAAAGGAAGAATACATCCTTCGAACATGAAAGTTTCGAATTAATCTCAGTAGAATTTCTTTAGTCGTGTTTACAATAAATCACAAATTTTCCTGAGATACGCAAAATTATGATAAATATTTTGGGTTTGCTAAAAGATTGTTTTTACCGTGGGTCGTGTGAGTTTTGTGATTAAGGGCACAGAAAATCAGTGCTGTGTCGGACTATGTTCCGGCACAGCAAAATACTGAGTGCCAACCTCATTCCGCAATTTGCGACACACATTTTCGTTATTATTGTTATTGTATGCCTTTGAAGACCACTGGCCATAGAAATGGCCCGAACTTTCGGAAGACTTGCGTGGGGCCATAGGCAGGCCAACACATAGAGACCCCTTGACCAATTTGATGTAAATGTGGCGTGATACTGACCGGCGATTATCCCTGTCTACACCATATAATAATGCACTCAAGGAAAAGCCTCTGCCAGTGTAAGACTACTGTGGGAAATGAGAACAAAAAGTACCGGGCTATTGGTGTGAACTGCTAGTAGAACTAGGGGTCTGGGAATATGGGACTATAGCGTCTGCCCGTCGCAATGTTCAGGGAACACGGTAAAATGGGCAGACGATGACTGGTCACTCCCTGCATGGGAAAAAATGCCATAGAAGACAGGGGCAACATGGATGTGAGTGGCTAAGGGGTGTCGAAAGGTAGGCTGCAAGTTCACCCCCCGTTATTGTTATTCATTATTCTTAAGTGTCACATTTTTAGAAATATACAATTTTCTTTCTTTCTATTTGCGGTAGGCAAAATAAAAATGTTTACGAGAGCACATTTGTTACATCAATCTTCTATTTATCTATAATATTTATAATTTTATTTTAAATTATAATTTTAAATACTGGCAAAATGTCAAACGTGGACGAAGTCGCGGGCAAATCTCAGTATGAGCATAAAATTACACTTTCTCTGCATTTACCTGGTGTAAATTTCTTGCTAATCTCGAAAAATTTAGTATGTTAACAATTGGACATCAGTGTTATTGAGATTTGTCGTAAGTAAATTATGTCAAATTATTCCTTCAAAAATATAATAGTGCCGAAAACAGACAGTTCATTTATCTTCTATCTTTCATGCTTTCGATTTTGATATAAATGAGGCATTGTCAAATTCAAAAATAAAAGAACTTAATTGGTAAAAAGGTTTCATAACTTACTTTTTTATCTGATTATTTGTTATATCCTAAGGCATTCGGATAGTTGAATATATGAAATGGATTATCGGATTATCATGGTTACATAGTGTTGGTCGAAGATCTCGTCATACCAACCTCAATGACATCATCCGCCGGGCTCTTGTCAGCGTCGGCGTACCGGCCGTATTAGAACCGAATGGCCGGAAGGTGTGTCACTTATTCCTTGGAAGATGGGACGGCCGCTTGTTTGGGACGCGAAATGTGTAGACAATCTAGCGCCGTCACATCTTCCAATGACTGGCTTAGAGGCTGGCAACACTGCTTCAAAAGCTGAAGCTCTCAAACGGCGCAAATACGGAGCCTCAGGAAGGGGCTAGATATTTGTGCCGTTTGGAGTCGAAACATTAGGTCCGTGGGGTCCATCGGCAAAGGGTTTCTTCAAAGAAATTCGCAAGAAACTCTTCGATGCCACTCGTGAACAGGCTGGCTCATATTTCGCCAAACAAATAAGCATCGCTATACAGCACGGCAATGCAGCCAGCCTTCTGGGCACGCTCCCATCTGGCAGCGATTTGTTTCACAGTCTATAATCGCTTGTATTATTTATAACTTAGTTTATTTTCAGTTTTTAATTGTATTTTTTAAGTTAGTAAATAGATGAATAAATTGATTTTTGTACATGAAAGATTACCTTGTTCGCGTACACGTGTTTATACAGTACTAGCCGCTGGCCCCGGCTTTGCACGGGTATCTAAAAAGAACTTTTTTGTTGAGATTAATTACCTACTAAACGAATTCAAAATATTTTCAAGCTAAAATTATTCGATTCCGCACACGACCGTTGCGTAGGGAGCCGACCGCGCGAGTGAGCCGCGCGGCATATCATTTCTTGACATTGATTCCCCTCCCGTACGGCCCGTAACCCAGTTACGCCCACGTCGCATAAAGTGCTGCCTAGCTACCCGAGCAGGGTGCGCGGCGACCACGCAACTTTTTTCTAATACTTCATTTTTAAGCTCGTGATATCTTTTGAATGGAATGTCCGAATTGAATAATTCAAAAAGTTATATAAAAGTATTGAAGCAGTCCTGAATGTGAAGTAATTTATTTTGATAAGGATGAATACCAAGATACAAATAAAGAGCCTTTTCTAGCGGCGGTATTTCAATAAAAAATTTAAAATAAACGAACACTTATTGTGGCATGACTATAATAGTTAGACATATGCTGTCGCGACACTTTTTGTAAACAATGATTTGTTCTGCAAAGTTAAAGTACTTTAATTTATTCTACCATCAATAGTTTTCGCAACGCACGCGATGTAAAGAATATTTTAGGTATTTTTTTACACCTTGGGTTACATTATTGGAGTTCTAGAAGGGATCCATAATTTTTTTGAAAATATAGTACAGCCTATATCACCCGGTGACAGTGCAGCTTTCCAACAGTGACAGAACTTTTCAAATCAATATCGTAGTTTCGGAGCTTATTCAATGCAAACAAACAATCAAATCTTTCCTCTTTATAATATTTAGTGTAGATAACATAAAAAGTAATTGAGCAAAGTGTATGTTTATTAAGAAGATTAGAACTACATTTTCGCACGTCCGAGTGTACATGCTATGCGTGTCGGTCTATGCACGGATTGACCTGGAGGATAATTTGATCGCGGCTATCAATCTGGATAATCGCGAATCCGTTTAATTGAGGTCAGTCGGTAAGGAAATACATATAACACTAATTTGGATCTTTTTGCAACTGGAGGATGTGCCTGACCTATCCTGTCTGTGTTGTGTCGTGTGTTTCTTTATATTGCTCTTTTTAAACTCTTATTCATATACTTAACTTAACTTAACTTACTTAATAGACTGATATTGCCATCTTTTAGATTACAAAAAGTACTGTCCTCTTTTTGGGGGTTGGTATACGCTTCTTCAATAAGATTCTGCATGAAATGTCAGAACTGCCTTTCTTTAAATTCAAAACCATACTAAAAAGTGTCTTGCTAAAAAAGGGAAATTCATATACATAGCAGCTCGCTCTAACATCTTATACTATATTTTGTATAACGTTATCTTGTGAAGCTTGTAAGGTATTTATGGAGATATATTGCAGCATAACATTTTAGTACATCATATCATTATTATAACTTTCATAATAATTTTCTTTCCTTTTATTGTGTCTTGGTCTTATTGAGTATGCACTGTTTGCTACAACTCCATTAATTCTTCAAAAAGTAATTCTGTAACATACTTCTGTATAAAATTTATTAAAAAAAGACAATTTGAGAAATAAATCGAATAAGAAACTTAAAGAAAAACAATATTTAGCTAGACGTGTTGCTGGGGAGTTTCTTGCCGTTTCTCCTTAACAGCAATAACACGTTGCGAAGCGGTGTATATAGAAAATAGGAAGAAAAATTAAATTTTAACTTATATATATGACCTTCAAAAAGTGTTCTCCAGTGGAACTTATTTTGAATAAAAAACTTTGAATTTGAGTAACTATCTCAAACTATGTAAATAATATATATTTAATCTTTTTAGAATTGTTGTGGTATACATTTTTTTTGTTCTTTTTTAATACTTTCTTTTCGGTTTGTATTTTATTTGCTTCAGTGTCTGTGTATGTCATTTCAATGGCCCTAGCGGAAGAGTAGCGCTGGTTAACCCAACAGCATGCGGAGCTAGGACCAATTTACAACTACACTTGCTTCATTTTTTTATTTACTGCATGTTACATTGTACATTTATTTATTTATGCTAGTGTAATGTATTCTCATTTATGTTGTAGTTCCAAATAAATGTTTTTTCTTTCTTTCAATAAAATAAAAAAACGAAAAAGCGATTAGAAAAGTCAGTTGAACTTATTTTGTTTCCCTCTGGCAACATTCTATCTTATATCAGTGAATTGTAAAGAAAGTTCAATTTATCCATTATGGGAGATGCATACGTCTAATCATCGCAGTGGAGAATGAATTACTGCATAGATAATAAATACACTATATATTAAATAGATGAGCCTCTCTGGAATAAAATATCAAAATATCATTTACCCTGTCCGATAGATGGCACATACACATACACTTAAAGAGTAATCATGAAAATATTCAAAATAGCGGCCAATAAAGACGAAATTATAAATCGTGTGTATAACATAAATAGTAAATGGTTACAGTCGGTTCTAGCATTCGGCTACCGCTGCCGCGGCAAGCTCGCTTCGCTCGCTCGGCTCGTGCAATTTGGTTTGAAGCTAACCTAACCTAAATCACTGCTTTAGTCACTGGTCGCTACCTTTCACCACCCATCACAATAATGTTAGTGAATAAATGGGTAAGGTTATGTTTACTAAAAATAAATATTTCAATAACTCCGGCTCCTAGGAGTTGCAGAAAGGATAAGTATACCTTCCCCCCTAACCACTACGCCCGCTCACTACTTAAAATTTGTGCACCGGATAGCTAAGTAGCAGCCGCATAATCGATTAAATTATGATATTTTTATACGAGTAATTACAACAACTGTAGCTTCATAACGTCTCCCATAAACATATTGTTACGAGCTACAGGACCCGAATTAAAAATGCCGTTGGAACTACTATAGAATTTATTAGAACTGTACAAACACAAATAAAACTGGATGCAACTAGTTCACACTGCACGATTCATTGCAATTCGACACGCGCAGAATCCGTCGTCTATATCGCTAATCGAGAGTACTACAAACGTCTTACTCGTTTCGTAGTCGTCGCTTGACTGCCCGCCCCTCCATTCGGGCATTGTTTTATAGTACAAAAAAAATTGGCCGCGCGCACCGAGTTTGCGAGAAATAGTAATTTGCACACCTGGTTATCTATTCCTGCGAACGGCGAACAAGTCAAAAACAATAACAATAGAGATTAGTTCGACGCTAATGATGATTATAAAACAAGTAGAAAAACAATAGCATGTTTTTCTTAATTACAAATTCAAAACAAAATAATTCCTAAATCCGGGAAGACAGTAAACTGCGCTTACGACAGGCAGTTGTGCGTTTATCTTTAACGGCATGTAATTATATATTAGCCGCCTTAAATTTAGTTTGGATCTCCAAACTAAATTTATATTATTATATTATAGGAGTCAGTCATTGGCCAACCTGCAGTTCCAAAACCGAGGCCAAAAGCTGGTTACTGATGAAATCGATTATATAAATCGAAACCAGCATAACGAATTCTCTAGCGATTACACAGGCAAGTATTATGTATATCCAGATGGTGGATTCAATAAAAGTCGAATACATAATGAATCCCTGTCAACGAGGTTTGCGCACGATGTTCAGATGGAAATTTATTCAATGGTTATGGCGGTGTACCGTCGTTGCGAATTTACGTTCCATATTTTGCTCTTGTAATCTGTCTTGCATTACTGTTAGTGGTCGTTTGGTTTTATTGGTAAATTTGATTTTAGCAATATCTATAATGATGTGGCGAGTGATGGTGAAACAATCTAGTTGGTTTAAGAAGTTTTAGAAAAAGGTAGAAGATTCTGGAAGGAAAAGACAAGGACGGATAAATTTTAGAAAGGGATAGACGATTAACGAAAGTTCTGGAACAGAAGGTTCGGGAAGGAAAATACAGAGGTAGATAGATGTTTAGAGTTGAGTTCAGTTCAAGACAGTGAAGCGACAAGTGCGATACGAAAGAGTTGGAAGAAGAGTTTAATAGAAGACAGTGACGAGTTTAGTGGACAGTTTAGTGAAGGAGGAGCGTAGCGTAGTTTGGGAGAAGATCCAGAAGCGAGCTACACGCGGTAAATTCGGAGGTAATCTCTCAGTAGCAGGAGGTGGTCTACGCAATATCGGCGTCAGTATTGTGAGTGAGACATCTTATCATCGGGACAGCAAGTCGTTAGTCGTGTATATAGGGGCAACCCTGCGAGAGGAATCACGTACTGCTGTATAAGTCAATAAAAGCGTTTAGTTAAAAGCTGGCGTTTTCTTCCAATCCTAAATGCGTACCCCCGTTACGTGCTCGCACGTAACAATAGTATCAGCCCATAAATGTCCCACTGCTGGGCTCGGGCCTCCCATTATAGGGGTGAAACAGACAGTATACCCGCCACGCTTGTCCATGGCTTGGCAGGTTTGACACATCGGCTATCTCGATGTGCAGGTTTCATCACAATGTTTTCCTTCACCGTTGTTAGCACGTGGCAATTGGAACAATATGCATATTAGATCAGAAAACTGACAAGTGGTGCATGCGTTCCGACTAGAATTGAACTCGCGCCCTTTGAGTTAGGGACGCGTGTGCTAGCCTTTATGCTACCACGACTTAATAACTAATTGAAGGCAATATCTATACATATATAAATATTACTAGTTGTGCCCGCGATGTCGTCTGCGTGGAATTTGTTTTCAAAACCCCATGATTTTGAAACATTCTTCATTGGTGCTCCGCTCCTCTTGGTCTTAGCGTAATATATATATAGCGTATAGCCGTCCTCGATAAATAGGCTATTTAACAAGGAAAGAATTTTTCAAATCAGACGCGTGATTACGCTTGTGGTATGGGCAATAACAGACTCCTCTGCGGCTGATCCCAGACACCCAGAACGTAGTAAATAACAGAAAAAAATTGTTTCCGAAATTTACCATACCAGAAATCAAACCCGGAGCCTCTGCGTTGTAGTGAAGTAGGTCAATATACCTGTATAATCAATATGCAATTGCTTGGGCTCTCTGACTGACTGACATAGCAACCCATAGCCCAAACTACTGGGGTTAGTTAGGGTTTATGAAATTTTGCATACGGGTTCCTTCCATACTAAAGAAAAGATTTTTGAAAATTCAACCCCTAATGAGGTAAGAAGAGGATGATAAGAGAGGTCATGATAATATTTTATTGACATTTGTAAAGCCAAACCAATGTGCTGCCGTTCTGGCTATTAATGTCGTAACACAACTCAAGGTTGTTATGGCGTCATGAAAGAATGAATGAATGTATGAATGAATGAAAACTAAGGAAAATATTAAGATAACAGTGGCGGTGAAGACAATTAATAATAAGAAACATCCCAAAAATAAGTAAAAAGTAAACAAAATAAATAATAATATACTTTATATTCTATACAAAAATAAGATACATCATACATGCTCTAAACCAGAGGTGGTGGAGGTCCAGACGGACAAATACCCTACCGTCTGGTTGTGGGTTATTTTGTCGCCTCTTACAACAGGTCGCCCGGCTAAAAGCTTTATTGCTTTTAAAATGTTCATTTTAATTACTAAAATCAAAATTTAATAACCGCTAATTAAAATGATGTGCCCTTATAGCCCCGACATAATTTGACTTTAGGGGTCGCATGTCAATAATGTGTCGACCCTCGACCCTCTTTGCACCGTCTTCAGGACCCCACAATCAAAAGGACAAAGGGCAAAATGGTCGGTTTTTTACAATATTGCGCGAGATTTAAAAATAAAAAATTCTACTAACAAGAAAAACATAGCCGTTGTTTTTGTAATAAATGTATTGTAGAAGAAAGAAAGAAAATAATTTTATTCAAAACAAATTACAGCAGACACGGTAAAATTGTTAATTGCTAACATATTTAACACGTTCGCTGCTAAACTAGGTCTTTAAAGCCTAGTAATTATCTTTCTGCCTGTGCGGGCGCTGAAATCGTGCTGTTGCGTTGGGTGCGGACCCTGTCTGTAACTTTGGTAATATTTGACTTATAAAAGAGACAATTATATATTTCACCTTTACTTTCACAACTTATTATAATAGGCTATGAAAAAATGTACCGTATTTTTTTGATCTAGTTCGCACACGCATAAAATTATTCATGTTCAGTGTTATACCAGGCCTTGTTTTATTGGCCTGGTACCCGCACTGACGATTTCGCGGCGCGACAGCGCACGAGCGATGCGACCAGTGCAGCGACGATTGTTAGTTCACTTTTGGATATCCACGTCCATTATCCATCAATTTTCAAAAGTTGCGTTTGCTTCCTTACCGCATAATGATAAGGCAGAATTTGGAAAAATTTACCATTTAGTAATTGTACATGGTGCTATGTCAGTTTATGCTTGAACATTACTAGTAAGTTTCCTACTAATACAAAAAAAATCTGTTTCAATGTAAATGTAAATCAGAATGCAGTAAATGCAATAGGTTATATTGTTTACTTTGTTTTAATGAACAGCATTTTATTAAAAAATAAATATAATTTAAACGTGCCTATCGATAGATTTTAATTTCAGTCTCTGTCCCATGTCTAGAAATTGAAAATTCTAGTGCATTACAAGGCTTAACACACATGGTAATTTTATTGCTAGTGCGTTACAAGGTACAGCAGACCTGGCGATTTAGATACTCAAAAATTCGCTTTCTTTTTCGTCCAATCCTAAGGCTAACCCAGAAGTAGATTGGTACATTAAAAAATTAGAAAAATGCAAAATTTGATTAATATATGTTTATTCGGCACTGCTCGAAAAGGTTTTACAATAACGGGTGTAACCAGGTTAAAGGCGCCTGGTACGAACCACCAAATATACTTCCACCGTGCCTAATCATCCTGGCTGCGCACAGTATGAAAGTACATGAAAACTGGCTTAGCAGCCAACGTGTTAAGAAGTAAAGCAATATAATTTTGTCCCAAAAGGAGCATCAGTCTCAGCATAATGCTGGTCTATTAAAGCCAGCGCTCAGCTTCTGCTGAGCCTTTAAAGTATCTTCACGGTAAATATTACATCATTGCAAAGCATATATATATATATATATATATATATATATATATATATATATATATATATATATATATATATATATATCTATATTTTTTTTGTTACAACTTAGCCAAAATTCCACGAAGCATACCGAAAAATGTGAATGTACACCTGCCGGCCATAAAGCCCAAGTTTTATTACCTGCCCGCATTTGCACTTCTTTTGTTTTCTTTGTGTTTAATATTTGTAATTAGAAAAGCCGCCTATTGTGTATTGTAAATCCTCTCTGGTAGGCAGTGGCCAGGTGTGATTCTAAGAAACAATTGTTTACACAATCGTGACATATTGTAAGCTGAGTATAAAGGGATGCCCGAACGGAGAGATCGGCAGTCAAGCGACGATTACGATACAAGCAAGACGTGTGTACATTCGATAAGCTATATAGTGACGGACTTTGAGCGCGTTATTAAATCCTGCAGTGTGTACTGGTTGTGTCCAGCTTTATTTGTAACTATGTTATACGTGTTTGTATAGTTCTAATAAATTCTATAGTAATTCCAAACGGCATTTTAATTACCTAATGATTATGAATAAATATATTAGTGTTATAAATACGTATTACAAAAGTTAAAAAAAAATAAAATGAAAAGACATTACAATTAAATTAAATACCAGTTGTATCTTGCTCTAAGTCGCGTTGTGAAATTTGGTATTTTTTTTAAATATCTTTACTAATTTAGTTCTAAACCCACTAAGATATTGCAAATTTCTAATGGGTGATGGAATATTATTCCAGCACCTTAATGATGCGTAACGAAAGCATTTTGTCAATCCATTCTTCGCTAGCTACATTACTCCTATTGAAACTATATTATAAGTAAACCATTACAAAAATATAAAGTTAAAAGAAATGAAAACACTATAAACTACAATCCAGCTCGGCCAGAGCTCTGTCACTGGGCAGTGTGCCTACAAGGCTGGGAGCATTACCTCGCTGAATACAAACACTAATCCTTTGAGCGAGGTAAGGTCAAGCCTTCCGCTCACCTGTGGCCTCGACCTGCCGTTTATTAATATCCATTCTGGTATTTTTCTATCCCTGAGGAACACGAAACAGCATTTATTTCTGAATGAAAGTTACCCTTTGCCCTTTTCTATGCCTCTAACAATATGTATGCAAGATTTCATCTCAATTGGTTCAGTAGTTACGGTGTGAAAGAGTAACAAACAAACTCACATTCGCATTTCTAATATAGAAAGTTAGAAAAATATTGTTACGAGTTACGGGACTCGAATTAAAATGCCGTTTGAAATTACTATATAATTTATTAGAACTATACAAACACGTATAACACAGGTACAAATATAACTGGAAACAACCAGTACAAACGTAATACACGATTCAAGATACACGCGTCTTGTCTCGCTTGTGATCATCGCTAGACTGCCGAACCCCTCTGTTGCGGCATTGCCTTATACTGCACGACGTAAGCGTCGACGCAATTTCCCCGAAATAATAATCCACACACCTGCCTAATTATGTCTGCGAACGGTCATAAACGAGTACAATAGACTGCTCTCCACAATAACCAATAAATAAGTAAACAAAATACGTCCAAATGCCGAAAAGTAATAAACTGTGCAAAACAGGTATGCAGGTGTGAATTTGTCTTTGTCGGTCGTAACAATATTTATTTCTAATAGCCACACACAATTCAAAACAGGACTAACATAACAAAGTATAGTTAAAATTAAACAGAAAATGTATGCCGCAGCTTCAGAAATGAGGTTGGCATATTGCTGTGCCGAAGAGTAGTCCAACACAGCGCTGATTTTCAGTCCCCACCTCTTATGACATATGGCATGCGACCCGCGCTAAACATTAAAAAAAAACAAGTAATTATTTAAAAAACGTATAGGTATAAAGATTAAAATATAAAGCACAAAAAACATGCAAAAATGTAGGTAGTAATAATAAAAATGAAATAATGAGTATAATGAACACATACATATACTAAGAAAAAAAGTAACATAGTGTTACATGTCGTCAAAGATAAACGCACAGCTGCCTGTCGTAAGCGCAGTTTATTGTCTTCCCGGATTAAGGAATTCTTTTGTTTTGAATTTGTAATTAAGAAAAACATGCTATTGTTTTTCTACTTGTTTTATAACCATCATTAGCCTCAAACTAATCCTTATTGTTGTTGTTTTCGGCTTTGTTGGCCCTTCGCAGGTATAGATAACCAGGTGTGCAAAGTACTATTTCTCGAAAACCCAGTACGCACGGCCGATATTTTTTGTACTGTATAGTTGGTATAAGACAATGCCCGAATCGAGGGATGGGGCAGTCAAGCGATGATTACGAGACGAGTAAGACGTTTGTAGTACTCTCAATTAGCGATATAGACGACGGACTTTGCGCGTGTCGAATTGCATTGAATCATGCAATGTTAACTGGTTGCATCGAATTTTATTTATATTTGTTTTATACGTTTTTGTACAGTTCTAATAAATCCTATAGTAGTTCCAACGGCATTTTTAATTCAAGTCCTCTAGCTCGTAACAATATAATGACAATAAATATTTACAGTTTATTTTAATTTTATTCGGAAAACAAATAGTTTATAGCTAAGTACACACTACTAAAAAATCTATAATCATTTAATTGTTTCCACATGCAGATATCTATAGTGCTTGCTAGTAGATACTGTATAATCTATTAATCTATATATTAATACGTGAAGCAAAAACAGCAAAAACTTTGTACCCCTTTTTATGAAAATTGCGCGGACTTATAGTTTATATAAAGAAGGAGCACAGAATGGTAATATTTTTTTTAAATTATGATTTAAAAAAACATTAAATCAATAAAAAAAAACATTATACACACTACCATGTATATGACACACACACACATATATACTCTTTTGTTTATTGTTCAAATCAAATTAACAGTGTAGCCTTGGCGAAATCTGTGATTATAGAAGTATAGTCTTTGACAACAGAACCTTAATAATGTTCAAACTTATAATTTTAATTAATTATTATGGTCAAATTATAACCACGGGCGACCACTACTTAAATTAAAAAGAGCAAATTTATTAAAAAAAAAAAAGAATGAATAGATTATTTTAAAACTGACCTATTAAATGCTACCCGCTAATATTCAGACCAGTGCTTTATCCGCCTTAACATTTCGTGGATTAGTAATACACAAATCTTAATACATAGGACACAACTCATATAAAAATAAATATATTATAAAAAAAACTAACAAGTAACACAATGACACTTCCACGAAATCTATATCCTTGTTTCTTTTGGTTCGAAGGAACTTGTAACTTGCATGTACAAAAAGTAAATCAAAACTACCTGCAACTTTAGTATTTCTGCTTTCTATCTCGTTTCAAATTGTAACTTATTTTTCAACAACATAAATGTTCTCATACTTTAAGTGAATTGTAAAGAAACTTTTATGTGAAATAATTTTTTTAACCCGAATTACTAGATATCCGAAGATCAAACAATTGTACTGGATTCCGGAATAGTCTTGTTTTTTTTTTATTTTACTGCAGGAGTTCAGCAGACAGGCAGACGGCCCACTTGATGGAAGGCGGTTACCATCGCCTGTGAACATTTGCAACACCAAAGGTGGTACAAACGCGCTGCTGCTCTCTTAAGGGAGAATGGAACCTGGTCACTAATGCCGGAACACAACTCAAGGTTGTTATGGCGGCATACTCTAGACCAGGGGTGGTAGCCATCCAGTCGGGCAAATACCCTACCATCTAGTTGTGGGTTGTTTTCTCGCCACTTACGACAGGCCACCCGGCCGCAGGAAATTGTATTCTTTCTCCGTTCCTGGACGGATAGATCTTGTTGGCACTTTTAAACATATTCTTACGAGTCGCGAGACTCGAATTAAAATGCCGTTAAAATTACTATAGAGTTAATTAGAACTATACAAACACGTATAACACAGGTACAAATATAACCGAACACAACAAGTCTAAACGTAATGCAGAAGGTCGTAATTCAATAAAACGCGCAAAGTCCGTCACTTATTACATTCCCGATTGTAGTACACACGTCTTGCTTCGCTCGTGGTTATTGCTCGACTGGCCCTTCCTCAATCGAGTCATTGCTTTATATTGCATAAATGCAATATGTCCGCCTGGCAGCGTGGACCGAATTTCCTAGAATCGTAATCCGCACACCCGGCTAATTATGCCTGCAAACGGCCATAAACGAGTATAATAGGCTGTTCTTCACAATAAATAATAAGTAAGTAAACAAAAGAAGACAATCATAAAAAAATTACAATTAGTTCAAATGCCGACAGGTAATAAAATATGTTTTTATAGATATGCAGGTGGGTTTTGTTTTTGTCGGAACTTAAGTTGTAACAATATTTTAGATAATAAGTAAGGCGAGTCTATTTTAGACTATGCAATTTTATTTAGCATCACTATATCTGCTATTTGCCTCCTTTTGTGCAATGGCAAAATATGACGTCTGAGACATCTAGCTTCGTAGTGATTATCGCTCACCTTGCATTTAAACTCTAAAAATCTACGTTGTATGGATTCGATTCTATTAACATACAAATAATAAAAAACTTGAGCGTCTCCAAAATGTTTGCATAATGTTCACATTTGGCCTACGCAAGTATGCCCATGTCTCTGAATTTCGAAAAAAACTCAAGTGGTTGCCAATTCGATTTCGCCGAAATACTCACATCCTTTCTTTTCTCTATAGTATTTTATTTGTCCCAAGTACTCCTGATTACCTTAAACAACGTTTTGAATTTCTTTCGTGCTCTCATAATTTACGCCCTTCTACTAAACTTAAATTGAACACTCCTGCGCATAACTTAACTTTTTACAACAATTCTTTTACTGTTAAGGATATACAGCTTTGGAATAAGCTTCCTGTTACTATCAGACAAGCAAAATCGCTAGCGATATTTAAAACCATGATCAAAATATACTATCTGTCGTTGGAATATGATACTTAAATTCATTTATATATATATCATTTATGTATTTATTATTAAAATGTAAGGATCGCTTTTTAGCGATAAGACCGCCCTTTGTACACAACTAGATATAATTTTAGTCTTTAAGTTCATTTTTGTATTGGTGTATAATAAAGTGTTATCTATGTATCTATCTATAATAAAATTTAAACCTAATACCGATACATAATAATAAAATAAAATAAAAATTATTAATAGGTAGGTAGGCCTTCAAGCCTTCTCATTATTACACTAGTAAAGGAGCAGTATCGCTTCGACGTTCCCGAATAAATGAAATAAACACTTTAAAACTAAATACTCTTACCGTGCCCAGTTTATATATTTTCTAAGTTATATTATGTGTAACAAGGAAAATGAACCTATTTAATAAACCTAACAGTAATTGGCATAAAAACAAAACATTAGTATGCTGTCCGCCTAATAGACCGAGATCCGGCTGCAAGAATACTACGTTCATGTGTTATTTAATTAAAATCTAGTTTTTATAGATAATTATATATGGGGGAATACATAATTGCTAGGTTGCCTAAAAAAATGTGGCCGCTAGTATTTTTAATAAAAATAATATTAGTTTGATATTTTGGAAAAACAATTGTACGGTTTGTACACTTTCAAAGATGCTGGGCTTAATCGACATTAATGATGGGCCCCGTTTGAAGGGTGTTGCTAAGCCAAAACACGTCGAGTTGTTGTGTGTTGTTTATTGAGGTCGTTTGATGACCTGAGACGTACAACTTGCAGTGCACAAGTGCCGCACGTGATGGTGATGTTAATACGTCTGTCTTAGTATATTATTTGTTGCGTATTTATATGTAAAATACGCTGTACGAGCAATATTGGCTCGTACAACAATCATTCACTTGTTTTTAAAATAAATTATATATCAGATTAAAGCTGTTTTTTTCTGTGCAGGATAGTATAGGCTTGCCTATGTAAAAGTAACCGCAAATAGGGGTTGCCAACTGTTGAAGATAAATTAAAGTGAAAGAGAGTTACGCGCTACGTCCCTCGTAGCGCGCTATCTTTAATAGCCGGCAATCTCTATTTGCGGCCACTTTTACATAGGCAACCCTATTCCATCATACACAAAAAAACATGTAGCTTTAACTTGATATATAATTTATTTTAAAAACAAGTAAAAAAATTCCCAATATATCAAAGTAATATAATTTTAATTAAAAATACTAGCAGCCACAATTTTATAGGCAACCTAGCAAAAATGTATTTCCCCATATATAATTATATATAAACTAGACTTTAATAAAATAACACATGAACGTAGTAATCTTGTAGCGGCATCTCGGTCTATAACAACGCTACTTATTTAAACAACAGCATATTTTGTATGGCAGCAAGAATTTACAACCATCGTCCAAATAATTAAATAATATCAAAAAAAAAGTAGATAGTACCTAAATGGCAAATTTTCATTAAATATCATAAATAATGACATAAATACGTAAGGGCATATTTTTGTATTTTTTTTTTATTTTTTATTATTGACTAATAAGTAATGACGTAATGTTAAATAATTATTGTTAAGGTAATCCTAATTAGCTATTGGTGTGTAGTAGATTATTTATTAGTGATAACCTCAATGTTTAAACTTTATATTTCAGACAATAGAACATTGTAATTTGAATTAATTTAAAATAATTAATATTATATAAATTTGCACGAAAAATATTATATGATATTGCCATCATAAATGTACCATGTTTTAGCAATTAAATAAATTGAATTGAATTGAAACAATAAATATTATGACTACTCCATCTATCCAAACATGACATACACCTTTCAAAATATTCTATTGCTAGTATTACGGTTCTTTGCATAAAATAATATTATTACGAGCTACGGGACTCGAAATAAAAATGCCGTTGGAACTACTATAGAATTTATTAGAACTGTACAAACACGTATAAAACAAATACAAATAAAACTGGATGCAACCAGTTCACACTGCACGATTCAGTACAGTTCGATACGCGCAAAGTCCGTCGTCTATATCGCTAATCGAGAGTACTAGAAAACGTCTTACTCGTTTCGTAGCCGTCGCTTAACTGCCCGCCCCTCCATTCGGGCATCGTCTTATACTAACTACACAGTACAAAGAAATTGGCCGCGCACACTGAGTTTGTAAGAAATATTAATTTGCACACCTGCGAACGTCCACAAAGTCGAAAACAATAACAATAGGGATTAGTTCGACGCTAACGATGGTTATAAAACACAAAAGAATAACTAAATCCGGGAAGACAATAAGCTGCACTTACAATAGGCAGCCGTGCGCTTATCTTTGACGGCATGTAACACTATTATGCATAATACTTTCCTTTATTAATTTTAACACTAGACACAAAATTCGTAATCTTTCACCTACATTCTTTTTCCTTCAAGTTTTTAAAAATAACAAATCGTTTTATAATCCCGTCATAAGAATGTGCAGGCTATATAATGAGATTGCAAGACAGGGGCGTAGCTACCGCCGTATCAGCTATATCAATGACACGGGACCCCCAAGATACAGGGGCCCCGAAAGTGTGTAAGCAAAAATCATTAAATGTTATCCACAATCTTTTATAGATTAATACCATTTTTGAGAACATCTGCTGGGCCAACAGAAACGGCTATCACACTTGTCATTAATGTCTATAGAGACAGAAATCTAGAACAACTGAAATCATCTTCAGCTATGGATGTTTTGATAAAGAAGTTTGGCGAAAAAACGCCGAGAAAAGTGTATCTTTGATTTGAATTGTTTGTCAAACATAGCTCCTAGGAGCGTTAAGTATAAGTAATGACTTATAATCAATATATAATTATTTTAATTCAATTCGAGTATTTTTTGTTTATTTTATAAAAAACTTTCCTATTCCCTTGGGCCCCGAACACAACATTTTGATACAGGGCCCTTCTAAGGCAAGCTACGCCACTGTTGCAAGTACAAATAGATCCATTCATTTTTTTTTAATTGCATAACAATTTGTTACCTAACCGCCGTAAAACTCACATTATAGTAAATCATACTAATAATACTAACCCCTACCTACATATCTTGTCAATGTATGGTACATTATGTGCTCACGTGTTTAGAGTTACGGCTTAGACCTAATAATTGATACATAATATAAAATACTTTTAGTTGTTTCTTGTTTTGTGTGCCAAATAAATACAAAAACATGTAACATGAACCCAGAAACATAACACTCTCATTTTGGTAGTTGCGTGATGAGGCACAACATCTCATAAGACGAATATGATCCTTATCACTGCCACTAAGAATGTATGAATGAGTATTCCTCATAATACAGAACAGTCTGCCTGCCATATGTAATTGGCGAATAAATTTTGGTTGTTGTAAAGGAGTAATGAAACAATATATACTGTTACAAGTTGCAGGACTCGAATTAAAATGCGGTTGGAATTATTATAGAGTTTATTAGAACTATACAAACACGTATAACACAGGTACAAATATAACTGAATACAACGAGTCCAAAGGTAATGCGCGAGATCTAATTCCATAAAATGTACGTCACTAAATAGATTACCGCATGGGGTACACACGTCTTGAGAGAGAGAGAGACTTGGAGAGATAGTCGACTGACTATCTCTCCATTGGGGCATTCCTTTATGCACACATGCAACATGTCTACCTGGCCGCACGGACCGAATTTCTTAGAATCACAGCTGGCTAATGACTGCCATCAAATATTACAATACACAATGGGCTGTTTTTCTAATAGCAAATTTTAAACACAAAATAAACAAAAACACTCCAAATGCCAAAAAGGTAATAAAGTGTGTTTTTATGGTATGCAGGTGTGAATCCACTTTTGTCGGCGTGTTTAGTCGTAACAATACGATATTCAACTCGAACCATCCATCTGTCTGTCTAAGCATGTCACAGAAGATCCTGTGTTCAATTTTTCCGATTCAGGCTTTCGAAAATTTAGATTTTCCTGTGACAGAATATCAAGCTATATCTTACATTCAACTTGTCTGTTATTTGTGTAGTTAAGTGGAAAACTTTCACACTTAAGCAATGAGCTTGAACATGCCGAAACAGATTTCGATGTGACGCGGGTTGACGTTGTGAATTCAATAAATCAACTAAGTTGTTGGTATGTTTCTGTAGTGGATGCACTCACCACGTTCATACTTGTAGATATTTTTGTATTCTTTACTTTGCTTAATATACCACATTCCTGGTCACCACGCGCTCGGGTTTCCAACTCAATTATTCGCTTATACATGTCTATTAAAAAGTTTCGCAATAATAAAACTTGTATTTAAATGTAACTTTCTCATAAACAAAGTAGCTCAAGTTGAAGGTTTTTGGCATTTGGCTTTTGACGTTTGACAAGAAGAAAAATATAGCAACAACATCTTTTGATCTATGCTATGTTTATTATTCATATATAATCATAAAATAAATTGAAATTTCTTATTTATTAAATTTTATTTGTCAAATACTTAATGATCTACTTTTGTTTTTCTTAATCAATGCCTATATAGCTGTGTTAGCCAGGACGTAAGGATACAACTAACCAATCAGAGTTGTGTATAAAACTCGCTCTCATTGGTTGGAATTCGAAAATGTAAAAAAGACACAGGTTTTGAATTCAGTTAAGCGAGAGACTCTTTGTACTACTGAAAGTTATTTACTAGAGTGAAATTAAAAGCCAGTTTTAGTATCGAAGTTATATTTATTTAAGAGCTTTAACATCACGTCCAATATCATAGCACTCTCGTCATTTAAATCGCCGTAGTCTGCCTACGGCGTGACGCTGTACGCGACCGACGGATGCTAAATATGAGTAGTCTCACCCGCGTACACACGCTGTGCACGACATACACCGTTCGCGTTTGCTGTAATTCTCGAGCATTCCAGCGTAAAATCATCACATTTTTGACTTCAGTTAATCTAATAAACAAATCTATCTAATCATAACAGAGTGCACGGGAAAATTGACGTGCGTTTAGAAGTTCACAGAACGACCATCCGTAGAACGTCAATTCGAAAAAGCGGCGTGCAACATCGATTGGAGGAAGCTAGACGCTGCTTTCAGCATCTGTGCAAGACCATAGGATAACGAAGGTCGCTTGTAATAGAGCGCCGCTCTAGGGCATTGCTGCCCACCTATTGAATGAATTGCTGCTGCATTGCTGGACTTAGGCCTCCCAAGTCCGGGACGCCACTCATCCCTGTCCTCTGACTTCTCATCCAGCGCCTACCGGCGACCTTGCACAGGTCGTCGGTCCATCGGGCTGAAGGGCGTCTAACACTACATTTACCGAGACGCAGTCTCCACTCCAGGACTCGTCTGCTTCATCGGCCATCGGTGCTGCGGCAGACGTGACCGACGTGACCGTGATTGAAAGAATATACTTTACTGTTCACTAACTAAGAAAAAAACTAACTCCTGCGGCCCCATGACCCATAACGAGTTCTCACCTTCGACACGAGAATACTTCAATCCTTTCTGTTCAGCGCTGTCCCTCACAGTGCATGGGGAGCGTCCTCTAGGTGGTGGATAGGGGAATAATTGGTGGTGCAGCCTAACTACGCCACTAACAGACGGATGGTTTCCCTGACCGAAGCAGGATGTAGTCCTCCAGCATTTTAGGGGTTCTGCGGCTGACTAACAACTCTCCCACAGAAAAAAATATGTCGAAACTGTATAAACTACTGATTTGGTGGATTTGGACGACTTCTGTAGTTGAGCAGGCAACTCGTAGCCGGCCGAACTCACTGGAACGCAGAGGCTCCGGTTTCGATTTCTGGTATGCTAAATTTCGGAACGAACTTTCTGCTATTTACTATGGTTTGGATGTCTGGGATCCGCCCCAGAGTTCCGTAATATATCACTTTTAACGCAAGCGTTACTAGCTGAGCTTGCCGATTATTATTATAAATATATAAAAAAAGAGGGAATATTGAGTTTCACAGAGTGAAAACCGTCCTTAACAACGGCATAAGAACAATTTAATCCAAAAAATAATGATTACCATAATTTTGTGGAAACCCACAGAGCATTAAGTAATCTCGTAGCAAACGTAGCGAATTGCTACGCTCCTCGCTACATCAGAGCGTAGCGTAGCAAATGGCACTGCGGAGTTTTTTTATCTTTTAAAGCCTGGCAGAATGTGTGTTTTCATGTCTTGATTTTTATCTCCCAAGGCCCTAAGGCTACGTTCACACGGAGTCAAGTTTTTCTGGATTGGATTATTACCGCATTCGGCAGAATCGAATGTTTTATTCACACAGCATTCGGGTTTGCCTTTTCGCAAAACACCGAATGGTTTGTCACCGTGTGAAAGAAAGAAAGAAAGAAAGAAAAATATTTATTTCTAATAGCGACACACAAAACACAATAGTTCTAACATAACAAAGTATAGATAAAATTAAACAGAAATTGTATGCCGCAATTTGGGAATGAAGTTGGCACTCAGCATTGTGCTGTGTCGAAACGTATTCCGACACAGCGCTGATTTTCAGTGCCCACCTCCTGAATCACATAAGACATACGATCCGTGCTAAACATTAAAAAAAAAAAACAAATTATACCACCTGTGGGACGCTGATAGCCTACGGTTAATGTGGTTCGATTTATATGGACTGTATGAGAGAGATAGCACCTAGATCCTCGCACTAGAAAAGTAGAAGCTCCACCAACCTTGCGATCCGCCCTGTCCTGGCTCCGGTCAGGTTACACACAGGAACAGTACACGGCACTATGTTTCACTTGAGAGTAGCTCACTTTTAAGAAAGTCCAAGTGTCGTAAATGTTCTTGGCACGACCAGTAATCACAATTAGTTGAAGTTCAGAATAGTTGAAAGGAAAAGATGAGCGTACAGCGCGGTGTGCTCTTTATCAAACGTTGATTCGGAAAAATCTAACTAAAATGGCTGCCTATACCCTGCTGCGTTAGCCGTCGCCTCACACAGAAAAGAGGGTAGACAGCAAAATTGATGGAGCGATGTTTTACCCACCTTATACTAGGCAAGGACGGAACACCACCAAACAATTATAAATATTGTAATAATATATAATAGTGAATATGAAATTTTATTTTTCACAGGAAAACGCTCAGTGTCTTACTATCTGTTGGAAGTATCCGACCGTTCCCAACTTGCCGTACCTTGCCGAATGCTATTCGGTATTTCATGGGCATCCTTAGGAGTATGGCCCTGTACGGTGCACCCGTATGGTCCACTGCACTTCACCGCCACAATAGGACTTTGTTGTGCCGCGCACAACGGGTCCTGGCGGTGAGGACGATCCGAGGATACCGTACAGTGTCGTGGACGGCGTCGACACTCTTGGCGAGCTATCCGCCCTGGCCTCTCCAGGCGGACGTGATAGCCAAATTTCGGCGCTCCCGACAGGATACGCTCGCCCGTGGCCTGGTCTATGGCCAGGCCGAACTCCAGGTGATCAGGACGCGGGAAACCGCGGCCATGATCCAATCTTGGTCAGTAGAGTTGGAAAACCCTGTTGCTGGCATTGACACGGTGGAAGCGGTTCGACCGCAGGTGTTGCGATGGCTCTCGCGGAAACGCGGGACCCTGACCTTCAGAATGATACAGATACTTACCGGGCACGGTTGCTTCGATAAGTATCTGTGTCAGATTGCGGGCTGCTTGTCTTCACCCCAATGCCGCCAATGTGGCGCGCTAGACACGGCGTTACACACGCTAGTCGAGTGCGCAGCATGGGCACCTCAGAGGTTTGAACTCGAGACACTTGTAGGACCGATCGGATTGCTGGGCGATCTGGTGCAAGTCATGCTGCACAGCGACAATTGGTGGGTGGGTGCGGCCAATTTCTGTGAGACGGTAGTGTCTCATAAGGAGGCCGCGGAATGAGATAGGGAGAGAGATGGTAGTGCGCATGCGTCTCGCGGGCGCCGACGTCAGTTGGGAGCCCGGAGGCGCAGGTATGCACATGACCTCCCTCCCTGAAATACCGCTGCAGGGGCCCTCTAGCATATAGGGAGCAGAGGAGTCTTCACCCCTGTTGACGAAGTGAGTTTGCCTCTCCCGGGGCATTCTCAAGCACTTGTGCGCTAGGATCGGTGTGGGCGTAACTACGTTCTGTATCTCACGCCTCTCCTGCCATAAGCGCGGGGCACATGGGAGGAGGGTGGTTTTAGTGGGGTATTGATTAGTCGAGTCTCCACACAAGCCGGTTGATTATTGTTTGGATTGCCTCAGTGGAAAGCCTCCATGATCAACAACGGTCTAATCCCTAGCAAAGGACCCGGTATGTGAGAAATGCATTTCCCCCGCATTAAAAAAAAAAAAAAATGTTACTCGGTATTTTGCCGTGTGGCTAAATAAGATTGCAGTCGCAAAATCGGATGTTAAGTTTTGCCTGTTTCCGTTATTTGTCCATCTTAAAACCAAATAAATTCACGTGTAAATTCACACATATTATTATAAATTACTAGCTTCTGCCCCCGACTTCGTCCGCGTAGAATAGTTACTTTGGGCTAACGCCAACTTTAACTCCGCGACTTTGTTTACGTAGAAGGGGTGAAAATATCTATACCCTAATATAACCCGTGTAGGGGGTGCCCCGTCTAGGGTGGAGGAGCGAGATAGAATGCTCCTCCGTCTCAAAGGAAAATAGTGTTATTCCTCGCAGGCCTAGGCTCTATTGTTATTGTTGTAAATTTATATATATTCTTTGCATGTTTCATGAAAGATTTATTGGCTTGTAAGTGTTCCTCAAAATTGATTGTTTGGTTGCGCCATTTATTGGCTTGTAAGTGTTCCACTACAAAGTTGAAGAGTTTGTTTGGTTGAACGCGCTAATATCTTCCTCGTCATGAATGCCCGCCGGCCTTGCACATCAATGCGCGTGCGATGCTCGCGTGACCGATTACGTACTGCATGCGACAGTGGCAACGCCTTAATCATTATTTTGCTGCAAGTTATTTTAAAACTGCGATATCTCCTAAGATATTCATTGAAATCGAATGATGTAAATGGCAATTTTGTTTTAAATTAAATACTTGTGATGAATAACGTATTTATTTGGATAAGGATTAATATCATATTTATAAAAACACCTTCGGAAATAATTTCGCATTATTTTAGAACAAATTTGGTTCGCATAACAAAGGTTATTGTGAGTCAACCTTAAAAGATAGACATATGTTCTCGTGGGCTTTTTTTTTACTTTTAAAGAGGAACAGTTCTGTCACAAATGATTTTTGCGAAACTTAAACCGTTTACATAGCGCACACAGCGGACGCTCTCACAAGGTAAAATACCCCCTGATTTTGAAACAGTGTTCATTGGCGCTCCGCTCCTAATGGTCTTAGCGTGATGATATATAGCCTATAGCCTTCCTCGATAAATGATCAATCTAACACTCAATTTTTTTTTAAATCAGGCTAATAGTTTCTGAGATTAGCGTGTTCAAGCAAACAAACAAGCAAACTCTTAAGCTTTATATAACATATTAGTATAGATATTGTACATGAACCGTATCCTGCAAAAATCAGATCCGGCTTAGAAATTAACGTTTCCGTGTGAACGTAGCCTAAGAGATTGTATACAGATTCAGGAAAAAAGCGTCTTAATAATCTTAATGTACAATATATTGATTAATATTCTTAATGCAAATCTGAGCTTCTTTGTGACGCTTTCACTCCATAACTTTCACTTAGGGTTACCACATTTTTGAAGAAAATGTAGTATTTTTGTTTTTAAGGTGTAAAATATAGTGCTTTTGGGAAATTTTGTGAAAAATTGACTATTCATTATTGAATTTTTCATGTGTCATTACTTTTTTTGCGTTGGCCAATAATCATAAAAATCATAACAAAAAGCGTAATTGAATTAGTGAAGAATATGTAGTATTGTTACGAGTTACGGGACTCGAATTAAAATGCCGTTGGAATTACTATAGAGTTAATTAGAACTATACAAAGACGTATAACACAGGTACAAATATAACCGAATACAACAAGTCCAAACGTAATGCAAAAAGTCGTAACTCAATAAAACGCGCAAAGTATGTCACTTATTAGATTCCCGATTTTTGTACACACGTCTCGCTTCGCTCGTGGTTCTCGCTCGACCGTCTCCCTCTCCATCAGGTCATCGTTTTATACTGCATAAATGCAATGTCCCCGTATCTAAGTCGGCTTAATCCGCCACATCTGGCTAATGACTCTGCCGCAAACTGCCATAAAAGAGTACAATTAAGCAATGGGCTGTTTTTAATCACAAATTTTAAACACAAAGTAAACAAAAGAAGACGATCATAAAAGAGTTTAAATGCCGGCAGGTAATAAAATGTGTTTTGTTTCAGATATGCAGATGGGTTTTGTTTTTGTCGGGACCTGACTTGTAACAGTATTATATATATCATATTATATTTTGTAGTACGGTTGGGAACCCTACCATAACTACGCAACAAATCGTCATGAAATTGTACATACACGTTGTCACTGGCAGTCAGTCAACATTTGACAGAGAAATCGCTTACCTAACATACATACAAATAATACAGTCGAATCGAGAACAGGATTTTTATCGAATTATAGGCGTGCTCCGACACGCACTTGGCCGATTCATACAATACTATATATTTATCTATCTAACATTTCTTAACCTAACAAAGCCGAACATTTATTCAAACTAGTGGTCGCCCAGTGGTCGAAATTCGACCATAATTAATTTAAAGTATAAGTTTGAACATTATTAAGGTTCTGTTGTCAAAGACTATACTTCTATAATCACAGATTTCGCCAGTATATATGCGTGTGTGTGTCAAATACATGATAGTGTGTGTAATGATTTTTTATTGCATAATTTTAAAAAAATATTAGAAGTCGTCGTTTCTTCTCTATATAAACTATAAGTGTGCGAAATTTCATACTCCTCCGTCCGCGTAATTGTCGTAAAAAGGGGTTCAAAGTTTTTGCTTCACGTATTAATATAATGACAATAAATAGTGTTTACATTCATAATTTAGCAATTTAATGAAACCCTGAAACTTGGGCTCATTATTCGCCTTTAACAATAAAAAGGTAATATGACGACAGTCTCTCATAAATTCTTACTTGTTATTTATGTTCAGTATTTCATCTTTGAAATTGCTTCTGTCTTTACAATAGACAAATGAACTAAGACATTATCATTTTACAGAACGTCGCAGCCCCAACTTTGTACGAGCGTACAAGATTATGACGTCATAAGTTTGTAAAAGGAGTCACATGGTGCATTATACATAGATAGACACTTATTGATTACCAAATAAACAATTACAAAAATGATAATAATATAATAATAATAATCTCTACTTGCCAGAATGTAATACAAAAGTTGTTACAATGATAATGTTACATGTCGTCAAAGATAAGCCGCACAGCCTATTGTAAGCGCAGCTTATTGTCCTCCCGGATTAGGGAATCCTTTGTGTTTTGAATTTGTAACATGCAATTGTTTTTCTACTTGTTGTATAACCACCATTAGCGTCGAACTAATCCCTATTGTTATTGTTCTTGACTTTGTGGACGTTCGCAGGTGTGCAAATTAATATTTCTTAGAAACTCAGTGTGCGCCTCCAACTTCTTTGTACTGTGTAGTTAGTATAAGACAATGCCCGAATGGAGGTGCGGCCAGTCAAGCGACGATTACAAAGCGAGTAAGACGTTTTATAGTACTCTCGATTAGCGATATAGACGACGGACTTTGCGCGTTCGAATTGTATCGAATCGTGCAGTGTGAACTGGTTGCATCCAGTTTTATTGGTATTTGTTTTATACGTGTTTGTACAGTTCTAATAAATTCTATAGTAGTTCCAACGGCATTTTTTTAATTCGAGTCCTGTAGCTCGGAACAATAAGTTGATGTCCTATATATTCTACCATTTTCATGGTGTGCAAAAAATAATAATAAATTTAAATTAATTAATTATTTTCAGTACTATCATTCCTTTTCTTTGATTACAATATATAATTACAATACAGCAATGGCGTGGACTTCATACAACTCTATTCTCCATAGACTACTTTAAAAAACTAGCGACTAGCGGCCAAAAGGTCGAAACTTCTTTAGAATCGAGATTTGAAACTCGATGAAACCAAAAAAGCGACGCTAAAAAGAGATATTGAATAATTTAAACACTATACTAATAAAGAGTTGGAAATATTTTGAAGTTTTGTAGTTCATAAATCAAAATGAAACTAGAGCATTTGTTTCCCCATTTTAGTTTATCATAAGCCGCTCGTGTCGTTTGTTCAAACTGAAAATATGGAATCTGAATAATATGCGTTATTATATATTTTAATTTTTTTTTATTGCACGAATTCAGCAGACAGGCAGACGGCCCACTTGATGGAAAGCGGTTACCATCGCCTATGAATATTTGCAACACCAAAGGTGCTACAAATGCGCTGCTGCTCTCTTAAGGGAGACTGGAACCTGGCCACTAATGCCGGAACACAACTCGAGGTTATTATGGCGGTATGCTCTAGACCAGGGGTGGTAGCCATCCAGACGAGCAAATGCCCCACCACCTCGCTGTGGGTTGTTTTGTCGCCTCTTATGACAAGCCGCCTGGCCACAGTAATTTGTATCATTTCTCCATTCCTGCACGGCTAATGTTTAAATGGAGCATACATTCCGGCCATGATTCGAACTCGCGCCCTTTAAGTTAGCTATAACGAGGAAAATCAATACCGTTTTGCAACATTTCCCGATAGAATTTCCTCGTGGAATACATGCTGAAAACTAATTGCAACGACACTATTAAATTAACTATTAAGTTAGTGTAATAACATTAAGGGGTGAAATTAGTTAGGGGTGAATAAAGTTAGGGTGAAATTAAGTTACTGCACCGATATGCTAGCAATTTATTGAGTTCCTGTTTCCCGGAAAATGTTCTAAAATGCACTTTAGATGAATTTTGGCTATAAGTACTCCAATATTTATGTTATACTCAAGAGTGTAAAAGAAAAATAATTGTTATTTATGATACTAATGCGGTAAGTAATAAATTAAAAGGAATAACTAATAAGAAAAGAAGAAAGAAAGAAAATATTAAACTAAATACTTAAAAATAAGTATCACATCTTCACTGTTTTAGTGTAAAAATATTATTATCAGTTTTATTTAGGTCCAAAATATTCCTATTTTTAATCATCGGTCTTATTGACGCTCTAATCTGTGCTGCACTATGTAAAACTCGTATCTCATTCTCTCGCAGGCCTAGTCCTGCAGATTTATGTGTTTATCGCTTTTGTCATCGAGTTTCAAATCACAATGATTCTAAAGAAGTTTCATTTCAGTTAAGCATAATTATTTCGGAGTACGTTCTCAAATATAGTCAATGTTATGGCCTCTTTGATAGTAAGAGGCAGCGCATTCCAAAGTTTGATAGCCTGCACTGTTAAGGAGTTATCATAAAAAGTGTTAAGAGTGTTATACATATATTATTCATCATTATATCATTATGTATATATTATAGTTACAACCTAACAACGCCGACAAAAGACAAATTCACACCTGCATACCTGTAGACATTTTATTACCTTTTCGGTATTTGGACTTCTTTTGGTTACTTTGTGTTTAAAATTTGTGATTAGAAATACAGCCCATTGTGTATTGTAATCTTTAATGGTAGTCATTAGCCAGGTTGATTCTAGGCAATTCAGTCCACGCGGCCGAGCAGACATATTGTATTTGTACACTATAAATCATTGCCCCAATTGAGAGATGAGGCAGTCGAGCGATGACCACAAGCGAAGCAAGACTTCTGTACATCTGGTAATCTATTTAGTGACGGACTTTGCGCGTGTATTTGAATTACGATCTCCTGCATTACGTTTGGACTTATTATGTTCGGTTATATTTGTACCTGTGTTATACGTGTTTGTATGGTTCTAATAAGCTTTATAGTATCTCTAACGGCATTTTAATTCGAGTCTCGCAACTCGTAACATTGTTATATAGATAACGATTCTAAAGAATTTGCACTTCAAAAATATTTCTTTCAAAGACTCGTCCAGTACTAACAATTTTATAAATATTTGAATCTAGAGATTTTCCCGCAGACTTGCATGAGTCAATCCCTAGTGAATAAACTTAGTTTATTTAGAGAGCAAGTATTGACACAGGCTACATCACATTCGACTTTGATCTAGGCGCTGTTCCCTCTCGGAAGATTCCAACTATCCCAATAAAGTAAATAAAAGTATCCTATGCCCATTCTTCGTATTTAGACTAAATATGATGTAATACTTGCAGCAATTCAGAAGGGTTTATGATAATAAAAGAACAACAACTGGTCATACTTATATTCAGAGAACCCGACGGCTTAAATACACTTCATACACTGATTCTACACACTAAGCAGACATTTTTAGAACACCTCGACAACCCCCTCCAACAATTTTACAGTATAAGAAACTTAGCAAATTGGCACAACCGATAGTGGATTGAAGTCATTGACATACTATACTACTTTTTTACGCTTATTTGTTACTTTGTTATTGTGTGTGACATTTGATGAATGTATGTTTGTGTTGTGGTGTACCTTAAGAATAACTTATTATATTAATTTATTCTAATTTTAATACTAAACTTATACTAATGTAGAGTGTATCTGTTACATGCTGGTGTTGTGAGGAAGTGCATGTGCAGTGTGTGCCTTATGTCTATACCTATATATATTATCCTAACTAGTGCCATGTGTATTGTTTTCCTTTCTGTATCTGGGTTATTAATTTTTAGGCTCTTTGTGTGTCTTGGTTTGTTTGTGAAGTGTGCGTGTAATGCAATGCGGTGGTAGTGCGCGTTGGTGTGGGTATGTGTAAGTTTTGTTGTTAATTGTGTGTTTGTAACTTTGTGTGGTGTTATAATGTATTGTTTAAATTGTTGTGACAATGTGTTGACTGGGAATTGTTGTTGAAATTTTTTTGTTTCTTTTCTAACAAATAATGGTTTTCAACAATTAAAAAGGTTATGAATGACAAGAATTTGTTACATTATTATTTGGAAATTTTAGATAATATTTTATGTAAAATATTTTATAAAATATTATATTTAAAGTTTTACATGTAATAAAATAAATGCAACACAGTAAAAGTCTATCGCGTCTACCAACATGAAAATAAAATGTACTGAATACCGTCTATACACAATTGAGAGATTTTGAATTATAATCTACACAATTACCACATCATATTAGAGATTAATATTGTCACATAAAATAATGGTAAATTATAGAGAACTACTCTATACAAAACAGGCGCTAATCACAAAATAAATAAAATATAAAATATTATTATTCAATAAAGGAAACGGCCAATTGTATCGTTTAAAAATAAGAGGGTACATAACAAAATTAATTATTAACCTAAGGCTGGCCGCATACACTTGGTTTCCTGATCAGGAATTTAGATTCGTAATTCCGTGAGACTAGCGCAATCGTCCGGTTATTTGTGTTCGGAATTTTATACGGCCAGTACGTTTCCAGACGCTGTCGTGAAAGTACGTTATCATCTTTTCATTTTTACTGGCGCTAAACAAGAAGAGGAATCGTCGTTATTGGGTGCATCCGTTGAATACTCGAGATTAACCATTTCAGGACCATAAGGGAACTAAGAGTAAATATTGGGATGTAATTGTTAATTTTAGTTTATTCACATATAAAATAAATAAAAACCACTACACAAATGTATTACAATAAGTAACTTTTTTGGAATTTCTTGAGAAATATCTTTCCCATACGATTATTTGTGATTATTAGGTATTTTATTTGTTATATTCAAATAATTTTTATTATTGCATTTTATTTGATTTGACAGTCTTTTTCGTTATTTCTATACATTCCTGTTTATGTAATTACGTTCACCATACGTTCTATTTCGATATTATGTTGAAACAAATACAAATAAATTAGCAATTCAATGTGATAAATGTCCATTTTTAAACGGTAAAAAATGTTTCCCCTAGTCGTGATAGAGTTAACAGAGTAAATTTTATCTCAAAAGAGTAAAATTACGTGCACATCTAGGAGAATTATTCAAATATTTCAGGGTGTCAATGAAATCCTTTGATGAGCTTTATAATGGCATACGAGAGAAAATAAAAACAAACGGATTGAGCTCGATAGAATACCACTCGACACAGCGCTAGCACGGTTCCGAATGCGAATTTCCGTTCGTGTCAATAGGTTTTTTACGACCCGAACGCACGGCGAAAGATTCGAACCGAAGTTAGGATTTCCATTCGTACGCGCTTTGTTGAACATTTTGTATGTAAGCAGAGCATTCAAATTTCCAAATCTAAATTCCTGATCAGGAAACCGAGCGTGTGCGGCCAGCCTAAAAGAAACATGACACGAACAACTATGCAAGGGAATAAATGTAACAATATATCAAATTTCAGTCAAAACGGTAGGCGTAGGTAAGCGTTGTTTTTCTTGGATGCGTAACATACTGTTACATACCGTCAAAGATAAGTCGCACAGCCTATTGTAAGCGCAGCTTATTGTCCTTTCTCAGATTAGAGAATCCTTTGTCTTTTGAATTTGTAGTTAAGAAAAACATGCTATTGTCTTTTTATTTGTTTTATAACCATCATTAGCGTCGAACTATAATCCCTATTGTTATTATATTCGACTTTGTGGACGTTCGCAGGTGTGCAAATTAAATTTCTTAGAAACCTTGTGTGCACCTCTAATTCCTTTGTACTGTGTAGTTAGTATACCACGAGGCCCGAATGAAGGGGAGGCAGTGAAGCGACGACCACGAAGCGAGTAAGACGTTTTCTAGTACTCTCGATTAGCGATATAAACGACGGACTTTGTGCGTTCGAATTGTATTGAATAGTTCAGTGTGAACAGGTTGCATCCGGTATTATTTGTATTTGTTTTATACGTGTTTGTACAGTTCTAATAAATTCTATAGTAGTTCCAACGGCATTTTTAATTCGAGTCCTGTAGCTCGTAACAATACATTCTTATTTATCGCCTCTTTATTTCAATAACGTGTTAAGTCCGAGACCTTATATTTTTGATTCATAATTAAAACTGTCGTTTCGGATTTCTGTTTTCCAAAAAAACCTGGTTTTGTTTATAATAATTTATACATAGCATATTGATAGTAAAAAATGTGTTCGTTTAGATATATTATTTTTTTAAAGTTAAAACTTCATCTCCTTTTAAATATCAAATTTTCAAGATAACGCATTATTGGAGCAAAGAGGTTTTATATCATATTACATGAATACGGATTTTAGAAAAATATTTACACATTTTAGTGGTTCTTAAATTATACCAAAACATAAGCAGACAACGTCTAAAATAACAAAAGCGCCAAGAAAGACGTAATTTCCAAACCATTAGAACTAGACCATTTTAGTAAATTGCTCTCGTGTTCAAAATAAGTTGAAAGTATAAGGATACCATTACAGGGCTATAAAAGACAATGTTGGAACACAATTCTTTGTTTTCTCGTTCCCTTGAGAGTGGTTTGTTTTCTTCAAACCTTTTAGGACCTGAAAACATATTTTAATAGCTTTTATCCTTATTAAGTTTCCATGGAGACTGATGACAATTTTCAATACACAGAGACCATTAATAAAAAGGCGGAGTCCCAAACTCTCAAAGTGAAGCCGGTTTAGTGTTACTACCAAAAATATATTAAGAACATAAAGTAAGTAAAATGAAACATATTATAGATAGATGAATTGTAATTAAATTAATGATAAAATGGCAAACTTGACGGACAAATTATAATAAATTCGACATAATATTACATACAATGTCATAAATGTGTTGTTTGTTTACCTTCCCTGGACTGACACCACCAAGCGCAACTTGTCGGGTGGATGATGACGATCCATGGAGCGAGCACACGGACAAATACGCATGCATATGTTTGCAACGCGTTCACCCGTTGGCGTCACAAGCGTCTGCACTAAGCGCTTTTTTGTCCGCTTTAAAATATGGCTTAGGCGGCGTGTATTAATTAATTTAAAATCTTCCTTCGTTATATCGCCTATTGTTCATACGATACAAAGACATTCGTCCGTCAGCTTCAGAAACGAATACCTTCTCATCCGTGAAATACAAGTTCGGTGTCCGCCATGCTTGGATGTACGTAGCACACTGACGCATTCACAAGCGTGTAAACGACTTCCAAATGCCAAGCGAGATTTGTGGATGCTTGTCGAGCCCTGGCAAGCATGGAAACGCACCATAAAGACTAGCGCTGTGGTTGCGTTTTTTTCGCGACGTTGCTGTTTATTCAGAAACACCTCGCCATGGTAACGCGTACGAAGTTTTATTGGCTCTACTAGTATACAGAAAAACAACTGAAAGTGTGAATGAGGTAATGTTTTCACCATTCAACATTCTGAATAGTAGAATAGTGTAATAAGTTTTTATTGCGTGCCATTCTTATTTGCGGAGGGAACCTTTGGAATTCTATTGACCTATTTCCCGGGTTCGTTTGGGAAAAGCACTCAAGTTAGGCGTCGATGCGTTCAATCTTTCTCATGAACGAGGAAACAATAATTAAATCGCTTTCAAGACCTTCCGGAAATGGGTTTAATTTAATATAACTTACAAAGAGAGAAAGATTTACTGAATTAAACTTAATTAAATTAAACTTTGTGTTGACAAAATATTTCTGGAGTAAAGCAGGCACGAAAGAGAGGCCCATAGAGCACCTGATGGAGAGTGGTTATTGCATGTGGATGTTCTTAACAACAAAGATGCTAGCAATGTGCTGCCCGCCTTGAATGGAGGCCTGGATCTTGGCCACTGATCCCGGAACACAACACACAATTTTGTTCTCATTTTCTACAATAGTCCCACACAGACCGGAGCTTGTCCTTTGGTGCATTACCTTATGGTGTAAACAGGGATAATGACTGGCCAGTGTCCCGCCACATTTACATCGAATTGGCCAAGGGGCCTCTATGTGTTGGCCTTCCCATAGCCTCACGTAAGAACTCCAAAAGTCGGACCACTTTTATGGCTTGTGGTCTTCAAGGACATACAATGTATAATCAATACAAACAACATGCATATAATATCTACATTAGTCCGGCTATTTTGTGAAATCATTTGATTTATATATGAAGTTTTACAAAAAGTCCCAAAATTTTCTAAAGATCGTGTATTTAATATGTGGAGGTATTTTCAATCGTCTTTATTTATTTCTCCAAGCCAATAAACCTCTCTTTACTATTATAGTGTGAAAAAGGAAGTAAATCTTTAATAATTAAATGATCATTTTGTAGAATCTTACTTTCAGTTATAAATATAAGAAAATATTCAAATAACACTCTTCACACAAATCTATTACTTTAGTAACATTTTCAAAAAATATTTTCGACTTCATATCTTGATACAAGAAAAATAACAAATACTCGTAAGAACAAAGTATAAGCTAACACTTTACACGATTCCCAAGACTGCAAAAAATGTTTTAGGAAAATATGAGTCTAATATGTGAAATGATAAAGTTTTACTTTCTTTGGCAAACTACTCTATGCAAGCAAGATATATTTGGTATTCCGCTGAGTTGCGCGTTGATATTTGATACTTCATTCTGTCGTCAAAGAAACACCTTTTTAACGACGCAGAAGAGAAGTATTTTTCATTTAAATAAAACAAAAAAGTTTTTAGAGTTTCATACAAGAGCCCTAGAATACAGACGTAAAAATATGAGTGGAATGTAAGTCTTTTTTTATGTTGCTACCATAATAATATAAAACGTACTTCTGTGAAACACTATCAAATACATTTTAATAATAACTACAAGAATTTTACGTAGGTAAGTAGGTGGGTAACTCTTTATTATACACCAAATCATAAACAAAGAGAAGTAGAAGGGATTAATACTGACGGTGGTGCAGGTTATAAATAATAATGATAAGTATACACAGTGCATATAAGTACAAAAACAATGTATCTATATATACATATGTATATACACATACGTATATATACATATGGTAATATACACACACATATAATTATACTAGGACTAGCTGACCCGGCGAACTTCGTACCGCCATATTTTCTGAATTCCTAAAAGACTTTGTTTCTTGACATAAAAACAAAATCACCAAAATCGCTCCAGGTGATTAGGAGAATTCTAGAACCCGATCTCAGCGCCACCTACCGGTTCTAATTGTGAATCTAAACCATCCGGGAACCATAGTGGAAACTGTGTCGGAATAAGGTAATTTTTATGCATCCCAACAACATCAAACCGCTGCCGGGAAAATTCTCGTGGGATTCCCGGGATAAAAATATCACACATTTTATTATTACATTAAATTTTCTATCGATCTGTAAAAAAGTCAAATTTGAATTCGATTTTTTTTTCTCTGGCCATTTTAAATCGTTCTCAGAAAAATTCCCGCGGAACTTCCAGAATAAAAAGTAGCGCAGAGTATAAGACTAAGAATTAGCTGTCAATCAGCCAAAACCGAATCGAAATCAGCCCAGTAGTTTTAACGTGATTCCCGAACAAACAGATAAGAAATCTAAAAAAAATTTACTCCATACTTTATTTATAGTCTATTCCAGTTGTTTTTTTTTTAAATAGCTTTAATGTACAGGCATGTACACAATTTTATAATATTATAAGATAACCGTGTACACGATAGAAAAATAATGCTTCCGAATCTGATTTTTAAAGCATTGTAAAGATTTGGCCTGTCTTATAGTAATAGTGATTATAAAAACAAGACGTGTGTACAGGTGTGTTTATTCTTTTATTTTTTAATCGGCAGACAAAGACATGTTGTATATCCCCAAATTAAGCAAGTTACGCTTGTGTTATGGGTAATATACAACGTACCACTCTGGAGCCGATCCCAGACACCAGACCATAGTAAATAACGGAGAAAATACGTTTCCAAAATTTACTATACCAGGAATCGAACCCGGAGCCTCTGCGTTGCAGTGAGGTAGGCCGGCAACGGCTTAGCCCGCTCAACCACAGAGGCCGTCATCTGTATCTAATCGAAGGGCGCAAATTTTAGGTAGATACATAATGAGATAATACTGTTACAAAACAAAATCGGTCTTATTCATAGAGAATTAGAGTAAGTTTGAATGCTTCTTTAAAAGCTTTCAAACTTACTCTAAATCTCTATGAATAAAACCGTATAAGTTTATACTATGGCTGGCTTTATTTAAGAAGCTATTGTGTAGCCGACCACGTGTTTTACTATCGATGCTGTTTAAATCTTTATTTATAAAATTATTCTGTTTGTTTGTACGTCAATGAACTCCTCCTAAATCCCTGGACCGATTTCGATGGATTTTTTCGTGTGTTCAAGTAGGTCCCCGGATGTTTAGATTCACAATTGGATCACCAAGATGGTGCTAGAATCGTATTCTACAATTTTCATTCTCTCAGAGCAAGACAATGTCTGCCGGGCTCTCTAGTAAGTTTATATATTGCTGCGACTGGCGTTATCCAAGGAGCTATACTCAGTAGCCGACCTCTTGTTTTATTACCTTTGTGCTGTTTAAATTATCTATAATTCTTGTTTAATGGTTGTCTTAATTGTTTATTATAACTTGTTTGTGCTAATTTTCGAAGCGTCAAAGGTACTCTACTAGTGTTAATTAATAATTCATTTGTATTGTGATTGACCTTCAAAACATTTTGAATCGTTCTATCGTTCATTTTTGTTGCATTTTCTTATAACTTATTATGGTTTTGCATTAAAGCTTTACACGCTGTTATTCCAGTAAATAGTATATGCTTGTTTATTGAGGGTTCATATCTATTTTACGAATATAGAAGGTCAGTCCATAGAGACAGAATTAGTTGAGTTTCAACTGCCATTGAGTAGTTATTATATTCGTAACGGGAATCTCACGACGACAGAGTGCGTGTTTTATGTTATTACGTTACGATACCTACGATTTGGACTCATTACAGTATGTTATCTTCTAATAAAGTGTATTGTAATCTTTCAAATGACATTTAAATACAGAAACACAACATTAAAGAATTTGTAAGAAATTGAAATTAATAATAGTCAAAATCTCAAGCCCCTTTTCGCTGTAAAGTACTCATAAGTATGTTTCTTGTTTTATTTTAAGCTCACTCTCGTTAGTCTGAACCATTTAATAAGTCAGCAATAAATTTGACAAATCGCCAATCAATACCGCAGAACATAACCTATAAATACCTCATACCCTCTGAGTAGTTAAGAACGCTACGAGAATGCGAACAATGCAATGACGTCACAATCCAATGAAGAGATTTTGTTGCTACATAAACAGTGCGGTGATAATTTGTTAAAGACCTACCTAAATGTAGTCCGCTGTCTCGCTCGCGCATTACCACATGTTTGAAAATATGTATTGATAGTATTTATTAATAACAAATCTGTGTTCAGTTTAACTAACTAACCCCGTTGGCGAGACGAGGACAGGCCACCTGTTTCTGTCCTGTGCGATTTCTTGCCAGTTATGGGCTTGAAGCTCAAACAGGTCAGCCTCCACTCTGTCCCTCCACTGGTACTCTCTCCTATAACGTTAGGCTCGGCCACTAGGTTCCCCTGTGTTCGGTTTAATATGTCTTTATTATATACATTATATATAAAGTTCTAACAAGTACCTATACATCGAACCGAACATGGTAATCGACAGACATTCGGTGCACTGCCGGCGGCACCCGACCACCCCCGGGTGCATTCAACATTAACATTTTGTATAAGTAACAGTATACCATCATTTTGAAGTAAAGTAAATAAACATTATAAATAAATATAAACATTTTTAAATTAAAACATTTACCCACTGCAACCTCGGTACCGCTACATTTTGATCCAATCCACAGGTCGCTGGTTCAAATCCGGCTCGAAGGACCAAAATGTATTTTTAATGTTTTTTTTTAATAATCGGCGACCAAACGCACCCTTTGTATATCCTCAAATTAAGCACGTTACGCTTGTGTTATGAGTAATATACAAAGGACTACTCTGGGGCCGATACCAGACACCCAGACCATAGTAAATAACGGATAAAATATGTTTCCAAAATGTACCATATCAGGATATTATCCATATAATAGGTTGGGGAAAAAGTCTTTTCGCATATAGTATGTATGAACTTGTAATAAGATCTCTTTGGCTATACCATTTATATCTGGCTGGTTTTGGTATCATTAAAAAGTTTTAATTTTAAAGAAGACAATTCCAAATTCAAATTAGGAAAATGTGTGATTTTCATTTGTTTTTCTTATTGTTAAAATGAGTGAATCTAATGAAGAAATTCGATGCATTTTAAAATTTTACTACAAAAAAGGTAAAAATGCAACACAAGCCGCGAAATAAATTTGTGATGTTTATGGTTCAATGCAGTATCTGTGAGAGTAGCGCAAATTTGGTTTAAGCGTTTTCAATCTGGAAATTTTGATATCAAAGATGCATGTCGCTCTGGTCGCCCTGTTACGGACAAAATTAATGCTATTTTTGAAAAAGTGGAGCAAGATCGGCATATTAGTAGTTACGATGTAACCGAAGAACTGGGAATTGACCACAAAACGGTTTTGGCGCATTTGAAAAAAGCTGGGTACGCAAAATAGCTCGATATTTGGGTGCCTCATGAGCTCACTGAAAGAAACCTAATGAACCGTGTACTACTCATTTGTGATTCTTTATTACGACGTAATAAAACCGAATCATTTTTGAAAAAGCTGATAACTGGTCATGAAAACTGGATCACGTACGACAAGAACGTGTGAAAAAGATCGTGGTCAAAGGCCGATCAGGCTTCACAGAATGTGGCGAAATCCGGGTTAACTCGCAACGAGGTGATGCTGTGTGTGTATGGTGGGATTGGAAGGGCATTATTCATTATGAGCTGTTACCGCCAGACAAGACCATTGATTCTGAACTGTACTGCGAACAACTGTTGAGATTAAAGCAAAAAGTTGAGAGAAAGCGGCCGGAATTAATCAATAGAAGGGGTGTGGTTTTTCACCATGATAACGCTAGACCTCACACATCTTTAGCCACTCAGCAAAAATTACGAGAGTTTGGCTGGGAGGTGTTAATGCATCCGCCGTATAGTCCTGACCTTGTACCTTCAGATTTTCACCTGTTTCGGTCTCTGCAGAATTCCTTAGGCAGTGTCAGGTTAACATCACGAGAGGACTCGCAAAACCACTTGTCGCAGTTTTTTGATCAGAAGCCCCAAAATTTTTATAGCAATGGGATCACGTCCCTACTTACAAGACGGCAAAAAGTTATCCAACAAAATGGCACCTACATACTTTAGTCAAATGTAAATAAAGTTTATAAAAAAACCTTTTGAATTTTTATATAAAATGCGAAGAAACTTTTCCCCAACTTAATACGTAACTTGAACGTGAAAAATAAAAATATGTAGCAAAAAACAAACCGACTTCAAGAGTAACTAAATTGAAAAAAATATATTTCATACAACATCTTGAAGTCGGTGCCAAGCAAAACAGTAATTTTTATGTTTTACTTCGAACCAACTTCAAGAGGCAAGAAATATTTATTATTTTTAATTACCCTTGGAATTGGTTTCTTTTTTATTAGATTTTTTTTATTGAGTTCGAATTTCACCCCAGTCTCATATGGTGTTCAGCTATGACACGGTTTCGGGTGTAGCACGCTTCCCTAGAAGATACCTATTCACTTTTGACTTGAAGACTCCTCCTATATTAGGAATATTTGCCAGGAGAAACCGACTTCGAAAAATTACTCCATTCTTAGACAGAAAATATAGAACGTAGCACTTCGTCCTGATATTTTCGCTATGTATCTTTTTGTCTGATGGTAAAGTAGGGATGGAGGAACTCGCTTGTGTAGTGCTCAGGAACTCTGCCGTGTATCGGATAGAAGACCGATAGTCTAGCAACCTTACGTCCATGTTCAAGACTCTAAAATCAAGCATTAAAAAGACGATCATTGACCATTGATTGGATCTCGATTGACTCCATTATGTCTTCAAAAGGTATTTGGCTGGGCCGTAACAAAGATAAAAATAGTATTTAAATGTGTTCTGTTTTTGTATGCATACCATGTTTTATATAATTTACTAGCTGTACCCGGCAGACGTTGTCCTGCCCTTAATAAATAAAAATATAAAACCCGATTGCAGCGCCATCTACCGAGACCAATTGTTAATCTAAATCATTCTCTAAGCCACTTGAACATACACAAACAAATCATCACAATCGATCCCACTGATTAGGAGTTCAGCGGCGCCACCTACCGGGTCTAATTGTGAATCTGAATCCATCCCGGGACCCACTTGGAACACACAAAACATAATATCACCTAAATCCTGGAACCAGGTTGGAGCACCATTTACCTGGTTCAAATTTAAATCTAAGTCATCCCGAGACCCACTCAATCACAGACATAAATTTCGTCAAAATCCTGGAAACTGTCATCTACCGGGATCAATTGTTAATCTAAACTATTCTCGAACCCATTTACTTGAACAAACACACAAAATTCATCAAAATTTGTTCAATCGTTTAGGAAGACTTTAGTGACATACACACGAACAGAAGAATTTTATATGTGAAGATTTTTAGGCCAGAAACCCTCGCGGACATACTCAGAATACTAAAGTTTCATCAGAATCGGACCAATGCTTTCCGAACATATTGTTACGAGCTACAGGACTCGAATTAAAAAATGCCGTTGGAACTACTGTAGAATTTATTAGAACTGTACAAACACGTATAAAACAAATACAAATAAAACTGGATGCAACCAATTCACACTGCACGATTCGATACAATTCGATCGCGCAAAGTCCGTCGTCTATAGCGCTAATCGAGAGTACTAGAGAATGTCTTACTCGTTTCGTAGTCGTCGCTTGACTGCCCACCCCTCCATTCGGGCATCGTCTTATACTAACTACACAGTACAAAAAAGATTGACCGCGCACACTGAGGTTCTAAGAAATATTAATTTGCACACCTGTGAACGTCCATAAAGTCGAGAGCAATAACGATAAGGATTAGTTCGATGCTAATGATGGTTATAAAACAAGTAAAAAGACAATAGCATGTTTTCTTAATTGCAAATTCAAAACACAAAGAATGCTTTAATCCGGGAGGACAATGGACTGCGCAGCTGTGCGCTTATCTTTGACGGCATGTAACAATATAGAGGACAAACATACAAACATTGATTTTTATTTTTAGAGATATATAGATTTTTAAGCCAGAAACCCTTTCGGGCGTCCTCAGAACTCTTTACCAAAGTTTCATCACAATCTGATCAATGGTTTAGGAGCCCACCAAGAACAAACATACAAAATTGATTTTTATTTATGAGATTATAAATGCCTAATAACTTAATTAATCTTAGAGCTATTAACACAAAAACTATGTAACACTAGTTTTGTGCTTGGTGTTTGTGTAATTTTTAGTGCACACGAACCACCATGAAGAAAACGCAAAGAATTATTTAACTCACGTATATAATTGTATTAAATATGGATGAAGAAATACAGAATTGTTTGAAAGATGATATGAGGCTTTATGTTCTGTAAAACGACGTGCACAAGGCGTTATGCTAATGCCAATATTGTGGAAGGAAAATAGATATTGTTCCGACGCCAATCGACTGGAATAAGGTCAGGGCAAAGTAAAAATCTGGCTATAACATGGTTCTTTAAAGGAACCTATTTGTTTCTCTGCCACAGTTTCAAGGCCATATCATCTGGCAGGTGTGTGTGAAGTGGAGTTTATCACCAGCATTATTAGAAAGTACGCGAAAGCCCACGAGCATCGGCTTCATCATCATGTGAATGACGTCGCGATCCAGCTCCTAGACAACACGGATATAATGACCGTCTCAAAAGAACAAAACCCTTTGAACTAGTGCTATAAACAAAACGAAATTGTACTGTACTGTGCTAGCTGCATAAAGAACACATGAACATAGTGTCTTCCCCTTAATAGAGACAATATTAAAAGTGCTAATGGACACTTTCTGAGTTAGATTACTTCTAGTTAATTTAGGTTATATTTAAGTTACTTATTAGTCTTTTTATGGTAATATTAATGTAGGAAATTTTGTAAATACAACATTTATGAAAAAAATCTGGAAGGCAAGAGTTAACTTGCCTCCAAAGAACATGACGTGCCAGTTTACGCAGTAGCTCACTCAGTCTAACAGTACATGGCGTACTGCGCAATATGAATGGGTCGGGGCACTTGCTTATAAGACCGACGTTCTTGTAGTCTCCCATATTACCAGATGGCTTCGAGAATCTCTTTGCCTACGGAGAGCCTCTCTCTGCGTATTCTCCCGCCTGTACATTGGAGAGTGTTCCAAGGAACTGTTTGATCATATATCAATGCCACGTTTTCATCATCGGGGGAATGTTCACCATCATTTCCTTCAGCTACCACACTAATCAACTACATAGGGGTTCTCTAGAATATTTATTCCGCATACAATATCGAGTTGGAGGGAAATTTCCGCCAAGGTTTTCCTTTTTCATTCCATCAGGTGGATCTTCAACCGGTTGCCAGCTATCATCATCAACATCCAAACACCTTTAGCATCCCTTGTTTTTTAGAGCATTGGTACACATAATATCATCCTTCACGACGTCAAGCGAACATTTATTAGGCCTGTCCCTTAAATCAGGACCTGGAGGTGGTATGGTTATACATTTCTTCTCCACATAGTTAGCTAGGCTCCGGAAGACGGGGCTGTATCAACGTAGGCGACTGTCTTGCAATTTGTCATCTATATCACGAAGACATAGACTGCCGCGGTGCGGGAGTTCCTGATGCGCTCTTTCCGTGTGACACATCTATCGCAGCATCTTTATCTCCGTGCCACGCAGTTCTAGCTTATGTCCTTCAAGTACGGGCCACGCTTCACTGCTACACCGAATTACAGGTCTAACGATGGATTCAGCGCTAGACCTGTAATTTTGTGATTTTGATTCATTCATGGATTCAGCGTTGTGTCGGATATAACTCCGGCACAGCAATATGCTGAGTGCAAACCTTGTTTCTTAAAAATGCGGTGTAAATAATAAATTCTCAGAATATGCTCTGTGTATAACAACATATAAGGAATGTAATTACGTCGCTATTTCTTCAAATAAAGTATTTCTTTCTTCTTTGGATTTATAGACCTGTCTTTTTAGTTTAACCATCATTTTCGGGTCACAAATGACACCTGTCACCTTACGCCACTTGGCCTGGTTGCCAGCTGTTGGTAACATCAAAAAAATCACAACAACTTGAAGTAGTGGTCTAGTATAACTTGCACGAGCCTGTTGGTAAAAAGGGCATAACACATTTTTATTCCGAAGAATGTGGATAAAAACAATACTGAACACAAATATAAATATGTAGTTCATGGACTAAAATACAGTTCACCGAGTGGAAGTTAGTACTTGCGTTATCGCTAATGAGCCGGAAAGCAGTAAAGTCGGCCGGATTAGAAACAATAGTCTGCTGATGAAAATTTCGACCAGACCATGTTGCTTATATTTTGAACTATAAGTCTCTTTCATGGTCTATCTTATGGACACATGTCTAGCTTATGGAAAGTGGTTAGTGTAGTCTATAGATATAAGCAACATCAGACGCGATGATAACGCGTTGCCAGCCTATAGGATAGAATAGACTGGAAAGGATAGAGGTGGATATAATATTATAGATACACTTTGGACTTTATTTGTAGTTGAGCGGACTTAGCTTTTGCCAAGCTAGCTCAATGGAACGCAGAAGGTTCGATTCCTTAGTATGCAAAATTTCATAAACGACGTTTTTTTTATTTACTCTGGTTTGGGTATCTGGGATCGGCTCCAGAGTAGTCCCTTGCAATTTATCGATAATACAAGCGTAACTTGCATAGTTTGGGAATATACGAAGAACGTGTACGTCTGCCGATTATTAAAAAAAAATACTGTGATTCAAGTCAGTATGTTAAGCCAGAATTAGACGGTTCACGTCTGTCTTGAAATTTAGATGAATCAACCAAAGTAGTCCATATAAACAAACTAGAATCATAAAATGTCTTTAAAACCATCGTTCTATTCAGTTGAGTTTCAACCAAATTTAATAAATTTGGTTGAAAGGCACAGAACAGCAAGGACATGGCGGTTTTCAATGATATTGAATAGTTCATTTTTTATTTAATTTACAATTATCGTTCATCATTATCATCACCAGCACCAGCCACGGCTTCATCACCATGTGACTGTCGAGGCAATCCAGGTCCTCGATAACACAGACCCTGTAAGAAGACTCAAAAGGAACAAACCTTTTGAGTTAGTGTAGTAAAAGTATCAAGATAAAGTAAAGTGAAGTGCAAGTGCTTAACATTAATAAAAAACACACTAACAAAGTGTCTTCCCCTTAATAGAGACAATAAGAAGTGTTATTGAACACATTCTTACTATAAATAATTAAATCTAGTATTTTAGGTCAGATTTAAATTACTTATTAGTCTTGTTTTTTAGATTAGATTGTAATTTTAATGTTGTATCTTTAAGACGCAGCGTTTAGTAAAAAACAAACAATTATCATTTACATTCATTACATAAACAAAATTAAAACTAAAATATTCTTCTTCTTCTGACGGCCTCTCTGGTTGAGCGGGCTAAGCCGTTGCCGGCCTACCTCACTGCAACGCAGAGGCTCCGGGTTCGATTCCTGGTATGGTAAATTTCAGAAACGTATTTTCTCCGTTATTTACTGTGGTCTGGGTGTCTGGGATCGGCCCCAGAGTAGTCCGTTGTATATTACCCATAACACAAGCGTAACTTGCTTAGCTTGTGGATATACAATGTGTGTGTTTGTCTGCCGATTATTATATTATTATATTATTATTATTCTTATACTAATAATATTGTTAAAAGTCAGGTCCCGATAAAAACAAAGCCCACCTGCATATCTGAAACAAAACACATTTTACTACTTGCCAGCATTTAAACTCTTTTATGATCGTCTTCTTTTGTTAACTTTATGTCTAAAATTTGTGATTAGAAAACAGCCCGTTGTTTTATTGTACTCTTTTGTGGCAGTTTGCGGCCTAGTCATTAGCCAGGTGTGGCGGATTAAACCGACTTAGTTACGGAGACATTGCATTTGTGCAGTATAAAACGATGACCTGATGGAGGGGGAAAACAGTCAAGCGAGAACCACGAGCGAAGCGAGACGTGTGTACTACAATCGGGAATCTAATAAGTGACGTACTTTGCACGTTTTATTGAGTTACGACCTTCTGCATTACGCTTGGACTTGTTGTGTTCGGTTATATTTGTACCTGTGTTATACGTGTTTGTATAGATCTAATAAACTCATTAGTAATTCTAACGGCATTTTAATTCAGTTCTCGCGACTCGTAACAATATCAATATACAGCCTAATTCACAAAAAAATACAAGTAGTAAATGAGTTTCAATAAACACCGTTAGTTAGGAACGTTTCCCAAACGCTGGTAGCGTTACCAGGTTGTATGGCAACGCTTATGCGTTGCCCAAAATACAGACCAGCGTTTTGGTTGTGTGAGACGTCTATCAACCGCTTTGATAGGTCTCGATAAAGGCGGTGGGCTTCTGGACTTCATTTTAAGGTTATATTGTAACTCATTTTGATTGATACATCCAAATTTAAAAACAATAATGCGACGTATAGAATCAGTATTACATTAAAATAAAGCAGTCAATCAACGGACCTGTATTTTACAAAACTATTAAAACTCTGGTGGTAAGTGATTCTTAGTTAAGGCACTCTACAAAGTTGGCAAAAGTCGACTTGGGAAGTTTCGACGACGAAATTTTCCCAAGATAAATGGGACTTGATTATTTAGGACTGATGCCTTTGAAGTATATAGTTGAGCAAGGGCTACTTTAATTATATAAATATTATTTTATTTTGTATTATTACACTACTTATTCAAAGTCAAAAGTTTTTATTCAAAATAAATTACACTGGAGAACACTTTTTGAAGTCATACATATAAGTTAAAATTTAATTTTACTTGCTATTCTATGTATACCATTTCGCAACATGTTTGTTATTGCTGTTAAGAAGAAGAAGAGACAGGAAACCCTAGCAACACGTCGAGCTAAAAATTGTTTATCTTCTTATTTATCTAGCTCAAACTCTTTTTTAATAAATTTTGTACAGAAGTATGTCACACAGTTACTTTTCGAAGAATTAATTAAGTTATAGCAAACAGTATATACTCAGTAACACAAAGACATAATACAAGGAAATAAATCTTATTATCGTAATAATAATGACAAGACGTACTAAAATTTACACTGCAACATATTACCATAAATTCCTTACATTTTTACTGATGCTGCGGCCTACTTTAGGCTACTTAAATAACTATAAGTAACGCCTACAAATATCTGGAGTTCGAGTTGCTATGCTAATAGTCGTGACATACAATTGTAACTACCACTACGTTGAAACGGCAAATCCAGGTATCAGCATCCAAGTATTACTGATTCAAGATTAAATCCCTGATAGCAATAAGGTATATTTATTCGCCCTACTACAACAAAGCACCAACACTCCACCAACTACTGCCAAAATCCACCGCTACTACCAACATTATCAGTAGTAAGTGTACAAAACTGTACACCGTTGATTTTGATTGCTATCCCTGATAGCAACAAGGTATATTTATTCGCCCTACTACAACAAAGCACCAGCACTCTACCAACTACTGCCAAAATCCACCGATACTACCAACATTACCAGTAGCAAGTATACAAAACTGTACACCGTTGATTTTGATTGCTATCCCTGATAGCAACAAGGTATATTTATTTACCCTACTACAACAAAGCACTAGCACTCTACCAACTACTGCCAAAATCCACCGCTACTACCAACATTACCAGTAGCAAGTATACATAACTGTACACCGTTGATTTTGATTGCTATCCCTGATAGCAACAAGGTATATTTATTTTACCCTACTACAACAAAGCACTAGCACTCTACCAACTACTGCCAAAATCCACCGCTACTACCAACATTATCAGTAGTAAGTGTACAAAACTGTACACCGTTGATTTTGATTGTTACATTTTCAGTATCGAATTTATTATCCAAGAATTTATGTGAAACAATTAATTCTTACATATATACTTTAGTACCATAGCTATATTTTATTATCATATGATTATTATTATACACACACACACGCGCGCACGCACGCACGTATGCATCCACACCTTTTTATTTTCTTTGATTGTAGTGCTCATTGGTGGTGCAAAGCGAGGGCCAGGAGTACTACTATCACATAGGGTTTACCTAGTTTGGGCTCCTGTCTTTCCCACTTTAATTGAGTTTTTGTAATTTTTGTACTCTATTTTGTTTTTTCTTTTTATTGGAAGTAAATAAATGAATAAACTTTGTGCTAAAAAGTACAGTTAACAGTAATAAACAATTACAATACAATAGACGGTTTTATCGCTATTAGCGATTTCTTCCAGACAATCTTTGGATAGACAAGAATTTTGATAAGAACATTGGTATGTTGCATTATTCTCAATTTATTCAGTATCTTATAAATAAATACATATATGGTGTTGCGAAATCTTTTGTAAGTGTTTTATGAACCCTTCAAGTATAAGTGATCTATTGTTCGACGTCATAAATCCTTCTTTCTATTGTTTCATTTCATGCGCATTCTTTGAAGCCATAAAGCTTACAAATTAAAGATTTTAAGAACTAGTGGGCGCGTTGCTGGACTACTTTGCGGATATATCGATAGATCAGGTCAGGGACTAAGTTGGTTGGGTTTCAACTGCGATCGAGGCGTTACCTAGTGTAATTTCGGATAGATTTTCTTATGACGACTGACTTTGAATGATTTATGTTATTACGATTTTCAGGTTTATGGTTTGAACTTGTTGTATTCAATTGTACTTGCAAGCATTATGAATTAAGTCTGTGTACTTCTAATAGACTTTGTGATAATTCCAACGGCATTTTAAATTTACATCCCGCAAATCCGTAACAATACATTAGTAAAATATTAAAATTATACTAAAAATATATTAATACTTACACTTAAAAAACTAAGTTTTAATCATTTTAGGCGCCGTATTTTATTTAAACTTTAACATTACTCATTGACACCTGACATATTTGTCTTAGTGAAAAAAGGCCGAAACGTCAGAATAAAAATCAAATTACATACTGCGCTTAAAACCGTGAAAGCATAGTTTTATTATGTGTACTAGTTGCGAAAACAAAAAAATACTTGAGTGCAAAAATCACGTGTCCATCGTAGGCAGAAGTTATCAACCTTTTATGGACTAGCGCCCCCTTTACAAGAAAAAAATCCAATGCCCCTTTTTAGACAATAGTCAATTATACCAATTTTATGTGTCTGCCTATTATCTACTAATAATCACAAATTAAAAATTAATTCTCTCTCTCTCTCTCTTTAATCATATTCTTCGTGGTCGTGGCTGACAGGTGTGATTATTAATTATTATGATAAGATAAACTACGGCTGCATAAAATAGTTTTTTCATGAAAATAGAGATATTTTCAAAGTATTTAACTATATTAGATTTCTAATTAGGTAGATACGCCGTGACCGCCTCTTGACTATCATTACGGCCTCAATTGCCTTTGGCCCCGCTACCACCACCATGAAAAGTTCCAGTGCCCACTAGGGGGCGGTACCGCCCCTATTGGGAACCTATAATCTAAGGAAACATAATGTATATAATTAACAATTAATAAACCTACATAATTTATATGCGCGTACTTGGAACAACAGGGATTGTGTTCATATTGTACACAAAGTAATTACAGTGCAAGGTCTATGGCTTCGCAATCGTAAACAAGGTAATATAAGGTACAGAAGTTGTACTCAATACATTACACTGGAACAGGCGGCTTTACTTAATTCAGGTTAATTTATTCTCAAGGGTTATTGATTACTGTACAGTGGCATAGCATGCCTTAGACCGGCTCTGTATCAAAACGTGTTGGGGGGTCCAAAGGAAGGGTAAAGTTTTTTATGAAAGAAACAAAAATACTCGAATTGAATTAAAATAATTATATTGTTATAACCTGGGCGCCGACAAAGACAAATTTCACGTACAGATTTGTAGAAGCACATTTATTACCCGTCGGCATTTGAACTAATAACATTGAAACTATTGTAATTCTTCTATGATGGTCTTATTTGGTTTACTTATTTATTGGCATACGTTTCTAGAGAACAGCCTATTGTTGTATTGTAATCATTATCCAGGTGTTTACGGATTTTAAAGTACAAGCTGATTCTAGGAAATTAGGTCCACGTGGCCGAGCGGGCACAATGCATTTGTGCAGTATAAAATGATGGCCGGATTAAGACAGGGGGTCAGTTGAGCGAGATCCACGATCAAAGCGAGACGTGTGTACTACAATCGGGAATGTAATAGTGACGGACTTTGCGCATTTTATTGAATCACGACCTTTTGCATTACGTTTGGACTTGTTATATTCGGTTATAATTCCACCGGCATTTTAATTCGAGTCTCGCATCTCGTAACAATATATTGATTATAAGTTATTACTAATACTTAATGCTCCTAGGAACTAAGTTAGACAAACAATTCAAATTCAAAGATACACTTTTCTAGCCTCTTTTTCGGCAAGCTTATTTATCAGTTTTTCTGCCTCTATAGACAATAAAGACAAATCTGATACTCGTTCCTGTTGGCCCAGCAGTTATTTTAAAATATGTAATTAATCTACAAAAATTGTGTATAACATTTTAGGAATTTTTGCATATACACTTTGGGGGGCCCCTGTAGCCTGGGGACCCCGTATCGTTGATACGGCTGATACCGCGGTAGCTACGCCCCTGTTGCTGTACTTTATTTATAATCTGTTTATATCTGTTAAATGTTAAGCCAGTGTCGCTTAAGAGTTCCTGTAAACCTCCACCCCACTCCACTGTACTTTAGATTTTCTCGAGTGAGTAAAATGCACTAGTAAATTAAAAGAAATTTTGAGCGACCTTTTCAAATTCAAATTTTGAACTGAAACTTTCAGAAACTTATTATTTTTTGGTCTATAAAATTATACCGTAACGAGAAAAAATATGTATTAAAAAAATCGGACTTTGGCGATTGTTGAAATCTTAAAAAATTTGGAGCGACCTCTTAATTTTTTTTTTTGGGCTGTCCTTTGTTGGGAATTCTTAAAACATCAAAATCTAACACTTTTTCACTCGAGACTCAAAAAAAAGAGTCAGTTTTTTTTTGCGCCACCCTAATATATATATTTCTATTTATAGCTGGACAGCAGATAGTACAGCAGACAGGCTGACGGCCCACCTGATGGAAAGCGGTTACCGTCACCTATCGACGTTTGCAACACCAGAGATGTCACCAACGCACTGCCGGCCTCGAAGAAATTTTATGACACCCTTTTTGAAAAGCTCCATATCGTAGCGCTGTGGGAAAACCTCGGCTGGGAGCTCATTCCAAATCCTCACGGCGCGCAAGAGTAACGTTCCACAGAACCGTTCTGTACATGAGCGAAGCGGCTCAAGGCAGTGGGGATGAACTCCCAACCGATGGCGAGCGTTGCGATCGTAGAAAGAGGACGAAGGAGCCATTCTAAACAGTTCCTTGGAACATTCCCTGTTCTACAGTCGGTAGAATACGCAGAGAGACGCGAAGTCTCGCCTAAGGCCAAGCGTATCTAGACTGTCTGTGAGTATGGGATCACCAACAACGCGAACGACGTTAAATACAGTCCAGGGGATTAAGTTGGTAGGCAGGTGCTCCAGCCCAAAAGTGTAAGCAGTACTCCATATGCGACCTCACCTGGGCTTTATAAAGCACCAGGCGTTGCCGCAGTGTGAAGTACTATTTGGACCGGTTTAGTTTTCCCAGCTTCTTGGAGGCAAGTTTTGCCTTGCCTTCAAGATGGCCCCTGAACTGTACATCGTTCGCGATGTCAACACCGAGGATTCCAATGCTCTTAGATATGGTAAGGGGAGTTCCTTGGAACTGAAGCGCTTACTCGAATGGAGTTTCTTAAAGTTTATATGCAGCGTATGTAATTTTTGTGTTGACTTTTCAACTATTTATTACCTTTGGTAAGATCGTATAATCTCTAATTTATTTTCCTATTTTAAAATGAGTTCAGTTGGGTTGATTTAGGAAAAATATATTCGTGAGATGTGACGTCATGGGTTGAATCGGGAATAACCCGTGAAAACTACTGTGCCGATTTAAATGAAACACAACACAGACCTGAGTTGTAACCCGATCTACACCTAGGATACCCACGTTTCTGTGGGATGGCCTTTTTTATATCGCCGTTGTACTTAAGTACAAACACGTCGTCGTCTTGACAATGCAAACGAAGTTTCTAATCTAATCTAGTATACATCGGCCATAAGAAGATATACTTTAAAAAAAATGATATTTGTATATATCTATGAATTTACACATATTATATTTCACGCAGCACAAAACACGTGTTTCAGTATATTTATTCCACGGGGAAAATATTTCCAATTCAATTGGCACTCGTAACAATATCTCTATTTCTTGACAAATATATTTTTTCCTCCCTCAATCCTTTACGGAAAATAGACGGAGGTGACAATTTCCCTTACTCCAACAATAAAGCTCTCTTCGCTACAGAATTCATCCTTGAGAGTATTTTATGATTTAGTAATGAAAAACACTATTATAATAAACACAATATACATAATATAGCATTTTTTTTTAAATATTTTATTAGTATACCCACAATATAATAATAGCAGCCCATAAATGTCCCACTGCTGGGCTCGGGCCTCCCACTATAGGGGAACGGACAGTATACCCGCCACGCTTGTCCAAGGCGGCTTGGCAGGTTTGACACATCGGTTATCTCGATGTGCAGGTTGCATCACGATGTTTTCCGTCACCGTTATTAGCACATGGTAATTGTAACAATATGCACATTAGGTCTGAAAACCAAAAAAAAGAATACCCACAATATTTGCTTCTAATTTGCTCAGTACTAATTATTATTATGTTTATAGTAATTGTATGTATTATGTGTATATCTATGTGTCATTTATTATTATTCATACTATATATATATATATATATGTGGGATTCGAAGACGGCTCGGTAGCCAGGCCACACATTATCTTTTTCAAATTTATAATCTCATATTGTAAATGTCAGTGCCAAAATATAGTGAGAAGAGGTAGTCCGTGAATATACGACGTAAGACTGATCTAATGAAGTTTGTTTTGTTTTTCTTCAAATAAAACCCACCACTTTATGGGGTCTCGTGCCAGGATCATTCCAGGATCGTGCAAGGATCCTGCGAAGCATTGTTTTAATGTGAGTTTTTACTTGAAGATTACGAAACAACATCGAAATTAAAATTGAAGACGAGTCATTGAGTGCTGTTTTACCGACACTAATTTGCATAATGATACCAGCGCATAAAATTTCCCACAATTTGGAATAAAGACTATTATTTTTCTTTTATGAAGACGTTTTATGAATTGGTTATTTTTTACGACTGAAAGACTCACAACCAATCATACAGGATGCCACCGAAGAAAAATAAAGATATCGAAGACTCGGATAGCAATTGTTCAGAAGCTGGTCACAGAGTTCGAATTTCATTTAGCGACTTGGAAAAATCAATGACACCATTCACAGGCGATGATACCTACCCTATTACGAATTGGCTTACCGATTTTAATGACACTTCAAATTTAATGGAATGGAATAATCTTGAAAAACTTATTTACGCGAAGAGACTGCTTTCAGGTACTGCTAAATTATTTTTACGATCGCTAGGATCTATTACGTCATGGGATACATTAAAAGAATCTTTAGTAGAAGAATTTGGTCCGAAGTTAAATAGTGCCAGCATTCACAAGAAATTAGCATCACGCAAAATGAAACCAGATGAAACATATCAACAGTATTTTTTGCATATGAAAGAACTGGCGTTGCATGGAAATTTAGAGGATGAAGCACTTATTGAATATGTTATTGATGGGATTCGTGATTCCGAATTAAATAAGGCACTTCTTTACGGAGCCACTGATATCAAACAATTTAGAAAGAAACTTGAAGTATATGCACAGATTAAAGAACACAAGACGCAACAAAGACCTATTCAGATGACAACTGGACGTAAAAATTATACCATCAAAAGATGCTTCAATTGTGGTGAAACTGATCACCAATCTCCAGCCTGTACTACAGGTATAAAATGCTTCAAATGTAACGGATATGGACATAAGTCAAAAGAATGTCAAAGTTCTACGAATAAGACACTGAAAATTCAAGATGAGAAACTTAGTACAGATATTCTTAAGCCATATAAAGAAGCTAAAATTAACGGAGTTGAAGTTAAAACCTTTATTGATACTGGAAGCGATGCGAATTTGATTTGTGAGAGTTGTTATAAACAAAATTTTGCCGAGAATAATGATTATAATATTAAAGATACCCTCAAATTATCAGGAATAGCCGAGTACGAAGTTTGCACGAAGGGATCTTTTATGGCAAAAGTTGAAATCGACGATATTCATTTTGAAACCTTGATTCATGTTATCGACGATGATGTAATACCTTTAATGTCATACTTGGAAACTCGATATTAAAAGATGTTGAAATTATTTTCTCTGCCGATGGGATCACTGTAAAAAGAATATTACACCTTACACAAATTAATGACTACGAAGAAATATGATATCAAGAAGTTAAAATTTAAAGACAAGGTTAAACATTTATTAGATAATTACAATAACTTAAAGAGTAAAAAGAAGGAATCAAATGTTAATTTGAAAATCATACTTACCGATGAAGATCCTATACACCAGACTCCACGGCGGCTTTCACTTCTAGAAAAGGACATAGTTAATAAACAGATACAAGAATGGTTAGATCAAGAAGTAATAAAACCTAGTAAATCGGAATATGCAAGCCCTATTGTGTTAGCGAAAAAGAAAAATGGAAGCTACAGATTATGTATAGATTTTAGAAAGCTAAATAAGAAGATTATAAAGGAAAGATATCCACTTCCACTCATCGAAGATCAAGTAGACAAATTGAACGGAGCAATACTATTTACATCACTTGACTTGAAAAATGGTTTTTTACATGTTGATGTCTGCGAAGATAGTCAAAAATACACTTCATTTGTTACTCCACAAGGGCAATATGAATTTAAGAAAATGCCGTTTGGTTTATGCACCGCACCATCTGTATTCCAACGCTTTATCAATGATATCTTTCAGGATTTAATATTAGAGGGCACTGTTCTTACCTATTTAGATGATTTGATTATACCATCTAGAACAGAAGAAGAAGGACTTTTGAAACTAGAGAAAGTACTTCGAAAAGCTGAAGAGTTTGGCTTACAATTTAATTGGGAGAAATGTCAATTCCTACAGAGTGAGATAAATTATTTAGGTTACATAATTCGTGATAATGAGATAAGACCTTCCAAGGAAAAGATACATGCTGTTGCAAAATTTAAAAAGCCTCAGAATATCAAATCATTACGATCATTTTTAGGACTGACTGGCTATTTTAGAAAATTTGTGAAGAACTATTCAATAATAGCAAAGCCACTAACAGAATTATTGAAGACAGATGCTATTTTTAACTTTGATCTAAATTGTGAGAGAGCTTTCGAAGAATTGAAACAAATTTTATGTTCCTCACCAGTTTTACGAATTTACAACCCAAATTTTGAGACAGAGTTACATACAGACGCAAGTATAGACGGATATAGAGCTGTTTTATTGCAAAGAAATCCACAAGACAATCAGGTACACCCTGTTCACTATATGAGCAAAAAGACTACTCCTGCTGAGAAGAAATACCATAGTTACTACTTAGAAATTTTAGCCATTGTAGAAGCTGTCAAGAAATTTAGAGTTTACTTACTTGGACTCCACTTTAAAATTGTGACTAATTGCTCAGCCCTAACTATGACGTTACAGAAAAAAGATTTACCTCCCAGAGTTGTTCGTTGGGCACTCCTTCTTGAAGAATTTGACTATAAGATAGAACCCAAATGAGACACGTAGACGCTTTGAGCAGAAATCCTGTTAGTCTAATACTTACTGAAACTACAGCACGCCTGAAGAGAGCTCAAGATGATGATCTGAAGATAAAACGATTAAAGAAAATTTTAGAAAAGGAATGATATGAAAATTTTATTCTAGAGAATGGAGTTTTATTTAAAATTAAAGACGGAACTAGACTGATTGTTATACCTAAAAAGATGCAGAATGAAATAATAAGAAAATGTCATGAAAATGGTCATTTTGGAATTTTAAAAACAGAAGAATTAATTAATATAGACTACTACATAGGTAATTGTAAAGAAAAGATACGAGCAGTGATAGATAATTGCGTAGAATGCATATTAATTTCACACAAGAAAGGTAAAAAGGAAGGATACTTACATCCGCTTGATAAAGGAGATACACCACTGTCTACTTACCACGTTGATCACCTTGGTCCGCTGACGTCTACTAACAAGAACTACAAATATATCTTTACAGTAGTAGATGGTTTCACAAAATTTACATGGATCTATCCAACCAAGACTTTATCGACTGAAGAAGTTCTACAAAAGCTCAGATTGCAACAAGGCACTTTTGGTTCCCCGGAACGAATCATAACTGATCGTAATGCTGCTTTTACTTCTAATGATTTTAAGTCATATTGTAACGACGAGAATATAACACACTATATGATAACTATTGGCCAACCACGAGGAAATGGACAAGTAGAAAGAGTACACCAAATAATAATAAATGTTTTGAGTAAACTAACAGTTGACGATCCTACAAAATGGTATAGAGTAATTGGAAATTTACAACGATGTTTAAATGGAACATATCAACGTAGCATCGGAATGACACCTTTTGAACTACTGATTGGAACGAAGATGAGAGATAGAAATGATGATATCTTAAAGCTAATAGAAGAAGAAAGTCTAGAAAAAAATTCAAGATCAAAGATTAGAACTTAGAGAGAAGGCGAAGCAAAATATTCATAAAATTCAGGAAGAAAATAGGAAAGTTTATAATAAAAAGAGAACACAAGCTATACAGTACGAAATTGGAGATTTAGTCGCGATTAAGAGAACACAGTTTGTACAAAGATATAAGTTACACCCGAAATATTTAGGACCATACAAAATTATAGAGAAGAAGAGAAATGACAGATACGTTATAAGGAAAATTGGCAATGGCGAAGGACCTATGAATACCACCAGTTCAGCAGATTTGATGAAACCCTGGTCCAACGACGATGAAGATGAAGTATCACATTCATCTGGGTCAGATGAATAATGCAGGATAGCCGTGTGGGATTCGAAGACGACTCGGTAGCCAGGCCACACATTATCTTTTTCAAATTTATAATCTCATATTGTAAATGTCAGTGTCAAAATATAGTGAGAAGAGGTAGTCCGTGAATATACGACGTAAGACTGATCTAACGAAGTTTGTTTTGTTTTTCTTTAAATAAAACCCACACACATATATATATATATATATATATATATATATATATATATATATATATATATATATTATTACGAGTTGCAGGATTCGAATTAAAATGCTGTTAGAATTACTATAGAATTTATTAGAACCATACAAACACGTATAACACAGGTACAAATATAACTGAACACCACCAGTCTAAACGTAATGCACGATTTAATAACACGCGCAAAGTCCGTCACCATATAGATTACCGAATGTACACACGTCTAGTCTCGCTTGTGGTTATCGCTTGACTGTCGATCTCTCCATTGGGCCATTGCTATATACTGCACCGATACAATATGGCTGCCCGCCCGCGTAGATCGAATTTCTTAGAATCAGTTCGACACACCTGTCTAATGACTGCCATAAAAGATTACATACAATACACAATGGGCTGTTTTTTAATCACAAATTTTAAACACAGGGTAAACAAAAGGAGACAGTCATAAATAGTTTCAATATTATTAGCTCAAACGCCGGCGGGTAATAAATGTGCTTTGTTTACAAATATGCAGATAGCCCAAATTGTAACAATATATATAACAATACAAGATCCGTCCGTCTTAAGGTGCAGTTGAATTGCAATTATTTAATACTATCGCGAGACTTTTTTTTGGTATATACCTACATCGTTTAATTCATCGCTATGTAAAGACCAAACAAACGTTTTTTCTTTCTTCTACATAAATGAACATGTTTACTTATAATTATTGTATTTATATTATTATAACTTCTTCTTATTCCTTTTTTATAGCAAATAGAAGAAGTATTAAAGAGAGGTCAGGTGAAGAAAGCACTTTAAATAAACGATCGATACGAAATTTTGTAATAATAAATTCTTAATTCTCTAGATAATTAGTGCAATAACGAACAGATAGGTGAAGTTAATATCGTAGTAGTGGGCAACATCGTTGGTTGCGGCACAAGTAATAGGTACTGTAACTTACTATTATGTTTATTTTCCAGTGGTGTACCGTCAACTCGGGCATCATTAGATTTTTAAAGTAATTTTACCATATACTATTTTTCTTTTATTTTTTAAATATTCTTTATAATCTGTAACGTTTGACCTATTCTTAAGCATATTGGTAGGTTTTATAATAAAAGTTGGTATCCTAAAAAGTTTTCTAAGCTGCCAACTTCACGGAGTATTAAAATATTGCGTCGTTTCTTTCCTGTAGTCAATATCACTCGCAGCGAACACCGAATAACAATGGTATTTTAAAAAATCACACTGCAGGTAAGTTGCTTATATTTAACTAGCGTCTGCCCGCGACTTCGTCCGCGTGGAATAGTTTAAAAAAAAGGAAGTTAAAAAACCCTCGATTTTGAAACATTCTTCATTGGTGCTCCGCTCCTATTAGTCTTCGCGTGATAATATACAACCTATAGCCTTCCTCAATAAATGGGCTATCTAACACTGAAAGAATTTTTCAAATCAGACTAGTAGTTCCTCAGATTAGCGCGTTCAAGCAAACAAACAAACAAAGTCTTCAGCTTTATATATTAGTATAGATGGCGTCCAGTGAATCTTCAACGGAATGTATCTCTATGATTAAGTACCTAATTATTCGTCACTTAAATAAACAAAAAAAAAGTAAATGTATGTATGAAGATACTAATGAAAGTTGATGAAGCAAAAATTATTTGTCAGCATTGTAGCATGTGGTGATCCATTGTCTCTGCATTTTTTTAAGAGGAGAAATGCATTTGTATACTATCCACCGCGGGGGAAACGCGGTGTGGAGTGTAGGATTCACCGAGTCGGAGTGGCACTAGCACCGCAAGCAGGAAGAGCTATTGTCACGCTACCATCGGGATACCCACTAAAACCAACTCGGTGTTTCTTCCTTCGCCTTGTGCCAGGGCTACCTATGTGAAAAAGAATCCGTGTAGGAACAGAGAAAGAATACAATTCCCTGCGGCCGGGTAGCCTGTCGTAAAAGGTGACAAAACAAGCCACAACCAGGTGAGAGGTTAGAGTATGCTACCCGCCTGGATGGCTACCACCCTTGGTTTACAGTATGCCGCCATAATAATCATGAGTTGTGTTCCGGTATTATTGACCAGGTTCCAGTCTCTCTTTATAGAGCGGCGGCACAACGTTAGCACCTTTAGTGCTACAAATGTCTATAGGCGACGGTATCCGCTTTCCATCCGGTGGACCGTCTGCTTGTCTGCTGAATTTATGCAATAAAAAAGCGGGGTTCTGCCAACTCCGCGTGCCCTGACAGGCGGGGGCCTTCGTACTCAATTCCGGGGTGGGGCGGTTTGGAACTCGACCCAGAGGAGAGATAAACGCGCTCTCATCTTGACTCATTGTCTCTGCCTATCCTAAAGTGAAACAAGTGTGACAATATGTATGTAGGTAAAAGTGAAATCCGTTTATTTGTTACAAATATTTCACAGGTCAACAAAATATAATCATTTATTTAGGTTTATGACTTGGCAGCTAGGCCTTTGAGCCAGATCTTTGATTATAATGTAGTTTCTTTATTTTCTTAAGCCTATGTGTAGCACAGCTGAACTGTAGGTCAGCAGCTGGTGCCATTCAACGGAGTTCTTGTGACAACTCAAAAGGCCACATTTGACTATACAGTTCACATTTCTTACAAAACACATAATTACTACTCAGAAACTATCAATATCCTACAACTATTGTTCATTTTAGAGTAATTTTACACATTTTTTAGAAAATAAAACTGCACAGCGACATCTCCTTTCAGTTCCCGCCAAAAACTCAACAAAAAATAAAAAAAATAAATGTTGCCCTAGATATAATAATAATAATCGGCAGACAAACACAGACTCTATATCCCCAAATTAAGCAAGTTACGCTTGTGTTATGGGTAATATACAACGGACCACGCTGGGGCCGATCCCAAACACCCAGACCATAGTAAATAATGGAGAAAATACGTTTCCGAAATTTACAATACCAGGAATTGCACCCGGAGCCTCTGCGTTGCAGTGAGGTAAGCCGGCAAAGGCTTAGCCCGCTCAACCACAGAGGCCGTCCATTATTATTATAATATCCAGGGCAACAAAACCACTGTTGACCAGTGTTTTCATCCACTGGTCAACAGTGCAAAACACAATAGGTCTCTCACGATATGACAGCATTAAATATTGTCAACATTAGGGCCGAATTTTCAATTATCAGTTAAAAGTTTGCAGTCGAATAAATTATAACCTGAGTGAATTCAAAAGTAAAACCATTCAACTCTCATGTTTACATAGTGTTGGCCGAAGATCTCGCCATGGCAGCCTCAATGTCATCATTTTTTTTTCAGGCGGGGGAATTGCGTTTCGCACATACCGGGTCCTTTGCTAGGGATTAGACCGTTGTTGATCATGGAGGCTTTCCACTGAGGCAATCCAAACAATAATCCACCGGCTTGTGTGAAGACTCTAACCCATGAACTACCCTCCTCCCATGTGCCCCGCGCTTTTGAGTTGGAAAGGCATGAGATACAGAACGTAGTTACGCCCACACCGATCCTAGCGCACAAGTGTTTGAGAGTGCCCCGGGAGAGGCAAACTCACTTCGTCAACAGGGGTGAAGACTCCTCTGCTCCCTAGATGCTAGAGGGCCCCTGCAGGGGTATTTCAGGGGAAGATCAGGCGCATACCTGCGCCTCCGGGCTCCCAACTGACGTCGGTGCCCGCGAGGCGCACTTCTGTCTCTCTCCCTATCTCGTTCCGAGCCTCAATGACATCATCCGCAGAGCTCTTGTCAGCGTCGGCGTACCGGCCGTATTGAAATCGAATGGCTTGGTGCGCGACGATGACAAGAGGCCGGACGGAATGTCACTTATTCCTTGGAAGGTGGGACGGCCGCTTGTGTGGGACGCGACATGCGTTGATACTCTGGCGACATCACATCTTCCAATGACTAAGTCAGGGGCTGGCAACGCTGCTTCAACAGCTGAAGACCTCAAACAGCGCAAATATGTAACCCTAGGAAAGGGTTACATATATGTGCCTTTAGAGCTGAAACTTTAGGTGGGTGGGGTCCATCGGCAAAGAGTTTATTCAAAAAAATTTGTAAGAAACTCTTTGATATCACCCGTGATCAGAAGGCTGGTTCACATTTCGCGCAACAAATCAGCATTGCATACAGCGTGGCAATGCAGCCTTCTGGGCATGCTTCCCTCTGGCAACGATTTGTTATATACTTTATATTAATTTATTTATAATTTAGTTTTATTTTCTAAAGCTAATATTAAAGTAATCTGTAAGGTTCCATTGTCAAAAATAAATTTGATACTGTTACAACCTACACGCCAACAAAAGTAGATTCACACCTGCATACCATAAAAGCACACTTTATTACCTTTCCGCATTTGGACTTTTTTGTTTACAATTTATAATTAGAAAACAGCCCATTGTGTATTGTAATCTTTTATGGCAGTCATTAGCCAGGTGTGATGAACTGATTCTAAGAAATTCTTTCTACGCGGTCGGGCAGCCATATTGTATCGGTGCAGTATAAAGCAATGGCCCAATGGAGAGATCGGCAGTCGAGCGATAACCACAAGCGGAGCAAGACTTGTGTGCATTCGGTAATCTATTTACAGACGGACTTTGCGCGTGTTATTGAAACGTGCTTTACGTTTAGACTGGCTGTGTTCAGTTATATTTGTACCGGTGTTATACGTGTTTGTGTAGTTCTAATAAACTATAACAATTTGGTGATTGTAAAATCGGCCATTAATGAAGTATTAATGAAAGCTCTTAGCTTAATGTCGACAGAGAGAACAGAACAAAGTCAATATTAAAATTTTGCACAAAAATTCAGACAATCCTCAATCAAAGTTATAACAAGGGAGGAGAAGTAAAATATTCAGGGCCGAAGATTTTGTAGCAAAGTTTTCAAATAACAAACTAAGATCTTAATGACTTAGAGAGAACTTGGTAAATATTTTATTTCGCAATGCCTTTCATGAATAAATCTCTGACCTGATATAAAGCCTCCTACACGAGTAACTCAAATTGCTCAATCCCGGTCAATTCTCGTCAATTCAGCGCGATGGCAATATGTAGCAAGCCATTGCTTAGGGCTTAATTACACTATCATAATAGGTTGGGGAACAAGTCTTTTTGCATATACCTAGTATGTATGAAATTGTAATAAGATCTCTTTGGCTTACCATTCGTATCTGGCTGGTTTTGGTATCATTAAAAAGTTTTAATTTTCAAAGAAGACAATTCCAAATTTAACTTAGGAAAATGTGTGATTTTCACTTGTTTTTTTTATTGTTAAAATGAGTGAATCTAATGAAGAAATTCGATACATTTTAAAATTTTACTACAAAAAAAGGAAAAATGCAATACAAGCCGCGAAAAAATTTGTGATGTTTATAGACCTAATGCAGTATCTGTGATAGTAGCACAAATTTGGTTTAAGCGTTTTCAATCTGGAAATTTTGATATCAAAGATGCTCGTCGCTCTGGTCGCCCTGTTACGGACAAAATCGATGCCATTTTTGAAAAAGTGGAGCAAGATCGGCATATTAGTAGTTACGATGTAGCTGGAGAACTGGGAACTGACCACAAAACGGATTTCGTGCATTTGAAAAAAGCTGGGTACACAAAAAAGCTCGATATTTGGGTGCCTCATGAGCTCACTGAAAGAAACCTAATGAACCGTGTACTCATTTGTGATTCTTTATTGCGAACGGCAAACAAAGTCGAAAACAATAACAATAAGGATTAGTTCGACGCTAATGATGGTCATAAAACAAGTAGAAAAACAATAGCATGTTTTGCTTAATTACAATTCAAAACACAAAACAATTCTTAAATCCGGGAAGACAATAAACTGCGCTTATCTGCGCAGCTGTGCGTTTATCTTTGACGGCATGTAACAATATGAACAATATATAGTTATTACACCGTCATAGGTTCTTCGTATAAAATGACTCGTACTCCTATGATCGTATTTATATGACAGTCTAATATAGCCCTTACACGGCCACACAATTCCATGTAATTTGGAGCAACTTAAAAAATTAGGCACCCCTGTCGCCGCCGCTGCCGGCCTGTTCCTCTCGCGACGAGATGTAGTTATACGTACAAACAAGATAGAAATGAAGTAATTTCCAGCCTACAAATTTCCAAACCGATTGGATTTTCAGCAACTCATATGGCGAAACAATTGCCGCATTTTATTGTAATTGCTCCAGATTGATCCCGTAATATATAATAATATAATATCAGCCCATAAATGTCCCACTGCTGGGCTCGGACCTCCCACTACAGGGGGAACGGACAGTATACCCGCCACGCTTGTCCAAGGCAGCTTGGCCGGTTTGACACATCGGTTATCTGTACAGGTTGCATCACAATGTTTTCCTTCACGTGGTAATTGTAACAATAGACAGATAGATAGATAACACTTTATTGTACACCATTACAGAAAACTTACGAAGTAGTATTATTCTAATTGTGTACAAAGGGCGGTCTTATCGCGAAAAAGCGATCTCTTCCAGACAACCCGTGGCAGGAATATTGCTGGTTAGGAGTGGCGATGGTGGTATACATAATTATTGTACGATTACTTACATTTTAATAATAAATATATAACTATACTATATATACAAATATACACATAAGTTATATACATATTCAAGATATAGTGTTAAATGCAACTATTTAAACATAATAAATATATAGTTATATGCAATATAATACTAATTATTTTAAATTACATATAATTATATTGCAGATAGAATTTCCTGTCCATATTCTTAAATATTATTAAAGATTTTGCTTGTCTGACAGCAACAGGCAATGTATTCCAAAGTTGAACAGCCTTGACCGTGAAAGAGTTATTGAAAAACGTTGTATTATGAATAGGAGTAATAGGTCTGTTGACTGGAAGGGCGTAAATTGTGAGAGCAAGAAATAAATTCGAAGCGTTCTTTAAGGTACTGTGGAGTAGTAGGGATGAATAAAATACTATAAAGCAATGAAAGAATGCAAGTATCCCGGCGAAAACGAATTGGCAACCACTTGAGTTAAATCTAGATAGCTGGCGTCGGCATAATCAAGTATGGGTAAAAGTAACGAATCTGCAGCTTAATTTTAAATCAATATGCACATTAGATCAGAAAACTGACTAAGTGGTGCATGCGTTACGGCCAGGATTGAACCCGCGCCCTCTGAGTGTGGGACGCGTAAGTTAGCCATTACGCTACCACGACTTTCTTTGATCCTTTATTGTTATCAAGTGTAAAATGCAAGGAGAGATTTGGGTAAGAAAGTACCAAATATACCAAATATTAACTATGTGGACAGGGTTTCCTCTTTATTGTTCAGCGTTTGATGTGAAAATTGACACAGCACAGTAAGCAATGAACACCGTCTACAGGCCACTACGCCGTTTATACGAAAATGCTACCCTACAAAACAATAACATTGCATCATTGCTAAAAATAGCAATTACATCACAGTGTTGCCAGGATCATAAAAACAATTATAATAATTAGTTACTGGTTCACTAAATTATCTAGACGATAATTTAGTGGGCTTATAAACGTAACTAACCGGTAGAAAATGGTAATTTAGTTATAAATCGAATCATCTGATAAATCGACTAAAAGTATTATCTATGACGATTGTTTATGTCATATTAATATACACTATGGTTCTCATGACTACTGTGGGGACATCTTGAAACACAAGCGATTATTGCTCAAAAACTTGGCCATGTAAAGGCACCTTTAAAGTGTCAGAGTACATTTTCGTAAAACTCTCAGTAAAGCCGGCTAAAATCCTTTAGGCATCCGCATTATATACCTATTCATACAAGATGTCCACCACAGTAGTCTTGAGAACCATAGTGTATATTAATATGACATAGACAATCGTCATAGATAATACTTTTAGTCGATTTATCAGATGATTCGATTTATAATTAAATTATCATTTTCTACCGGTTAGTTAATTTTATAAGCCCACTAGATTTTCATCTAGATAATTTAGTGCATCAGTAACTAATTATTATAATTGTTTTTATGATCCTGGCAACACTATGATGTAATTGCTATTTTTAGCAATGATGCAATGTTATTGTTTTGTAGGGTAGCATTTTTAGTATAAAAGGCGTAGTGGCGTTTAGACGGTGTTCATTGCTTACTGTGCTGTGTGAATATTCACATCAAAGGCTGAACAATAAGGGGAAACCCTGCCCAAATAGTTAATATTTGGTATATTTGGTACTTTCTTACCCAAATCTCTCCTTGCATTTTACACTTACTTTTAGATACCCGTGCGAAGCCGGGGCGGCTTAAGGTTGTCTACATACTTGGTGTCTTATGACATATTGTTACGTGATTCTGGAGGTGGGCACTGAAAACCAGTGTCGTGTCGGGCCATATTTCGGCACCCTAAATACTGAGCGCCAACCTCATTTCTAAACTTGCTGAATTAAATTTCTGTATGTCATATATTTTTCTTATCTGTTTTATTGTGTGTCGCAATTGGAAATAAACATTGTCTTTATTTCTTTCTCTCATTCATCCGTTAAATAGGACGTTTTCCGGAATACGTATGCTTACGTAAACAAACACATAAAACCATCAAATGTCGTAAATAATAAAACTACGTTTTAACGGTTTTAAACGCGGTAGTTTATTTGGTTTTTATTATCCCGACGTTTCTGTCACTTTTCAGTAGCCGTGATCACGGAAGACAAAGATGTCAAGTGCCAATGAGTATTGTTAATTGTTATTTAGTCCGTGGGAACCTAATCTAATTTACACCAGCTTCGCAACATGTTGTGGCTCGAAGAGAAGAAGCGGCGCAAGAAACTCTTTAGCAAACATGCCTAGCACTAATAATTTTATACGATATTAAAACGGGTGGGAGGAAAAATAAAAAGAAATTATCAATCAAGTTGGTTTGTGTTCCGGTGCACGCAGAAAGATCTCACAGTGCCCTGAAGTCTGGCTGTTGGTTTTTGCTGTGGGTCTTTATAGTTTTGATGATCGGATCCTAAACAGGTGGTACTTGTCAACCATCTTCTCTATTGAATTTTGGGTGTTTTTCAATTTCAATGGCCTCGCGCACCATTCTAGGTATGAGACGATTGTCTGTTACAAGGAGCAACAACAATCGAATGTTTTATAATCAACGGACCGCAGCGTTTCAGGAAAGTCAAAATTTAAGATTTTAAGCTGAAATTATTCTTTTGGTACACGCTAAAACCGTTGTCAAACATTATAGCACGCGTCCTACTTTTAGAGAGGCCATTTCCACGCTCTCATCCGGCACTTTACGTTGTCAAGTCGTTTAGATTTTGAGTGAATTTTTTTTAAAGTAGGTTTTAAAAATAACCTCGCTATTTCATTACACTTTTCTTGTTATAATATTGCTACGACTATGCGGGACTCTAATCAAAATGCCGTTGGAATTATTATAGAGTTTATTAGAACTATACAAACACGTACAGCACAGGTACAAATATAACCAAACACAACAAATACAAATATAATGCAGAAGGTCGTAATTCAATAAAACGCGCAAAGTCCGTCACTATTAGATTCCAGAATGTACACACGTCACGCCCGTATCGTAGTTGTATCTCAACTGACTCCTTCAATGACTCAATCAGGCCGTCGTTTTATACTTCACAAATGCGAATGTGTCCGCCTGGCAACGTCGACACAATTTCCTAGAATGAGCTTATAATTGTAATCCGCAACACCTGACTAGTGATGCAGGCTGCAAGCGGCCGTAAACGAGTACAATCAAACAATAGGATGTTCTCCACAATAACTAGAAACGTATGCCAATAAATAAGTAAATAAAAGAATACGATCATAAAAGGATTACAATTAGTTCGAATGCCGACAGGTAATAAAATGTACTTTTACAGATCTGTATGTGGAATTTGTCTTTGTCGGAGCCTAAGTTATAACAATATTAATAATTATTTACTTATTTTTAACAAATCTCATCCATAATAACAATTCAAACAATTAAATTAAATTTAAAGTTCATTTTAAGCTTCAATACTTAAAATGAATAAATATCAATAAGTCAGTCAGTTCTTAATTGAAGCATATATTTTACATTGAAGTAATTATTCTACGCAGCAATCTGTAACCAGTCCCAATACATTTTTGTTTGGTGTAACCTGCTAGCAATGGCCGCAATTATATAGTTACAAGCTTCTTTCTGCCGGCGACTTCGTCCGCGTGATAATTGCTTTGGGCTAACGCTAACTTTTTAACCCGCTACTTTGTTTACGTAGAAGGGGCCCCACCGCCCTTCTCCCTCATGACTGCCCGCCGGCCTTGCACATCGGAAATGCGCGCGCAGTACTTAATCATTATTTTGTTGCGATGTTATTTTAAAACTGCGATATCTCCTAAGATATTCATTGAAATCAAATGATGTACATGGCAATTTTGTTTTAAATTAAATACTTGTGTTGAATAACGTATTTATTTGGATAAGGATTAATATCATGGTTATAAAAACACCTTCGCAAATAATTATTTTAGAATAAATTTGATTGGCATAAAAAAGGTTATGGTGAGCCAGCCTTAAAAGATACGACATATGCTGCCGCGGACTTTTTTTTAAACTTTTAAAGGGAACAATTCTGTCACACTTGATTTTTGTAAAACTTTAATCGTTTACGCAGCGCACGCAGCGGAATCTCTCAAAAGGAAAAAACCCTCGATTTTGAAACATTCTTCATTGGTGCTCTGCTCTTATTAGTCTTAGCGTGATAATATATAGCTTATAGCCTTCCTCGACAAATGGGCTATCTAACACTGAAATAATTTTTCAAATCAGCCCAGTGGTTGCTGAGATTAGCGCGTTCAAGCAAACAAACAAACTCTTCAGCCTTATATATAATATGTTAGTATAGATATAGAAAAACTTGAATCATTATAAATGTCATTTTCGTCTGCCTGTCTGTTTATACGTACCTCACAGTAATTTGTATATACTTATGATAAGTATATACTTATCATATTATCATAATAGAGACGACAACAATAACAGAAATGTTTCACAAAAAAATATTTTTGATTCCGACTAGGTTTCACATATTATTATTTTTCACAAGATTTTTTTTACATATAGAAATGTATATGAAAAAGATATCAAATATATGTGAAGCATTTATAATTTTATTATTAACATTTATGTAATATAGATTTTATTGTAAGCAAATTTTGACAACTTATATTTGTTTTATATCTTCAAACTAGGATATGTCCGCGACTTTGTCCACGCTTGACTTTAAATTCCTGGCACACAAAGAACCTCAACATTTAATAAGAATGTAAGCTAGCTTTTTAGTAAAAACTGTGTCGGAATAAGCTAATTTTTAAGCGGTTTGGAGTTGTTCACTCCAAACCGCTCCTGGGAAAATTCCCGCGGGATTTCCGGGACAAAAAAATCACACATTTTATTACATAAAATTTGCTGTCGAGCACTTAAAAATCACATTGGAATTACATATTTTTTAATCTGGCCATTTTAAATCATTCCCAGAGATATTCTCGCGGGATACCCTGAATAAAAAGTAGCGCAAATTTTAAGTCTAAGAATTTGCTGTCGATCAACGAAAATCGCATCGAAATCAACCCCGTAGTTTTTACATAAATCCCGAACAAACAGGCAAGAAATCTAAAAAGAATTGCATCGTGTTCTCCATCGTTTATATAGTGTATTCAAGTAGTTTTTTTTAATAGCTTGAATGTACAGACACGGCATTTTTAGAATTTTATAATATTGTTACGAGTGCGGGACTCGAATTAAAATGCCGTTGGCATTACTATACACTTTATTAGAACTGTACAAACACGTATACTAAAACAGGTACAAATATAACTGGATACAACCAGCACAAACTGCACGACTAAATAACACGCGCAAATTCCGACACTATATAATTCCTCGAATGTACACATGTCTTGCTCGTATCGTAATCCACCCCTCCGTTCGGACATTGTTTTATACTGCACGGTGCAATATGTCTACTTCATCGCGTGCACCCGATTTCCAGGAATCACACCTGGCTACTGCCAACCGGAACAGATTACAATACACAATAGTCAGCTTTTCTAATTACAAATATTAAATACAAAGAAAACAAAAGAAGTGCAAATGCGGGCGGTAATAAACTTGGGGTTTATGACCGCAGGTGTTTATTTGCATTTGTTGTTGTGCTTCGTGGAATTTTGGCTAAGTTGTAACAATATTATAGATATGTTATAATAAGTAACCTTTAACCCATAAAGTAAATAACAGTCAAAGACGTTACAGAAGTGATTATAGTTAGAGGTAGATCGTAAACTAAGTATGTAATATAACTCAACACGGGTACATTTCTGAGAGTGTGCACTGTACAATTGAATTGTTTGAGTTGATTCTCCTGACTTTGTTGTATCTTTGAACGGCAGGCGCTTAGGTTTCAATTGTCGTCGTTTCAAAGTGAAACCACCACCAGTGCGAATGAAATGTATTGCCTCCACCTCCCTTCTGCACGTGACACGTCCGTGGAACACTACAAGAATCCGAGTCCATATAATTCGAGTCTTCAAGTGACTTGATTTGGTTTAAATCCGTTTAATAGTTTTCACCTAACGCTCTGACAGACAGATAATAAAAAAGGATTTTCGGAATTTGCTCGTCTGAAATAGAGGCGTAAAACTTCTTTAGCCGCGTTGAGCAGTTTTTGGTAGGGGAAAATCTCGTGCTTTCGCGTCACCGACATGCTTATAGCAGTATATCTGTAGCTATACAGCTGATGTATTGTGCAAAATTAGTGCTGTGTATGTCCTATAAGTCAAATTGAAGAGATTTAATGAAAAGTTCAAAGTGTATATACTTATACTGTGGATTGTTGAATAGTGTTTTTTTCACTTCTATCGGTAGCCTCTATAACTGCTAATTTATTTGATTTTTACCCGATCGCCAATAAAGGGTTATGTTTTTCGTGGTGTATCTTGTATGTTTGCTTGTAAATTTCCTTATTACCTCGTATCTTCCAAACGGCTTCATGGATTTTGACAATTAAGGTATTGTTATATTCGTCTTAAAAACCCAAATGTCCTTAAATAGATCAAATTACAAACAAAAAGAAAATTAATGTATTACGTTTGCTGATAAACTTAATGCGGGTATTTCACTCAATCTTTCAACTCATAAAGTCGGTTAAACCGAAGAAGAGTTTACTTCCATTCTCAATCTTTTCGTTCTTTTTAGTGAATTACTTTTAAATTTATTTTTTGCAGTCGGGTTTTTGATTTTTTTAAATTAATTGTATACTTGAGATTTACTATACATATACACACACACACACACACACACACACACACACACACACACACACACACACACACACACACACACACACACACACACACACACACACACACACACACACACACACACACACACACACACACACACACACACACACACACATATATATATATATATATATATATATATATATATATATATATATATATATATGTGTGTGTGTATATATAAATATAGAGGTCAAATTTCTGTACAATGAAAAAATGCCTAAAACAGAGTCTAGGGATGTAAGAAGTCAAACAGAACTAATTTAGATTTATTTTCAAATTTTTGTTTCTCTTTTTGCCTGTCTGTTTGTACCGGCTAATCTCCGAAACGAATGGACCGATTTCAAATTAAATATTGTATGGTGGTAGCTTATATCCCTCGTCAACATATAGGATACTTTTGATCCCGAAAAATTAAAGAATTCCCGTGAGATAGTTAAAAAAACTTTAATTACTTAAACAGCTTATTATACAACTTATGCACCTAATTAAGTATAGATATTGCCGATATCATCATCATACAATAAAACAATTTATACATTAAAAAACAATTAGGCTATGTATCATCACGCTAAGAGCAAGAGGAGCGGAGCACCAGTGTAAGAATGTTTTAAAATCGGGATTCCATGCGGACGAAATCGCGGGAAGAAGCTAGTTTTAAATAATGAATAGTCGGTTGAAAAGTTGTGATATTTTCTATATTAAAATTGTGTGGGATTCATCTTTTTCAAAATTATATTTTATTCGCAACGATTTTCTATGCTACTTATTTTTATATTCATGTATTTTATACGTATCATTCAAGTTGCGGAGTCTTAAAATAAAGACATTTCTACATTTTTTGCGTAAATCTGTGCAAATAAGTAACAAGGTTGGAAGGGGCGGACTATAAGTATTGTTGCCTCGGCCAACAAAGTAAATCGTCGGGCAATGTACATATTTAACACAATTGGTGTTAGTTTAGATTTATATGCTCACGAATGTTTGCTCGGTTCTTTCTCTTTCTTTCATCACGTACATTAACTCCTGGGAGAAGGTTAATTAAAGTTCGTATCTTGAATGTTTGTGAAAGGAATCTCTTAAGATTGTTTTGTATTATTTGTTAGGTCACGTTCCGTGGACAACTTTATTCGTGCATATTTAGCAAGGTATATAACTTTCAACCGGCCACGAACGTGACAAAAATTCTAGCAGTGTAGGATGTCTAGAAATAGATTTTTACTGGACTATTTTTAAAGCTACTTATTTCTCTTTATACATAAAATAAGTGGTGGTGATTTAAAACAAAGAAATTCAAACATTTACTGTGTATATTTGGCCAAATAAGGAATTAGGTTGGAACGAGCCAACGATAGTCGTATATAGATATCAGATAATGGTTTTCCGTATTTCGTATAGTTTAACGTGAAAATAACGCGTAAGTTATCGATTTTCATGAAATTTGGTGTACTTTTGAATGAATTAAATTATCATAAAGACGATGGCCATGGGAGATATTGTATCGAAAAACATAGTCATTTCCACGATATCATTGGATTTTTGAAAAATCAATAACCCTAATCAAGAATCGAATCGGCTGATTTAGAAGAAACACATGAATAAATGAATGCTTTATTGTGTTTTAAAAGATACGGTTAAGAGAAGTATTTTTTTATAATACAATAGGCGGTCTTATTAGCGACTTCTTCCAGGCAACCTTTGGATGGACAAGAAGTTCGACAAGAGCAGAGGTATGTCGCATTATTCTCACTATCGAATCAGTACCTTATAAATATATAGATGCATTAATAAAATATAAAATTTATACTATATATATATATATATATATATATATATATATATATATATATATATATATATATATATAGGTGTATATACACATGCTGTTTTTTTTATTGGATATGTTGGCATTTGACTACGATCACGTCCAATGCCGGACGATAATGCAGTCGAAGATGGAGCATGCTTACCTAGATAGTACCTATACACACGAGACTTGAAAATGCCAGGATTGTACTTTTCAGGAAATACAGACTCAGGTAGTCCATTCCACAACTCTGCCGTAATTAGTAATAATATAAATATTTAAAATAATATCGTATGTCTGCCAAAGGTAGAGCAATACATATATATATATATGTATGTATATGATGCGGGAGGGGCCTCCGTGGTGTCATTAAAGAGTGTGATGTCAGCAATGCCGACGTCACGATTGTTGGTTTCTTGGTGAGGACCCATACTTATTTGAATCCTCGAAATAGAATTTCAAGAGTACTCGGTGTCGTATATTCCAAGAGCGTTACGCTGTCCCAGAGAGGTCCATCTCGTTCGGCGGCTCGAGCAATAATGACCGAATGCCGACAGTGCGGCCGTATTTATAGCGCTCGGCGCACGTGTCGGTGCACGTGCACGTGATCACAATTTTATAGGTTAAGTATACTAATAATAATAATAAATTCTTGTTATTTTACTTTAATTTCACATTACAATAAACTCATAGTAATTAAAACCTGCACAAATGCACATCGTGCAGGTAGTGCTGACTCAGGAAAGGCAACGCGGGTATATATGTATGTAAATATAGTATAATGATATGTAAGTATAAAAGTATAGTATCATGTATGTTTATAAATATAACTCCCAACACAACCCAATCCTTCCAATTTCAATCCCAACATAAGCCAACCTCTTCCAACCTGACTCCAAAAAACATGTATAACACACACGCACAATAGTTCATAAGTAGGTTAGAAATAAGTTAGATATAAGTTAAATTGTAACAAGACTCGGGCATATCTAGTTCGCCCGGGCCAAATGGGAAAAAAAACAACTGCCGTATGTAGAAGGGACGTGGAGGCGAAGCGTTTAGTTCGCACTGGTAGCGTTTCCACTCTGAAACTGTTCTATTATACCAAGTGATAGCTTGCAAGGATCAATTTTTAAGTATACCTATAAAAAAATTACCTAAGCGAAACCTCAATAAAGCTTTTGTAAGAATATATTACGAAGCAAGCTAGAATGTTCCGGATAGTTTACCCATAGTTGCTTTAGTGTTAACCGCAGTTACTTTGTTAGTGAACATATGCATACAATTTACAGTGAAAATCTAACTTTGTACAGCAAATATGAGTTCAAAGTTGATGTGTAAATTTACTATAGAGCGAATTTCAGATATATACAAGTAGAGATAGGAGACGGAGGACTTTTAAGCTAAATAAATGTAACGAGTCGATTAATAGAAAACATCAGCTCTAAATTCTGTCTGGCAAATGAGAAATCTTAAAAATGAAGTCACAAATAATACATTGTAATTATCGCTTACCATAATCGATTTATGTGAATGAATTTCAATAATTAATAACATGAAAACACTCGCACGATTAATTCATAGTAACAGTTCTAAAAATAACTAAATCCACTAAAATTGTAAAAACAACCAAAACCATTTTAAGTAGTGCTATACTTAACTTACTTAACATGTTATACCTAATATGTTAAGTAATAAACAAATATTAAAAAAGCACATACACACATATAAAAAAAAACACACTTTAGACATAAGGCAAACACTGCACATGCACTTCCTCACAACACCAGCATGTAACAGATACACTCTACATTGGTATAAGTTTAGTATTAAAATTAGAATAAATTAATATATTAAGTTATTCTTAAGGTACACCACAGCACACAAATACATTCAATAAATGTCAGACACAATATCAAAAATTAACAATAAGCGTGTATAAATTCTAAACTTTTTCTGAATTAAGTTGTAAAAAGGGTACAGAACTAGAGTCCGTCGAGTTGTTTAAAATAAAAAAAACTGGTGCTATAAACAAAACAAAAGTATAGTGTATGAATGAATGAATGAATGAATGAAAACACTTTATTATTCACCAAAAATAAAACTACATTCTTAAAACTAGGTAAAGTAAATGTTGAAGAAAGGGCGGGCGGCCTTATCGCTTAAAGCGATCTCTTCCAGGCAACCCCCAAACTGAGAAAAATGTTAAGACAACAGTGGCGGTGAAGCCAATAAATAATATGAAACATTCCAATAATAAGTAAAAAATAAATAATATTATACTCTACATATTATCTATACATATTGTTACGACCTGAACGCTGACAAAAGACAAATTCACACCTGCATACCTGTAGACATATTCCACCTTTTCAGCATGTGGACTTTTTTGTTTACTTTGAAAAACAGCCCATTGTGTATTGTAATATTTTATGGTAGTCATTAGCCAGGTGTGATTCTAAGAAATTCGGTCCACGTGATCAGGCAGACACGTTTCATCTGTGCCGTATAAAGCAATGCCCCAATGGAGAGATCGGCAGTCGAGCGATAAACACAAGCGAAGCAAGACGTGTATATTCGGTAATCTATTTAGTGACGGTCTTTGTGCGTGTATTTGAATTACAATCTCCTGCATTACGTTTGGACTTATTACGTTCGGTTATATTTGTACCTGTGTTATACGTGTGTGTATGGTCCTAATAAACTCTATATTACTTCCAACGGCATTTAAATTCGAGTCCTGCAACTCGTAACAATATAATAAAACTGTAGAGGTCGAATTTCTGTAAAATGAAAAAAATGTTAAAAACCGAGTCAGAGGGATGTAAGAAGTGAAATAGAACAAATTTACATTTTTTTCAAATTTTTGTTACTCTGTCTGTCTGTTTGTACCGGCTAGTCTCCGAAACAACTGGACCGATTTAAATGAAATTTTGTATGGTGGAAGCTTATATCCCTGGTCAACATATAGGATACTTTTGATCCCGAAAAATTAAAGAGTTCCCGTGGGATAGTTAAAAAAACTTTCCATGCAGACGAAGTCGCGGGCAGAAGCTAGTACAAAAATAAGATATATCATATTATATATATAGAATCAGCAGCATGTTTTAGACTTGCGAAGAGCAAAGATATTTAGGAACCATCAGTTTAAAAGACGTAATGTGTGTGACGTAGTGTAATGTGTTAGCTAATAATAAAAATCTATGAACAAAGTGTCTTCGCCTTAATAGAGACAATAAGAAAAATGTCAATGGACGCTTTCTTAGTATGACTACTTTTAGGTAATTTAGGTTATATTTAAATTACCTATCTCTTTAGATAAGATGGTAATTATTAATCAACTATTTCTTCTTAAATACTTCATTTATAAAAACTCATCTTTTACAATTTGGTCCTAACAATCTAAGAAAGAAAGAAAAAAAGATTTATTTAGAACTACAACATAAATGAGAATACATTACATGAGCATAAATAAATAAATGTACAATGTAAAATGCAGTAAAAAAAAATAAGCAAGTATAGCTCTAAATTGGTCCTAGCTCAGCATGCTGTTGGGTTAACCAGCGCTAGTCGTCCGCTAGGGCCATTGAAATGACATACACAGACACGGAAGCAAATAAAATACAAAGTGAAAAGAAAGTATTGTGGTAACCGAGGGTCGAACTTTCTGGTAGCGTAAGCCGGTCTCAAGACTTTTAGAAAAAGGTAGAAGATTCTGGAAGGAAAAGACAGAGATAGATAGATGATTACAAAAGGCTATATAGTAAATAAAATATAACGACAAGAAGATCGAAATTATAGGTTCCAGAAGATTCTTCCGGTTTATAAGCAGCGTAAGGAGCGCCTACCGGGCAGTTGAGTTGAGTCCTGTTTAAGACAGCGAAGCGACAAGTGCGATACAAAAGAGTTGGAAAAGAAGTTTAATAGAAGAGAGTGACGAGTTCAGTGGGCAGTTGAGTGATGGAGAAGTTTAGCGTAGTTTAAAAGGAGATCCAGAAGCGAGCTACGCGTGGTAAATTCGGAGGTGAGCACTGCAGTAGCAGGAGATGGTCTACGCAATATCGGCGATGGTATTGTGAGTGAGACATCTTATCGTCGGGGCAGTGCGTCGTTAGTTGTGCGTGTAGGGGCAACCCTGCGGAAAGGAATCACGTACGACTAAAACAGTTCTCAGATTTCTACGTGTTTTGTAATATGAAAATGAATGTATTTATTTGAAAATTGAATCTTACAGACATTAAAGGTCATGAGCCTTCCACCGCTTCGAAAGCAACTGTAGTAACTTTTAAAGGAGAAGAAGCGGCGCAGAAAAGTAGTACTAGTTGAAATACTAATGCAAAGTTTATCAAAGAAATTTATATAAATAATTACTGATAGAGCTTGGTAGCGATCGCTTTATGCCTATTCGGTGCGGTCGTCTAGAAAATCGTTAGTCGTATAATAAGCTTTATAAGCTTTCTCGTACAGACGTCGCTTTACCAATTTTTTAAACTTGTTTACCGAAAGTTCTTGAACGTTTATTAAGATTTTGTTTAGGAGCATTATACTTCGCCCCACGAAACGATTGTAAACTTTATAACTATACGTAGGAGTTTTTAATTTATTTTTGTTCCTAGTATTTTAACAGTGTACATCACCTAATCTTGGAAAATCCGGTATAGTTATTTTTCTTAACGTAAAGACCATTTTCAAAAATATACTGTAAAGCCGCAGTTAACGTATTGTTACGAGTTACGGGACGAATTAAAATGTCGTTGGAATTACTTATAGAGTTTATTAGAACTATACAAACACGTATAACACAGGTACAAATATAACCGAACACAACAAATCCAAACGTAATGCAGAAGGTCGTAATTCAATAAAACGCGCAGTCCGTCACTTATTAGATTCTCAATTGTAGTACACGCGTTTCGCTTCGCTCGTGGTTCTCGCTTGACTCACCCTTCTCTCCATCAAGCCATCGTTTAATACTGCCCAAATGCAAATATGTCTGCCCGGCAAGCGTCGACGTAATTTCCTAGAAATCGTAATCTGCACACCTGGCTAATTATGCCTGCAAACGGCCAGAAACGAGTACAATAGACCGTTCTCCACAATAACCAATAAATAAGTAAACAAAAGAAGACGATCATAAAATAATTACAATTAGTTCAATGCTGACAGATAATAAAATATGTTTTTATAAATATGCAGATGGATTTTGTTTTTTTTATCGGAACTTAAGTAGTAACAATGTTTATTTTCTTTGAACTCATCACGCAAGGAACCCCATGCTCCCGTATTATACATTGAGCGAATCGCAAACTTCTGCAGGACAAAAATAGTATTTATAGCAGCTGCTATAAATCCCGCACTAAATAATAATATATATACTGTCACCATGTGTCCATTTTCTCCATGTTCCACGAACATTACGATGGATAGACGCCATAGTCCCCACAGTCCCAGATCTCTACTTCCACTAGCAGTTCATCCCAATAGCTCGGTACTGTTCTCATCTTCTATTGATCGGAGCTTGTCCTTGGGTGCATTTTTACATGATGTAGAGAAGAATAATCGTCGGCCAGTGTCACGTCACACTTACAAGAAATTTGTCAAGAGGCCTCTACATGTTTGGCTTTCCCATGGCCCCTTCCACACAAGCCCTCCAAAAGTCCGGGCTATTTTTATTGCCCGTGGCCTTGAGAGTCATCCACAAGTTCTCTGAAAGCTTAACAGACAGATTACCGAGTCCCTCTTGATTTTATTTAACATTCGTTTTTTTATGGTTAATTGAAGATATTTAGCAATTAACTAATAGGGAACTAATATTTAGAACGTCCGGATAGTTCAAAATTCCCACTATGACAATAACTGTTATAAATATTAAGGTAAACAGATAACCTTGTAAATGTCATTTCATTAGTTTCAAGCTATAATTAACGACTGTAATTCGCGGCTAAATAATTAATAGGTTGCGAGGTGCGGTTGAAGGTCGCACAATATTAGATCATCTAATCTCTTAGATTTTATATAACTTTTCGTATCTTCAGTTATACTGAGGAGAATGCCCCGTATAGGGTGGAGGAGCGATATGGAATGCCCCTCCATTTCAAAGGAAGATCTTCCAGCGAGGCTACTATTGTTCCTCGCAGGCCTGGGCCCATCTATTTTTTTTTGTACAGGATCTAGCTGAATAAACGCAGATGGCTGTTTCAGCGATATCGGGTTTGGTGGGCTTTCCAACTCCGTGGGAGCGGAGGCGTTCAGCCTGGAAGCAGCACGCTCGAGGAGGCACCTCCTGTGAGGTTCAACCTTGGCTCGACCGCTGCGGGGGAATGACTCTATCGGATTAAACCGTGAGAGGCCGAACAAGCTAACACAACTTTCCAGCAACACGCCTGAACTAATCTTGTATGACTACTTGTGTTTGTAATGAGTGGGTGCGTTTGGGGGCTTGACGTTGATTGAGAGGGTCAGAACCGAGGGCTCTCCGGTGTCTGTTATGCCAGGCTGATGTTCTGAGCTTCGGGGGGGTTCATTATCGCGAGGAGTTGGGTGATTTTATCAGGCTCGTCAATGTGTACATTGCGAGGACGTCATTGTCTCGTGGGAGCGTTCGGAGTGGGTTTATAATTGACCGTTTCCGTCAGCAGAGGGTTCGGGTGATGGGGAGCTTGGTCAAAGAGTGAGATGAGATCTGAGAGAGAGATGAGGTAGTTGTGAGGTCTTCGAACCAACAACATAAAGCCAAGTCCGTGCAGGAACGGAGAAAGAAAACAACTTCCTGCGGCCGGGAGGCCTGTCGTAAGAGGCGACTAAACAACCCACAGCCAGGTGGTAGGGTATTTGCTCGACTGGATGGCGACAACCCCTGGTCTAGAGTATGCCGCGATAACAACCTTGTGTTGTTTTCTGACATCAGTGACCAGGTTCCAGTCTCCCTTAAGAGAGCAGCAGCGCATTTGTAGCACCTTTGGTGTTGCAAATGCCCATAGGCGACGGTTAACCACTTTCCAATAAGTGGGCCATCTGCCTGTCTGCTGGACTCCTGCAATAAAAAGTCCAATTAAAGAAATCCCTTTTGAAGCAAAGTAATCTTTAATATAGTACCACATTTAATAACTTCGTGTTTCGTACAGTTAAATTTCATTTCATTTCATAAAAAATAGATTTCATTTCATTTCAAGGCAAAGAAAATAGGACAGAATATTCTCATAAAACTTTTGCGATTTAAAGTTGGACAAGTCACAGACCGGAGCGCATTTTTAAAATGTGTTTTTCGAATTGCATATTTTTCCCGGTTGTCGATTTCCACCATTCCCGTGTTTTTTATCCGGGAAACTACTTTTCACGGCACTTTCGTTGAGTGAAATGTTTGGAGAGTTTAATACATTTTCATATATCTACATATTTGTTTAGCAAACTGAGAATGTGTATGATTTAGTGATTCACTTGCGTCATATGGAAGTGATAGTTTATTTCCATAAACTAGCGCTCGCTTGGACAGTTTCAACGACGTGAGAACATATTATATTAAAGACTTATATACTATTTCTTATATTTTTGTAATAGTCTTCTCTTCTCTTTGTATATGTCTTCTTTTGTCTTGAGTTAAATGATAAATACTCGTCAGACAAATAAACACATTGTATATCCAAGTTACGCTTGTATTATAGACTAGGATATGCCCGCGATTTCTTCCATGCCTCACTTGAAATTCCCGCGGAATTCCCAGGACACAGAATGCCGCAGCATTTAACAGGAATGTAAGCTATCGTTTCAGTGAAAACTGTGTCGGAATATGCTAATTTTTATGCACCTAAACTACAAACGGCTCCCGGGAAAATTCCCGCGGGATTCCCCGCATAAAATTTGCTATCGATCAGTGAAAAAATTACACTTGAATGCGATTTTTTCAAATTTGGCCTTTTAAATCACTCCCAGAAAAAATCCCGCGGGATTCCCAGGATAAAAAGTAGGGCAGATTTTAAGTCTAAGAATTTTCTGTCGATCAGCGAAAACCGC